>OX451348.1:35992697-36338181 GCA_949629155.1 Myopa testacea | reverse complement strand
TCCATAATTTTTTGTCATTCAAAATCAGCGACGAGTTTTCGAAAGATTTCACACACACACACACGAAAACACTTACACTTGTACACGAACGCACACACACACACAAACACTTAAACACAAACACTGGCCAAAAAAAACTTAATAAATTAAAAATCTACTCGTATTTGAAAAAAATTATAATCGTGTGATATTTTTACGCCGATGATTTCATATTTTTTTGATGTTTCATTTAGATATTTATTTAAATTTGAATTGCTTGTTGTTGTTGCTTCTTCTTCTTCTGTGATATTCGTTGTTTTAATTTTGATTTCAATAATTAACTAAGTTTTAACGTATTGTATAAGTTATTTAGTATGATTCCGGTGACTTTCGTCGATCTTCTGAAAAAATATCGTTATTAACTGTTAGCGTTGCAACTCATGCGTTCAGTTTGAATCACGTACTGACTGTGATTTTAATAGAATTTCAGTTTTTACACAATAGTATCTAACTTGCAACTAGTTGCTGTTGCTGTTGCTGCTCCTGCTGTTGTTGTTGCTGTTGCTGCTGCTGCTGTTGTTGTTGTTACTCTCCTTAAGTTTTGTTTTTTAGTTTTGTTATTTAACACTTTGATTTTCTCGCTGCTTAATTTTTGTACTATTTGTATATCGTTTGAACAAAACTCTACGCGCACAATTTTTGCACTGATGAATGAAGTGGGGACATTGAAAGAAAAAAAAAAAAGCGGTGTCGGCGAATCTAACGGAGAACTTAAAAAAATCCAACTCTACTCAACGGAATCAACGAACGGTCTATCGTTTGGTTTTTTGTTCACGCTCGGTGCTGCGATTCAGATCTGCTGTTGTCGCTGTCGCTTCTGCTGCTTCTGCTGCTGCTGTTGGCGGTGTTGTTGTTGGCATTGTTTTTGTTTTGCTATTATTGTTGTTGTTGCTGTTACTTTTGATGTGTTCGCTTGTCGGCTGCTTGGCCGGCTCATTCTCGACGTTCGAAAGCGTTGTCGTCGTCTGTCGCTCGTTTGGGATGACGAACAGCGTCAGTAGACGACCTGTTCTTGTTCTTGTTGTTGTTATACTTATTATTGTTGTTACTATAATTATTGTTGTTGTTGTTGTTGTTTTTAACTTTGCTTTTTTTAAAAAAATTAAGACTACGCTGATGGATTCATTAGATGATGCTTTATATTTAGTATTTATTGTATGGAACGTCGTTTAGTGTTAATAAAAATAGTAGTGGAAATCACCGAATAGTAGTTTCATGCAAAATATAGTATTTTCTTCAAACACCGTTTTTAGAATGGTTTCGGTGGCTAAAATTAACTCAAAGGTTATCGTGATACACACTATCTTTGATTTTATTATATAGAATATGTTAAGTTAGTATATGTTACTTATTATTATTATTATTATGTAATATTAGCCAATACTATTTTATTAGTTTATTATTAGTTTTATTTATTTATTAGTTTATTATTAGTTAATTATCAATACTAACTACTATTTTCCCGCATTGAGTTTTAGTAGTGTTCTTTAGTAGTAGTACTAGTAGTAGATTTACGTACACTTTTATTATTTATTTATCACTTCTTCAATATTTGAATGTAATCAACTAGTAAAGCGTTAATTAGTCCATAATTTCTACACAGCCAAAAAAAAAAAAAATTCAATTACGATACATGAGTTAATCAACGAATCGGAAAAAAAACCGAAAACGAATTGAAAACTAAAAATAATTTTTTTCATTTTTTTAAAACAATTTTTCTAACATTTTTGTTTTTTTTTATGATAAATTTATGTATTATTTTCTAGTTTTTTGTTTTTATAACCTTCTTTTAATTGTTTTAAATTTATTTATACAATATAAACTTTTGCAGTTATTTATATTCTTATATTTTTTTTTATTCTTATATTCTTTATATTCTTTTATTCTTTGTATTGTTATATTCTTTATATTCTTATATTCTTATATTTTTTATAATCTTATATTCTTTATTTTCATATATTTTTTATATTCTTATATTCTTTATATTCTTATATTCTTTTTCTTATAAATTCTTATAAAATTTATGTATTTTATTCTTATACTTTAATTCAATTTTATTTTACTAAGTTTTAATTTATTGCTTTTTATTTTTTTATATTTAATACTTTACAATATATTAGATTTAAGTTTATTTCATTTTCGATGTATTTTATTTTATTTCTATTGGAATTACATGTATTTTATTTAAAATCTGTTTTTGTTTTCTGCATGATTTTGTTGATTTCTTTCTTTTTTTTTTGTTAAAAAAAATTAAAGTTCAAACCGTCCGAATCTATTTTTGAGTTATTGTAGCGCTCATTGACTTGTAGCCAAAATAGTGTCCATACCGAAAAATGTCACCGAACAGTGGTGTATACTGCTTTCCCATTCATCAAAAATGCATCAGACATTTAATTTTTATGTCTTTTGACATTTTATTATAATTATTTTTTTAATTTCTAAGAAATTCGCTTCACATTCAAGGATTCTATACAATCGATCATAATGAAGTACGAGAGTCCATTTTAGAGTCCATTTTAGAGCCCATTTTATATACTTTTATAACCATTCATGTAATGAGATCGATTTGCTTTTCACAGCAGCGAATTTTGTTGTTTGTTTGGATGTAATCTCAAGTTTGGGATAATTTCGGGAATAAGTTTTATCCACTGTAACGTGATGATTTCTGGTTGTTCTTAAATTGTACACAAAACGAATTTCAATTTCGTGCGATTTCGTCCGGAGAATTTCGCTGTGGCTGTTGTTGTTGTTGTTTTTCTGTGACCATTCAGTCGTGTTGACTGACTCGCTTCTCTGCTGCTGGTGCTGATAATGATTTTCTATAGATTCTTATTTTATTGACTTTATGTTATATTTACTTGCTTTATAATTAGACTATTTTATTTAACCAAAAACTTGGCAACGACATACGAGGTATGTATATTTTATACACCATAAAAAAGTGTGTGGCTTTTTCGAAATACAGTCCACAGCCTGTAGACATACAGGGTGTTGAGGATAGTAATTTTGGAGGAATTCCTACAACATTTCCATCGATTTTCTCTTCATCAAGAGCCACAAACCGCTTTCAATTCGAATGAATGTGAGTTTCTTTTTTAACTCCTGTTGAATCTCTTTATTAAATATTTTAGCGAACTTTTCATCTTGAAAACTATAAAATAACCCCTGTCTCATGCTTTCAACGGGTTGTTTTTCTCTCCCCTCCTCAAGCGACATCTTTTGGCATTCTAAATATTTTTCAACAGCAGCTAATGTTACTTGCTAAAGCCTTCAGATTGTTCTTGTGTCTTCTAGATTGTACAGAATCTGCGACCCTGCGATTTTCTGCTTCTTCCAAAATCTCTCGAGGAACACTTGAATAGAAATGCGTTGCTGCGACGAGTGCCAGCCACACGTTCAGTTGTTTAAATTTACACGATTCTTCATTTGCAAATAGTTTTGCTTGACATTTTCGGAACTTTCATGTTTTCCCTCTCTTCTGACCTCTCATCCTTCGGCCTGCCATCTTTCATCCTTCGATGTCTGTTTTTATGCCAACAATTTGAAGCCAAACTAATTTAAAAGTGTTTAAAATACCTCCGTTTTTGTTTCTTCGGCTTATTTTGCTAAATGCAAATCAAACCTTGCTAAAGTTTCTATCAGAAGTTTTTTGATGCGTTTTTCCGAATGCTAGTAAACTCCTTCATATAGCATGCCCCCGCCCCTCCCCCGTCTCCTTCTACTCCGCACCGGCACTTTCCATCCTTCTCGTTAATCAGCACCCCGGCAACACTTTCATTTGCGTCATTATCAGGCTTTTTTATTGTTTTGTTCGGCTTCATTTCGTCTAATCATAAACACAGTATGCCTTCTATTGAAAGTTTCTATAATCGTTTATTGATTTATTGACCAAGGTTAATTGTCTCCGGGAGAAAATGGAAAGCCGTGTTCTCTACTCTACTCAGTCGAAAGTTTACTAGCCACCCGTTCTAAACAACCCTAAACAAAGTATGAATTATATGGGCTTGTATACTATGTACGAGAAACAAAAACAATGCTTAAGTGCTTCGTATTGTATTTAGTACAAATACGAGTTTGTATCTTCATTAATTAGAACTTTACGATGTTTAAATGGTTTCATTATCCTTCACAAGCTGTTTATATCAAATGAACACGGAAGAAAGTTCCACAGATATACAGTCCAACTTTTTAAATACTGAGAGAAATACTATTCTTAAAATATTATATATGTATGTATGTACTTAAACACGAAGGACGATCAGAATCTATGGAAGCAACACCGGAAACCTCAAGTCTTGGAAGGAAAAATAGAATAACTAGAAATAAAGCAAGGGTTTTGGAAGTAAAATTTATCAAAAGAGTTATGAAAACTAATAAAGTTGTTTATTATATTCACAACTAATGAAATGATGGAAAACTAGTAATGCTTTTCAGTGGATTTTATTTAAAAGTTATTTAATACAAAGTGTTCCGTAATAACTGCCTACAATTCTAAGAATTTTACTTTGTGAAAGGAGTAAACATTCTAACCGGAAAGAGGGCATTGTGTGGGTTTTTTTTTATAGTCGTGGCATCATTTGCACCTTTTAACCTTGTCTCAATGCGGTGGCTACTCTACACAGTCAACTTCACCGACAGACTGACTTCCAGCCTGAACTCAACTGGTCAAAACCGAACACAGAATGTGAGCAAAGGACGAGCAAAGTTGCACGAAGCTACAACGAAGGTTTGTAAATGAAAAAACAACATTAAAACATTGACGTAAATTAATCCGTTGCTGACAACGTTGAGTGCGTCATATTTAAGCTATAAGATGACATAATAAAGTGTTCTTTCACCTTTCTCCCCACAATTGGTTTGGTGAAATTTAGGCTTGTAATAAGAGCTAAAAAAACCCAAAAAAATTCACCTGCTCATCTCAACGAGAGAACATTTTATATATTTTAATAAGAACTGCTGGGCTGTGATTCAGAGAAAAATGACCAATTAACAAATGAAATTAATTGACTAAACATATACTCGTATCGTTGTGCTTTTTTCGTCACTATTTTTAATCATTCCATCGTTACTCGTTTTGCGGCACTAAAGTTTAGTTTCTATTCTGTGTTCGGTCGCTCGCTTCACTCCGAAGGATATGATTTCTTTTCGTTCCCGTTCGTAAATCAACTGAAGTTGATGACGCAAAATGATTACTGATTTGATTTGTATGATGATTTGTTGTTGTTGCTTGTGTTGCTGTTGTTGTTATTGTTTTATTATGATTATTGTTGTTTATGCTTTTACTACATTTTTAATTTTGTTTTGTGTGCTTTTTTCACGTGTGTTTCCTCTTTCAAAACGAACAACTGAGATAGCAGCAGCTGCAGCATTCATTGTTTATCAAATCGTTACTGCGATACTTTTATCGCGGTGTTCGTCGGTGGCAGCGGCGGCCAAAGTGGTGTCCTCGTCGGGATGCGGCGTGACTCCTTCACCTTTGAGCGTTGTTCAGACATGCGCTCTCTCGACAAACGCTAATATCTTGCGACAGCCGCCCCATGAACCTTCATTGTCCCGTTATGAGAACATAAGAAAAAAGCCAACCAGGCCGCGAGCAAACGCGAGAAAACTGTAGCAAAGACACAAACTTTAATTGAGCAGTCAAGTGTTGCGACAATAACAACAACAACAATTATGAAAACAAGAAGAAGATGAAGAAGTGGCCACTTTTGCTCTTTAGCCTGTCACTTTATGCTGATGAACCAGCCTCCGATCATTTCCACATTAACACACTTCACGTGATGCAATCAACTCTGGCTGTTTGTCCGTCTGTCTGTCTGTCTGCTTGTTGTCTTTCTGTATGTCATGAGCCACAGGATGTTCGTTCTCATTGCATGCTTAAGAAGTGAGAAATCTCAAGATATACTATATCTGAACTTGTTTAAGCTACGAATGTAATCTGTATCAGTTCTACAACAACACTAGAAGTGGTACTGGTTCGACTTGACATTGAAGGAGTATCTTCTAAGTAAGAAACTATATCATCCACCTTCCTTTTGTTTGTATTTAAGTACGAGTACTGTGAATGTTAAAAATCTAAAGGGTTTGTCAGAAAGCAGATTGAAATCGAAGTTCAAAGTCACAACTCAATGATATGAACATGTCCTTGTCAATAGTTTTATCTCTGTTTCTCTGTTGGACAGCAAAACCAGTTAAATTTCAGATTCTTAACCTCAAAATATGTACTTTACTCGTTACTGAAATATTTCTCACACAAATTCTACCGGGTCTCAAATTGTAGTGTCTGAAGCTTTCGAAAGCTTTTGTATCTACTATAAAAAGCATTTAATAAAAATGGTTTCTTCCCCTCACCGCCCTTTCTGACCATTACCAGTGATATGTATTATCTCGTTATTGAACATACCTATTTTTTTAGTAGTTGCGTTTAATAGAATGTCAAGTGTCAATAAAGTGATCGTCAGATAACAGCCAGTGTCGCTTAAACAGAATTTAAGATCTTTTCAACAATGTTTTAATTTACTTTCATCAGCGCAGCTCTGTTTTGGACACATCACTCTGTTTGCATCACTGTTTCATCCACCTGCTGATAACCCCGTGGTTATGCTATCGAGTTTTGCTTGGCAAGTAGGACTTTTTTTTTGTTGTTTTGTGTGTAAAAGAGAGTTTTGTGTGTAAGCAATTCTCTCTTTTACACACAAAACAACAAAAAAAAAATCCTACTTGCCAAGCAAAACTCGATAGCATAACCACGGCCTAACATACTCTTCGTGTATTAAATAGTGTGTGTGTGTGTGTGTGTCCAAGGCCAAGTACGATCTAATTTAACTGATCATCCAACCTGAAATGGCTTTTGGTGTAGCTTTTCGATCCTTTACCAAGCTGAGGCTGAGATTACCACTTAAAAGTGGCTACAGCGGTTGGGCGATAGAGTCTCGGCGATGTCTTTCTCACTACCCTGTCAATGATCAGATCTTTGGTTTAGACGAGGACAAACAGAAACTGCGTGAGACGGCTTTTCAGTTCTTTCAAAAGGAGCTCGCACCTCTGGCCAAGGATATCGACAAAGCAGATGAATTCAAGTGAGTGGGGTCTTAAATGCAAATCTCTTTCTGTTCTCTGGACATGTCTCTATCACTTCACAGAGGAATGCGTTCGTTCTGGAAGAAAATGGGTGATCTGGGGTTTCTTGGAATCACTGCCGAGCCGGAATACGGTGGCACAGGCGGTTCTTATTTGGACCACTGCATTATTATGGAGGAGATCTCGAGGTACATCTGAATTCTTCCTTCCTTCCTTCCTTCCTTCCTAATCGTGTGGTGTTACTTTCAGGGCAGCTGGCGGTGTGGCGCTTTCATACGGTGCTCACTCCAACCTCTGCATCAATCAGCTCACAAAGAACGCCAATCCTGAGCAGAAGCAGCAGTATCTGCCGAAACTGTGTAGTGGCGAACACATCGGAGGTCTGGCCATGTCCGAGCCAGGCTCCGGTTCGGATGTGGTGTCCATGAAGTTGCGCGCCGAAAAGAGGGGCGACTATTATGTGCTCAACGGTACCAAATTCTGGATCACCAACGGCTCTGATGCGGACACCCTGATTGTATATGCGAAAACTGGAGCTGGCGTTGCCGACAAGCACGCCATCACTGCTTTCATCGTTGACACTGCCACGGAAGGCTTCAGCGTTGCTCAGAAACTTGACAAGCTGGGGATGAGAGGCAGCAGCACTTGCGAGCTGGTATTTCAAGATGTCAAAGTGCCGGAAAAGAACATATTAGGTCAGCTGAATAAAGGTGTTTATGTTCTGATGTCTGGACTGGATTTGGAACGTTTGGTTCTAGCCGCTGGACCCGTGGGCTTGATGCAGGCGGCCTGTGATGTTTCCTTCGATTATGCCCACCAGAGAAAGCAGAAAAATCAACTGATTGGAGAATTCCAGTTGCTGCAGGGAAAAATGGCCGATATGTACACCACTCTGAGTGCGTGTCGTTCCTATTTGTACAGCGTGGCACGCGCCTGTGATGCCGGATGCCGGAGCTCCAAAGATTGTGCGGGCGTGATTCTGTTTTGCGCCGAAAAAGCAACGCAAATCGCACTTGACTCCATTCAGATCCTCGGTGGCAATGGATACATCAATGAGTATCCAACGGGTCGCCTCTTGCGTGATGCTAAACTTTACGAAATCGGTGCTGGAACCTCGGAAGTACGGCGTTGGTTGATCGGACGCCAATTGAATCAGGAATACAAATAAACTGATGAAAGTGTGATCCGATAACCGATAAAGTTGCATTTATTTTCGTGTTTCACGAAAGCATTCATAAGAGTAAAGTAACGTAATTTATTGTAAGCTGTAAAAAGTTTGTATATTTTTGTACATATGTATGTATTTTTTCCATCTGTTTAGAAAGAACATTTATATAGAAACGTAAAGGAAGGACCAAACTATGAAAAATAGCTAAATATATATAGAATTTTTTAAAATTACCGTTTTCTTGAGCCGTTTTATTTGCTTCACTAATTGCTTGTCACTTAGTTATTCGTTACCCGTTTATAGAAAAGATATTCAAGCAGAGGATTGCGATGAGGCTTGAAGGGATGCACTTCTTCATTTATACTAAAACAACCTTTGACTTGTTAATTAAAATAAAATTGATTTTATTGGTTTAAAAATACAAATAAAAACACGCATATAAATATTATACAAATTATATACAAAATAATACATATGCATGATCAGTTTTAATTAAAATATTGAATTAGTTTATAAAATAATATGAGAGAAGAAAGGATGTTGTTTTTTTCTACACAGGAAAATTACAAAACATTTTACTTAAGAGTTAAATTCAATTAAAATATGAAAATAAATGTTTCATTAAATTATCTGGTAAACATTGAATCGTAAAGTACTTTTGAACAACCGCAAACACTAACTTCATGAGTAGTGTTGCATGTTTTGCTCTTTAATATTGTTGTGATTATCATTTGTTCTGTTCGTATTGTTGCTTTGTTTTTTACAAATTGTTTTAATTTAATTTTATTTAATGCATTTGCGATTATCGACGAGAATTTGAATATTTTTGTGTATAAGTATATGTAAGTATGTATGAAAGTGCGTACGTTTATTGCTTTATGATATATACGCCAACACGATAGACGACACGATAAATTTAAAAATATTATTGGCAACAATATTGGCAAAATGATAATTTTTTGATTGTTTTCTTTTTTTTTGTTTTGAATAAAAACCTGCTTGTAAAATTTATCAGAATTTGTTAAGTCTAACTATTATTATTATTATTATTTAATAATTACAAAAAGCACTTTTGGCAATTTTTTTTTTTTTGTTAGATTGCAAAATAATAAAAAAGTATTTCATATGTAAAGTTGGCAAACATTGTTTTCCCAAGAAACAGCTTCGGAGACCATAAAAATGAACATCACATTCAAGAACAGAATCGCGTTTAGTACAAATATAGTATATTATAGTAATAGAACAAGTAATCGTTTGAGCATCTGCCGATTCTGATGATTGGTTTAATTTTAGTGGCACATATTTTTAAATCTGTTATTTAAATCTAATGTTTCAATATAATTCACAGTTTTCTTTAGACTGAAGCTGCATTTATTGGTTAATTGGTCGACAATCGACCGACTTTCCTTCCTCTTCTTCGCTTTCTTTGTCTTCCCCATCTTCTTTGTTCTTATTCCATGCGAAAACTATGCGATTCGATCTTCTTTTCCGATCTAGATTCCGTTGTCGAGGTGAATGTTTTACGCTCCATCACTCGTTGTGTCATCGATGTTAGACGCTCCGAACCCTGGTCAACGATACTTAATTTGCCACCATCCGTGTTTAGTGTCATTTGGGAAAAGCTGGAGTCTAAAGGTTTCACACCCACTTCGCTGCTTTTGTCGTAGTTGCGGGTTTCGTATCTAAGAAAGAATTTTAATATTTTTTAGCAATCTGTTTGCTGCTGTAGGATTGTTAATGTTCGGGTTAAGAAACCTACCTCGAGGTGTAACCTTCATAATTTTGTCCTGGATATGCGCTGCTTCCTCCGCCCGTGAGCTGCACCACGCCGCCCTGACCGAATGTTTTATCATGCAAATCTTGAACACAATCCTCCAGATTCCGATTGATGCCGCTGCCGTTGCTATGCTGCGGTTGTTGTTGTTGTTGCTGTTGATTTGTTGTAATTGTTGTCGAATCGAAAGATTGTTGATATTTATTATTTGCTGTCATCGGACTGCTCGGACTCGATGCCAGACGACCACCACCGTTAGTGCCAAGGCTGCCGGGGTAGGGACGCGGCACGGCGTTGGCTGTTAGTTTGGGATTAGATCTGAAGGTGTTGCTATTGGTAGCGGTCTGCATGTTAGAAATTGTGGTCGAGAGAGGCGGAGGTGGAGGCGGGAAAGCGATGTTGTTGTTGTCAACATGCTGGTGATTCGGGATGGGAGGCGGCGACACCGCTTCCGGATGATGGAAGTGTTGCGGTTGGCCGTGTGTAGTGTAGGTGTTGTAGTGGTGTTTAGTTTGTTGGTAGTAACTCGGGGAGGTGGGGGACTCCGACTGACTGTAGCCGCCCGAACGGTTAAGCGTCTAAATAGTAGTAAATTGAAATTTCGATGGATTAGTACGATATTAAATAAGCAGAACTTGAGCGAATTTAAATAGTCTTTAATTATTGTTAAATCTTAAGTATGTACGTCATAAAGCTTGTGTTCAAGTCTAGTATCGTATATAAAGTTGTTTATACTTTTAGATGATGGAAATACCTCCACACTTAATAATGATTTTTAAATCTTAATTGTTGCCAACTCACGTTATTCTGTTGCTTGTGCAGAGTTCCGTAAGCGGAGTGCGCGTATTCCGAATCGCTTTCGTCTGTGGTGAATCCTTGAGCGCTCTTCTGCTTTGAGCGCGCCTGACGAATGTGTATCAACTTCTGGCGCGCCTCCTCCAGCTGCTTCTCCATGCGCAGCACATCGGAGCGCGCGTTGATCTCCTGCGCCATGCCGTCAACCATCGAGGTATTTATTTTTAGAGTATGTTCCTCTTCGGCCTCGAGTCCCTGTTGAGCTGCTCGCACTAAGTTATCCGTCGACTTGATGACTGCATTTCCGGCAGCCTGCAGACGACGACCGGCCTCAGAATTCGGATTCGATTTGACTTTGCAGGCGATGAGCAACTGCGCCGTAGATGCAGCCACCTGCTTGGCGGTGGATATCAACATCTCTTCGGTGCCAACACCGCGCACCAGATTCTGTGCTGCCTCCACCAAACTATGCGTGGCTGCAGCCACCAGACGAGCGGCCGATATCAAACCTTCAGACCACTGACCGTCATCGGACGAGGTGAGCGGCCGCCGTGCCACTTTACCCTGGTCGATAAGCTCGCGCTGAGCAGCATTGGCAGCCCGGACCAAGGCAGATGAAGCCGCCATAATTCCCTTCGCCGCTTCGAGAATCATTTCATCGAATTTCATGTTCTCATCGAGCTCAATCTGCGAAACAGATATGAAATTTGATTTGATTAGCGAGGAATACGAAATGCAAGAGAAATGTTAACGAAAAGAAGCGAGCAATATTCGGAAAGGTCAGGTCATTTCATCTTGTTTAGTTGGAAATGGTATATTAGTAGTTTTCAATAATCACAGTAATAATATGTTTGATTCCTGGGTGAACGTTAAAATGACAACCAAGAATATCAAACATATCTTACCGAGACCATCAGCACAAGCAGGCAGGAGATGAATCATATTTAGTGAGTTAAGAAAGCCATGGAGAGTAGATAAAGTTAGGTTTATTTATTTATTTCACCAGCACCGGCACAAACACTTCGTTGAGGTATACATTTGGTATGTATATATACCTACCTTCACATCCGGCTGGCGACGTGGTCGCAACGAGGCCAACTTCTTGGCTGCCGCATCGATTGAAGCCGCTGCTCCCAACAACTCATTCTCTGCAATTACAGTCGGGTCCTCGGGATCGATCCAATCGGAGCCCTTCAACAAGCGTGCCATCGCAACCAAGTCGGTGACGCACTTGGCTACACGACGCGACAGATGCATGCGATCGTCAGCGCTGCAATCGTGCAAAATGCCATTCAACAGCTCCCGATAGGACTCGCCAACAGCAGCGCCCGCTTCCAGGGTTCGCTGGCGAAGTTCTTCAGTCTCGGCACAGTTCCAGGCGACCGAACGGCACACGAGCAACATTTCCGAGATGGCTCGACGACCCATATTCGCAGCAGCAACAATGTCAGCTTGCAAATTGGAGGCGCCAGCAGCAACCGCTTTGGCCGTGGCCAAGGTTACATTCTTAGTAACTCGAATTAAGTCCTCGGGACCCACTTGGGGTGTCCCAGGAGGAGGCGGTGAATGCATAGCCTGAAAAGAAGACAAATACAATAAATATCACTACTGACAATTATTTGAAGACGGCTTTTGAAATACGTACTCGAATTTCTTGCGAAATGGCTTCAACAGTGGCTTCCATGGCACGAGTACCGCGTGTGTGTTCATCCTCGACGGCTTTCACAGTCTTCAGCAAGGAAGAAACGTTCAGCACCATAACCTGAAGGATGTATATTGAATCATTAGTTTTGAAAAAAAATTAAAAAGCTGAGCTTGAGTTACAGTTTTTTATGCTTTATTAACTACAGACTGAAAATCAAACTTGGGACATTTTCAAATCAATTTTATTTCTTTATTATGAACTTTTAGCGATATTATAAAATGGCGATGGCACTCAAATATGTAAACTGTATTGAATATGAATTATGATTATAATTTTTATGGAGATTGATGATGAATTTCATCTCGCTTCTCTGTATCTTTTATTTTTCTGTACCAATCGAATGAATTCAAATTTAACCGAAATTACAAATTTACATACAATAAAATACGACAGATTTATTCACAACTAATTTTCACAAAAGGAATTCATAGATGTTGCATCGCATGAAACTCGTTTGAATGATTATTTGCATTGTACTTAATTGACATTATTACATATTAGTTGGGAAATGGAATACGAAATAGAAAATAGAATTAAAGAACAAAAACAAATGATTCGTTTACATATAAAATATCGAGAACAAACACAAGATACGGCAACATCTAGTAACTCTTACAAACGCTTACTCTTGCTAGAAAAACACAACTCATGATAGAATTATACAATGATGAAAACTGTGTACAGATTATCATAGGCTTTACGAGAGAATACATAATTTCAATATTTAGTCGCCTGTTCTACGATTTCATTCTCTAACGGCAGATTCTTAACATGGTAACCACCCCAGTTTAATTCTACCCTGTTTGTTATATTATCATTAAATCAATTCATGTCTCTTCTATGATAAGAAGTCCACAAGTAAAAGTAATTCAATTCGCTCTTCTTTTTTTATAGAAAAATCCAGTTCGTGGGGAGGAAGCATCGACAACAGCAGCAGCAGATGGAGGCGATTATGTTCAGTTGGTTGAATGTGAGGTGAGAGTATATTTGTTTTCTTGGAATATGAGGGCGACACTCGTGTGAAATTCGAATGCAACCCGCGAATTTCTCATGAAAAGCTGGGCGCATTTTTGCATTCTAATAATTCTAATATCCATTACTTTTATTGCCTTCAGAGACCAGGCAAGACTTGTGAAAATCTGAGGCTGCGGTATAGCACATATCTTTAAGCATCTGTTCGGGAGAAGAGAGAGAGAGAGAGAAAAACAAAATTTTTCAAATACATAATTGTTTTGTGTGTTCTTTTCAGCTGTGCGAGAATTCGGAGGAGCAAAAACTGTGCACAACAACGTGATAGAGAGCAAAGAGCGCAAAAGGGATGCGAGCGGTGGTGTGGCAGAGACTAGTAGAGAAGTAGTCAGGATGCAGTCCGGTTCCCAGCAGTGTGTTGTAATAAGTAAGTGAGTGAGTAAGTGAGCGGCTGAGTGAGTCGGGTTGGTAATCAATATTATATCAGAACAGTTAAATCCAACCACAGCTAGGGGCTAGGATAAGAACTACACATAAAATACAACAATAAAATGCAATACAAAGACAGGAGAAGGAGAGGGGGAAAAAGAAACATACAATCAAGCGAGAGAGAGAGAGAGAGAGAGTTAGAATTGCCACAATAATAACAAAAACAAAAAAAAAATAGCAAGAACTAAGATTTTTTTTATACGGGACTTGTAATCCTTCTCATTTGATACTCCATCTAGCCAACTTTTCAAGTTTCGAGTGTCTTCATAACCAGTTAAAGAAGCGGGATGTATCGTAATATGTATTATTATTTTAGTTGTTACAACATCGTTAAAATAAGAATATAAAAAATACACCACATCATAATAAACCGTTTTGTTAAGAAACATTAAGAATCAGTTAACGTGCCAATATAAATTGTAGATTGAAACCACTAGATACAAATAGATCAGAACCAGTGATATAGCAAATTGGTACGATTAAGTGGTGGTGATTGGTGCCGAATAAAAGTTTTAAATAAACACAAGTACATGTAAGAAATTCCTTCTAGAAAATCTACAAAAAGTTTCTATAAAGTAACAAAATAAATATAAATTCACGTTATTGGGATTTTTTTAATTTTAATTGAAGGAATTCATAATAATTAAAGAGAGAGCAATACAGAGGATTCGCTGTACACTTCTTAACCTAAAACTTGCTTATTGAACTATGGATTTGATTTTGCCGAACAATCACAGGGAAAGGGTTTCATAATGTTCCTGGATCTGTATCGATGACGAATCATCTTCATTTTCAAGAAGCCTATTTCTGTAATGTGTTTCAGCTGTATCAGATTTTATGCGTTTCCAGTGAAGACTAAAAACCCATTATACAATAAAATAGCAAATGGAACCTATATACATATGAAATATTTGAAAAGGAAAAGATTTTCGTGTGGATTTGAAGTGCCGCATACAAGTAAAAGAAAGATCACAACAAACAACAACATTTATGGTATATCGACAAAATGATTACCTTTCATATTTTGAAATCGCTTGAGAGTCAATCAATTGACATTATAAGAACTATCTTAAATATTATCGAACATTTTATAATAATTCACCTATCAATTAATATTTATTTAATTACATTTTAATGCCGTTATATTAATATAGATATTTTTTGGCTAGAGATATGATCTGAATGTGATATATGATAAGAATCTTAACCTTAACCGAATACTAGTTTCTACGTCCGAGTTGCCATTGCCATTCACATCAATTAATCAATTAAAAAATAAAAATTAGCTTTTGCTATTGTAATTCGCATCTGCTTTCTTTTTAATATCTTTTCAACTTGAAATGAAACCGAAAAAACCGCCGGAGTTTCACTTTTAAAAATTCAAGCGTTTTCTTTGGTCTGCATTGATTTCTCGTACATGATAGATAAATATACAGAGCAAGCGTGATAACTATGATATTTGCAATAACTGTATTAGTGGTAATAGTAGCAGTGAGATTAAACAGTTAACTTCAGAAAGTAGTTCACAACAATGAATTTTTTGTTTGTTTTTGTAATCTAATGCTTTAGACTATGTAGTAAATAGTAGTAGAATGTGAGTGAGATGAGAAAAATAGCGCCAAAACAACATTGAAAGCGATTAAATTTGCACCTTTTCAAAATTTACTTGAAATCATGATTATATGTATATTAAATTATAATTACAAGAAATTAAATTGCTTGAAAACACAACACAAACAAAGAGCTTTAAAACTCACCCTCGCACTTTCTTTCAGGTCCTGCATTGAAGGATCGTGTATCGGTTTCCCGGATGCTAATTTGGTGGCGTTTATTAGATCACCCAAAGCAGAGGCAACATCTTTGACCGCATTGATGACCATCACTTGCGAATCCGGCTGGGATGAGCCCAAAGTGCAGGCGCCGCGTTTGACAGCCTCAGCTAGTTGCACTGCAAGTGACAATTGAACGAGATTGAAATGAGTAAGTATTCTGCGCGCAGTTCGCCTAATTTATCTTGGACTTACGAATCGTAGTGACTGCATTTTGTGCTGCGGTAGCTAACTGGTCCTGTGTGCCCGCTGCTCCAGTGACTAAAACCTTTGTATCCTCTACCAATGCTTTAGCGGTTTGCAGGATGTGCTCTCGATGGTCGGCGAAGGTTCCATCGCCATCCGAATGTAATGTGCCGGCCGTGGCAAACATTATCGTGGTGTCCAGATCTCCAATGATGCCCGACACTGTATGCGCCGCATTGATGCAGGCTTGAGTGCCTCGTGAGCCTGCTTGCAGTGCTGCCAAGACTTGGGCCACTTTCTCCGAAACGTCTCGAGCATTCCGTGCGATTTCATTTTGAGAGGACGAATCATTTGGACGCGCTCCACCGGCTGTCGATTGTATCATGGAACTGACCGATCGCCCCAAATCTATAACAGTGGAGCGGATACGCATAGCGACATCCGGTGAAGTCGTTGTCGTCGAAGCACCAACCGAATCTTGCGTAATCTGTGTGTAGTACTGTGCCATCTCCATACCCAGTTTAGGCATCTTCTGAGGCTCAATGCACGCCTTGGCGTTTACTTCATTCGCCAAACGCGTGATTTCCTTGGCACTCTGCACCATACGAGTTTGATAGTCGACAAACGAATCAGAGAAGGTGCCGTTCAGCAGCGATTGACGCTTGTCGGTGAGTCGGGTTATGGCGCGATTTACCTGCTCCATTAGTCCCGTTACGACCCCTGTCTCCGCATTGATCTTTTCAACGGTTAGCGTTAGTTCCTGTATGGCTTCCCGTGTGCCTTCGATTGCTTCATCGAGACGTGGATGGGCATGGACGGCCCGTGGATTTCCTGCTGAATCTTTGGCGGCTTGCACCAGCTGCGTGGCGCTCTCTACTACGGATTTGGTCTGGTTGATAAGACTCATCTGCTGGTTGGAGTGCACGATGTGTGTGCAGGCTCCTATCGATCCATTTACCATAGGCACAACATACCTGGATATCTCGCCTACTGCGTGTCCCAGTTGTTCGGCGTTATTTTTTCCGGCCATACGAATCGGCTCCAACTTGTCAATTAGTTCGGCGGCCGCATTTAGAGTCTGGCCACTGAATCCGTGCAAATTGTTGTCGCGTCGCTGGCTCAATCCTTGGGCATTCACAGCTAAAGCGCAGCTATCCAGCTCGCGAGTGCAAGTGCTCAACGTGTGTAACACTTGCTCGCATTGTGCTTGTCCTGGCGCTTTCTCGCGTATGTTGTCGACCAAGCGCTTGACAGATTCGGACACCGGAGTTGAGTGCATGGAGAGTTGCTGCCAGACTGGCGGATCGTCAGGCGACAGCGCCAGTGACTTAGCTGCTTTCACCATTTCGATGACTCCATCAATAACTCCACGTCCTGCATTAATGACCGGCTCCTGAGCTTTGCGACCCTCTGCAGATATTTTGGCTGGCACCGAAATGAACTCCGGACTAGAGGCATACTGACGCACCGCCTTCACTGATTCCAGCAGTGGCTCCACTAAGCGTGCACGAGACGGAACAGTTTGATCATCGTCGATTCCCTTAACTTCTTGCACCAGATTTGAGGTTCCACTGGCAACATGCTTAGCCAGCACAATGAATTCGTTCTTGGCCACGGGATTGTTAGTATTCATGCTGGCCTGACGACAGATCGAACACAGATAACTTGTGTGTTTGGCGATGACAGTAAGTGCTGAGATTTTCTGCTGCTTTGACGACTTGGGGCTGCTTACGATGTCGCAGTGTTGGCGGATGCCCTGATAGGCCCATGTGAGCTGCGCTTGATCAATAATACCGGGACGACCGGCCACACTGCTTGGGTGTGAGACTCCAATAAGATAAGCAGCCTGAGCAGACGACTCAATCAAGCCGCGAATGGAATCCGACACATTGTTTACTGATTGTCCGAATTCAACATGTTGAGATTGCTTGGCATTGTTTATCATCTCCGAAATGGCGTAACCGAGGTTGCGAGACTTTCCGGTGGCGGTTTCAACGCAGTCAAAGTAGCCCTGTTCATTGATGGGCTCATGAGGGTAATCGAGCATGACGCGGAGCGCCTCGATGTTGCGTATGGCGTTGTCGCACTCCTTCTGTCCTGGCGCTGACTGAATGCTAGCATCCACTAGTTTATTAATGCTATCTGTGACACTACGCGCAGCAGCATGCAACAGGTTTTTGGCGTTGGGTTGTCCTGGATCGCCAGCAATCAGCTTTGCAGTCGAGAGCAAAGAACACGACTGTGTCGAGACGTTGCGCAAGCGATCAATCATTTCCGAGCGCACAACATCATCCTGGGTTTGACCAGCCATTTCCATTGACACAGACAACAGATCTCGGTAGTTGCCGGCAAAGTGTTGACTTGTTTCAGCCAACTGAGCGGGACTAGCGTACGAATGTACAATCTGCCCACCGGCGATGTTTAGATTTTCTGCAACTTGCTTAAGCTCCGATTGCAGCGTGTTGTAATTCCGGGTTGATGGCGGGAATTCGCTCATCGAGAGGATTTCGCTCAATTCACTAACATTGCGCAGCGCAGTCTCCACTTCACGCTGTCCTGGAATGCAGTTCACCGTCTTCGATAGAGCGGCTGTTACTTCACGCCCGGCTTGAGTCAATGCATTCGTATCACCGATGTTCTGGAGCGTACGTTGTGCTTCTTCGATGAGCCTGGCCGAATTCATAACCACCTCATCGGCACAATCAATGACGACCGGATTCTTAGTAGTTGCAGCGACACCATGAACACTTTTCGTAAAGTCTCCCAAAGCGAGAGCGGTATCACGTCCAGCCACGCCGGCGTACATACGCTGTCCTTGCAACACTGAAGACAGAAGCTGACTCAGAGCAATACCCACATTTTTGGCTGATTTGCGTAGCTGTTGAGCAGTATTTTCGACCGTCTCACCTGGCAGTGGACGAAGATTTCCTGATTGGGCGGCGTTGCGTGTGTCGTCGAGTACATTGTGTAGATTGCGTACGGCTTCCAAGGCGGACTCTAATTCCTGGCCACCACAAGCTTGGCGAGCACGTTGAGCGGCCGAGTTTAGCTCGGACACAGTTTGACCGAGATAGAGAGCGCTTTTCGACAGCTGAGTTGCGACAGGAATGTCAGTGACAGTTGGTTGTAAAGCTCTTGCCGAGCGCGATACTTGAATGGCCGGTTCAATAAACTGCTCCGCAGACTCTATTAGGTTCAACTGAGAATTCGGATCATCTGGACTGGAGCGCGTATTCTTTAACGATGTGACCAACCGTGGAATGGTATCGGCTACCCGCTTACAGTCCTGCAGAAGACTTTCCTTGGTCTGATGGTCTTCGCTGTGCTGGGCGGCATTCTGGGCAGCTGATATGCATTGCGTTGCTGCAGAGGCTGCCTGTTTGGAACAGTATTCCAGACGATGGATTAAATTACGCTTTATTGCCGGTGTATTAGCTGTCGTGGTGGTGATCTCACGTAATTCTTCGGCCGCCCTACGAAGCGCCACTTGGTTTTCTGTATCGTTCGGGTGGCTGGAGCACAATCGAGCCGCTTCGACGAGTTTCGCAGTGGCGTCAGCCAATTGCTTGGCAGCTGATAGCAATCGCCGTTGCATGTCGGCATCCTGTTGCTGATCGGCTTCGCCTTTAATGCTCTGAATCAGTTGCGCAGTAGCTTGTCCCAGGGTTTTGGCATGTCGCACCATTTCCTGAGGATCAGTTGCGGAGACTAGAATATCGGTTCCGATGATAACATTCTCCACCGGACTCATTTCCTGACTCTTGCGACTGGCATATTCCCGTGAACTTAACCGAACGTGATCCAACATGTCAGTCAGGCTCTTGGAAACGTCGCGGGCAGCTGCCAACAGATCGTTCTTCAGTTTGGGATCGTTAGTAGCTTCGTTGCACACTTCACACAAGCTATTTACAGCACGCGCAACATTACGAGCCGCGCCCTCCAACTGTTCACGGCATGCGGCGTTGTGTAAAGTGGGAGCCACAACCTTGGCGCATGCAACCAACTGACTGGTGGCTAACGCACACTGGCTGGCGGCACCGATTACACGATTACGTGAATCTTCGTCTTCGCAATTAGCGGCAATTGATTTGGCTCGCAGCACCAACGCTGCCGTCGTGTTAGCCACAGCCTTCGCCAAGGCCAGTAACATGTCATTCAGTTCGTGACTATCAGGGATATCCTCCTCGGCAATTGTACTGAGCACATGTGTTGTGGCTTCACCAACCCGACTGGCAGCATTGATGAGGTGCTGTGGTGGCTCCTTGCTTTCCGGTTCGGCTGCTTTGAGCAGCTCACTGAAAGCATTGCATAAATTGCGAGCGGCGTCAAGCAACTTGTCGCCACTGTTTCCATTCTCCATGAGTGCGGCAATTAAACGCACCTCCTTCGTCACCTCGGGTATGGTTTGGGCGATCTGCGACACAGATGCAGAAATGGCCTCCGTGTCAACCTCATCAGGTTGAGTGGCAGTGATTATTTGTGCAGTAGCAGCACTCATTGTGGCCACGTGGCTGGTAACAGCCTGCTTGGAGGTGTCCAAAGTATTTTCTCGCCATTCTATGGAACGCATATCAGTACCAAGTTCCTGAACATGAGCCTAACCAGGGAACCAAGGAGTTGCTCAGATAAATAACAAGCTACTACATGGAGAACGACAAGAAGAACTCACCTTTGTTCGTAGCTCTTCATCAGCGCGCATCAAAACATCCTGGCCAGCGGAAATGTAGCCAAGTAAGGCACGTTGCGGTTCAGAGAGATTCAGAGCACTGATACGGACTTCCTTCGTCTAGAAAGGAAACAAATTTATAAACGCTAGAGTCTACAGCTCTGAATAGATCTAGAGCTAGATAGACATACTTTGTGAAACTTGGCACAACCTTCTATTAGCAGCATTAAATAGAGTTTAAGATACAATTTAGTACAAAAAGGACATTGAAAATATATGGTTAAAGGCTTTTTTCCAAAAATCCCTCTGACTTGGAATACCAGAGCTTGGAAGGAATACAATTTCCAGTACATTTTGGGAATTGCTAGAAGATGTAAATTTTTTTTCTCTTCTGTATTTTTGGAAAAATGCCTTTCTTCGTAGTGCGTGACGTTGTGTTAAGAAAAGAAAGATTCTCAAACAAATATAATATATAAATAACAGAAATCGAATGCCACTTGTTAGTGAATTAAAAAGTTGCTCATGAGTGAACTCACCGTAGGCGGCTGATGGGCAAGGTTGACCTGCCCAACAAATGCACCGTATTGCACTGTTTGCAATTCACCTTGCGTGTAGGGTTTTTCACCTGGTTGTTTCATTGGTGGTGGTAACATAAAATATACAAAAACAAAACAATTAAATTAACAACTTAAAATATCCTTAATTTGCGAAAAGAAATGCAAGAAGCTATCCTGTGAAAGTGGTTTTTATCGAAGAAAACTATTGTTTGTTTCTTCGTGAACTCACCGTCGTATTGCATGAATCCAGGCTGAGCCAATGACTCAGTGTTGAGCTTGCCAACTTTGCTGGTTTCGTGTTGCAGAAACGTTGCTCTACGGGTAAAAAAAGCAATAGTCAGTAATTTACTTTGCTTCCCGACAGTGGCGGCTTTTAAACTCACTTGGATGGTGCCACCGACTCCTCCACCATAGTCGAACCCTCATCGCCTTCAATACCGAAGTGGTCCTTGGTCTGCTTCTTCTTCAGGATGATGTCAATGTAGCCGGCAATCAGCTGCACAATCTGCTCCGCTTCGGTGGTTTGCACTGAGTAATACTGATTGGCGTAGTCGCCGAAATCCAGAGTGAAAGTATTCGGTGAGGCGCCCCAGCGACGGACAGTGGTCAGTGGCCAGGAAACCAAGATCTCCTTGGTGCGCTCATCCAAACGCAACACAGAGTCCTTGGTTACACCCAGCAGACGAGGCACGAGCTTGTTTTTGCCATTCATCTTCTCCTTCACCAAGAAGAAGGTGACCCCGTAGGTGGGAAGTTCGCGAGCCGTTTTGGTGTACAACACTTTTGCATCGATTTCAGACAAATCGATGTACTTGCGGTGCTCGGCGAAGATCTTCTTTTCGATGTTCTTAACGCGCACGTACGACTGCGGCAAGAAATCTTTCAAACTGTATCGGTTGAAATGTTGTGTGTGAAATGGAACTTCAGTCGATGTCGATTTCGATTATTTTACTTACTCTAGAAATCCAGGTTTGTGCTTCGTTTCGTTGTGCGGACCGAATTGTATGTGAACCTGAATACCAGCGAACTCGCAAGCTGTGTGTGTGTGTGTGCAAAGGATGGCAGATGGTAACGTGAATCAACAAACGAATGCGAATGAGTGTATATTCATGCGTACCTTTTTCTTGTGTAACTGGATGCGTGCCATCCAGGATGGCGTCACGTGCTTGCACGTAAAGCAAATTCAATTGTACTGGATCACGTGAATCGATGTTCTGATCCGAAAAGAAGAAACGACGGCGCAAGAGAACCGTTTCTGACTCATCAATACCCTGTTCGCGTAACGTTTTGCCAACATCAACCCAGTTGACTGAATACGTTGAGAATGCGGAAGAGAGAAGATGGTAAAAAAAATGCACAACTTTAATCTTAAATCGTTGACTTACTTTCATCATCTGTTTTGAGTTTTTTACGCAAACTCTCCATTTTCGCATCTCGATCCTTCTCCGTAAACTTCCGACGCAACGTCAGTGTTCCGAATTTATTATCGGGAAGGTTTTCGTTCTGTGATTCAGTGTCCTCCCGCACCAGACCGTACTCCTCGTGATTGGTGATGCCAATCTTGGTGCAGATAACCACCATCAGCTGGGACACAGGCTGCGAGTCATCGACCAGAATCGTCTTCACAGCGCCGTCCAGCATTCGAACACGCAGAGTACGTAGTTTCCGACGGTATTCGAGCGTATCATGATTGTGCAGTATATAGTAGCCGAGGGTGCGGCCGGCTTCCAGCCAGACACCTTGCTGATTTTGTTCGTCCGAAATAAAGAGACCATATTCACTAGCTGCAAATAAAGTAGAGCATAGAGGAACCAATCGAATGTCAGCTTAATCGGCTTAGTCGCTTACGTTGTCCTTGCACAGCTTCAGCAAATTTATCTCGGATAATTTTGCATGCGTCAAAAACTGTGGTATTCGGATGGAACTGTATGGTCTTGGTAACGCGACCTCCTTCCAGGCTGATACGCAACGAGAGCGCTGACATTTTGTTCAGTTAGTTTCGGAAACTTCGCTGGACTCGTACTATAGTAATAATAACTCGTTGAAGACACTGAAAATTAGAAGAAGAAGAAGAGAATGGAATAAGAATTTCCGGTTTCTATTATATATATCATTAGAGATTTAAAACAGCGACCTAAAAATGTACTGAACCACACATAAAATACAATTCTCTCTACTTTTTCATGTAGGTAAGTTTTTTTTTTTTAATATGCGACTCGTTTCTTTAGAAAAGATATACAACAAAATTATACTGATGCTAAACAAAGAGTGGAAGAAGGAGAACAAGAAGCACATACACACATACCATACATGGAACCACCCTACTAAACACCCCATGGCTTTCTGCGAGAGAGCGTCTGTGTATGTAAACTTGTGGTTCAGCGGAGGCCAGTCAGTGTACACAAGATTCGTCCATGGTAATTGCGAACCACAAAACGGAAAACACAAACAGAAGTCTGGCCGTCAGCCTGCCTGCCCTGTTTGCTTTCTTTTAGTCTCTGATTTTGCTGCATTAACGCAAAATTTTAACAAACAAAGAATGAGAAAAGGTGAGAATAAGAAAAAAACCTCCTCCTTCTCCTTCTGAAAGTTCCTGTCTTGACTCTCTTTTGTTGATAACGTTGTTGCACCCCTACGACCGACCAAACGACAATTAAATACCCATTCGACTCACGAAAACGGTTCAACTTTTGTTCTGTCTGTCTGTTATGCGGACTATAAACTACTGTAATGGCTTCTGGTTTTCTGTTCTTTGGTTTTGCAATTCAATTTAATTTATAAATGTTTGCTTTGGGGGAAAAAGCTGCACAAATGTTGAAGTCAATTCAATTCAAGTAAAAAATATTATTGAGGGTAAAATTCAGAAAATAGAAAGAATCTGATGTGATGAATCTTCTTCCACTCGCTGATGAATACACTCTAAAAACAATCGATTTTTTTACGAAAATGTAGATGAAGGAAGAAGCTCTGACAGAGATAAAAAGGTAGAAGGGAAGGGGGGGTGGCAAGGCTGTGTTATAGTCTACTTTGTCTAAACTTTTAGACTTTTAGCTTTTAAAGCAAATAAAATCATATAATAAATCAGAATACGTTCATGTATTAAATACATTTCGGTTCTTTAAACATTTTAATTTTTACACTTGATTTAACACACACTTTTATCCCCTTCATGCTTTTGTTCCAGCAACAACTCAGTTGGTTGTCCACTTATTGTAAGTTCTTTGCACATATTTTCCAAGAGTTTTTTTTCACACAGTTTTTATTTATCCGCAACACGACGTCCTTAGAGCACAAAATCTCAACAGTAACTGAATGATGATGATTGCGTACGTGGAAATGTTTCTGTTTCAATTTCAGTTTCGAAAATGAGATGAACCAGAATGACAACGAATTCGCCGTGGTCCACAAAAATAGGGGATGCTGCGCAAATCATCACTTTTTTTTGCCATTTCGAAATAAGGGTGGCACCGCCTGCAAATAGATTTTATTTTCTTCAAGTGCATTTTACAGTAGCAACTCTCCCAAACAGTAAGTCAATCAGCTACCCTTGAGAAATGAATGGTCTGTGTGTGTGCGTGTGTGTGCATCTGTGTGTTTTACGAATAAAATTAAGAACACAAGGATAGGGAAAAGTATGGTAGAAGAGGAATATTTAGGGGATAGATGAAGGACGCTTTTGCGCAGTCCTTAAGTTTCAGTCTTTTGCTTTGTCGAGATTACTGAGAGTTCAGAATTGACGAAGCTCTACTCTGAGAGAACGAGAGAAAGAAATTCGAGTGAGAAACAACAACAACAAATAGTGTTGATCGTTCAAAGAGGAATTGTGGATTGTGAAACTAATGATAGAGTCACATTAATGTTAGACAACATAACTACTGTTAAACAACATAATGGTTACTTTGGCAGCTGTCAATTTGATAGTGGACAAAAGTAGTAATACTGTTCCATAATTATAGTAATACGAAACATACGAATACTGAATAATGATAGCGGTTACAATTTAGTATATCGAGAAAACACCGAGAACATTGAAACTCTGAGAAAATGTCGAAAACATTTATTATAGTTCATTTAATGCCCACAAACAACAGTACTGTCCTATATTAAGCAAAGAAACAAACAAAAATTAAGAAAGAAAAGAGTTCAAAGAGAGTACAAAAACATCTGCGTGGCACCGAGAAATCCAACGCACTAATTTAGTTATTACTGGATGCGTCTGCTATCCGACAACGACACAGACAAAACTTTTCTAACCATCGTATTTAAGCTTTTCTCCCTCCTTCCATTCAAAAACATCTCTCGAATATCGTGATTAAAGCACAAAGGATGTAATTAGAAGAACGACCCATTAACCGTTGTCCTGGGTGTCTTCTGTATGATGGCCATATCAATTGCGACTACAACGACAACAACATAAAAAAAGCAACTCAACTGAACCCATTGCTGTACAACATACATACATACACTAGACCACAGGACACAATTTGTGGCTTCTTTACACTTTTGTGGTATTATTTTGTAATTGATAACAACGTGTGGTATGAGCAATAATAATGTAATTTCCTTTATATACGGATATAGTATATCATCATATAGTAGTATCGTCTGATGTTTATGTATATTCAATGATTTAGTCAAAAAATTAATAAATATTGAAATGAATATACATGCATTTCTTTAGATGCATTTTGTATACAATCTGTCAATTACGGTAATTAATTTCTTAACTGTATTTGGACGACTAATTAAATTAGTATATATGTACATACATATTATGGTACATATGTATGCATCTATATACTAGAAAAATTTGTCAAGCAGTAGTTAATTTATTTAGATATTGTTTTTACATATCGTAAATAAAGTTTTTAGCAGAAGTTTTCACATAAAATTATATAAACCGTTATAATTAAATTGTTTGCTAATAGAAGTTCACGCTGAGGTGCTAATGGATTCATGTCTGCAAATCATTACAACAAAAAGTGATCAAGTGATTTAATACTATGGGAAATATTATAGTGTTGCAGAACTTCGATGAACAATGATTTTATAAGGTATACTCGTATATAATGATATATATAAAGGAGCAATAAGTAATTTATTCAAGTGTTCATAAATAATTAATGGAGTAAATCAGAGAAGAGAGTATAGATTAGAATATGGAGTAAGAGGATTGATAGATGATTGGTTTTTTTATTACTTTATTCACTTAAAATAGTGGAGGAAAATTGTTTCAGATATGAGATAATGTGAGATATAACCAAATTTTTCAAAATAATTTCAGAAGCTCTGTGATTGGGTTTCCCCAATAAAAAAATACTGAAGTGAAAACCATCCCGATCATAAACTTGGCATAGTTTATAAAAGCACATGAAAAGACTAAAGAAGATCGAAGTAAGATTTAGCCCTGAAACGAGAATTCATTTCAAGTGGTCAAAACGATGAGCGCAAAGATTTACAAATAGATTGGTTCTGGAAATCTCATAGGGCTAAAATTCTGAGAATTGTATTTCATTATGTATTCCAAGAAAACTACAAACGATACGCCCCAATCTTAGTAATTGATTTACGACAAGATGATTTCTATTGATGATGATGAAATCTGAAGCATAAACAAATGAAGAAAACAAACGTTGATCTCAATATTCTGGTGTAAGTGTTCAATTTAGACCTTCAGAGAGATCATTCTGGCCAAGTATCAAGGATGTAGAGTATCTCTCAATGATGGTATCGGATATTTTACTATAATAAAGAAATATTTGCATTAAAACGATATTCAAAGAAGAATCAGGAGTCAAGAGATCAGATGTTATGACGAAGCAAGAGAAAAACCTAGGTTTAAGTCTAAAACTTCCACAATTTGTAAGTTCTACATTAGATTATCCAAACTTGGATTATATTTGGATTTACATTAGAAATTTTGTTATTATGTAGAATATTGACGTATAGAGAAATCAAATACAATACAAATATACCAATTATAAAAGGTTTCTATATACTATACTATACCAAAAAATAATATACTTAAAAAGAAGATAAATCTTCTATATAAAACTAAAAATAAGAGTTTTATTTTCATCTGAGATTTTTATAAGACTTTCAGAATATTGTACGATACACAAATTTTTACAAGCACTCTGACTCTCAGATTTACTTTGAGTTTATATACAAATATCAGAATCGTATAAAAATTTAAATTTTTGAATATTTGGAATACAATTAAAAATATTATAATATTAAAAATAACACAGTAATCTGTGTGTGTTTTCACTTACTTTTGGAAATGTTAAAGCTGAGTGTAATTTTTGGCTGTTTTTCTTTTTTAGAAAAAGAATAACAACAAGGCACGTTTTTGAAATTTAAGGCAGTTTTATGGATTTTTAAAAAATCTCGTTCTTTCCACAGCAATCCATCCAAAGCGAAACAAATACTCCAGAGTTTGTGGCCGCCAGAGTTTCGAGTCCCTTCGATTGATTTACTGCTGAGTTGAGGCACGTGTGTGACGACACAGCAACGTTACGCGTCCAGGTTACGTTGCAAGAGACATTTTAACAAAAAACTTAACCAAATTAAAGAGAAAACTCAAAGCCGAAACTTAACGCAACAAGTAACAAGAGTTTCAACGACGATAAGATAAAAACAGACCGTTAAACAGATTGTTAAATATATATAATATTTGCTATGTATTTAAAACAGTTTAAAACAACAACAATGCAGTGACTGCAAAAATAAGGCGCTGCTGAAGGCTCCGATTAAACGGCGTAAGGCACACTTGCGTGAATATCAAAATATAACGTAAACAGTAACGATAACACGATAACGATAACTGTAGCGATAACGTGAAAATAAAAACTCTAAAAGTCGGTATTTTAAAACGTGTACCGCGTTCACATTTAAGGCACAAAAAAACTTTAAGGCTGAAGGTGTTGATGAGGATGTCTCGAGAAGAATCTCCTGAAACTCCGCAATTAAGGCACTTGACTTGAAAATCAAAACGTAGAATAAACTGACTGATTTATCGAACTTCAAAAAAACTACAGCAACCACAACGGACTTTGTTTAAAATTAACTTTGCTCAACACTTCTTCTTCTAGGCAAGCAACAGCTTTGAAAGCTGAAGCTGGATGTCCTTCCTGAGCTGTGGTTAGGCCTAGAATGATGTGTTGTGTCTGTGGCACATCGTGGGCTTCTGAAATAACCATTTCCACAACTCACCAAACCTTACCTCAGCCGAGCAGCGAAGCGCTACAGCGACTCTGCACGCATGCGCCAGCCACATGCATGATCCTGAGCAGCGAAATCCGGCAGCAACGCCGACAGCAGCGTCGCCACATAAACAGTCAGCGCTGTGGCATTAATGACCAACAACAGATCAAAACGGTGGTGGTGATTGCCAACTCCATCCGAACCAATCTCGCGTCTTCGTATCGGCCGTTGCTGCTGCTGCGCTACACGTTGTGCAGAATTCTTTTAAGGGGAAGGAAAAAACTATGAAGGAGTGAACAAAAGAAGGAAGGGCGATTAGATGCTGACAGTGACAGGAAGCTGTAGAGGGGACTGGGGAGGAAGAAGGGTAACAAGGAAAATTGGTGGTTCGATGGTTTAATGTTTTAAGATATTAGATTAGCAGATTCTGTGCAGATTCTATTGTGTTGTCTGCATCGATGGTTTAGCCATACATATCGGGGCAAATGAATTGGCAACTTGGCTATTTGACTTCGAGACTAAAGAAGTCAAACTGGGTGAACGATGGGTGTCACTTTTCTCGGGTGCTCGACACAAGAGAATATACAATATTATGAGTGGGGCAGAGTGGGAAATATACCCCAGGAGGTATTACAACCTAGATGAAATATACATATATGTAAATACGTTTTTTAAAAGCATTTCTTCTATGCAAACTGAGTTAACAATTTCAAAACAAAAAAAAAAAAAAACGGTGACAACGGTGAAGGAAAAAGAAAAGTCATGTTTGTTGTAATAAAGAAAACAATAGGACGTCTTCGCAAAATTCGTCGTCTCTAATTAACAAGTCAACTTGTAATTTAAACCATGAATCAGCTGTTTCGACGCATTTCCTTCTTCTTATTTTAATGAGATCGTGATTAATGGAATTTTATGTATGTCTTAAAATGTGTTCGGGGCTTATAATGAAGCTTCAATAAATAATCGCCAAATAATTAATATAAATTATAAAGCCAACATTTTGTCATTTTAAACAATATAAAATACAAAAAGTTCGAAGACATTATTAAAAACGAACAGAAACCGCACAGAATTGGATATTGAATAGTACCGAATATAATAGAATAGAATAGAGTATTATGATTTAGGTAATTCCAGATAAGAACAGAATATAATATAATAAGTATAATAATAACAGAAAAGTATAGATTATAATAGGACAGAATAAAATCGAATCGAATAGAACACAACACAACAGAATGGATCAGAAACCGACCTAGAAGATGTCAGAGCAGATCAGGAACCGATCGAGAAAAGATCAGGAACAGATCAAGAACAA
This sequence comes from Myopa testacea, assembly GCA_949629155.1. Lineage (NCBI taxonomy): Eukaryota > Metazoa > Arthropoda > Insecta > Diptera > Conopidae > Myopa > Myopa testacea. Next base: position 36,308,400 of record OX451348.1, on the reverse strand, counting down.
ATTAAACTGGAAGATATCAAGACTGGAATAGACTAGATTATAATATAATCAAATATAATAGAAATTTATTCAACAAAATAGAACAGACGGAATTATAATCAACAGAAAGGAATTAAAATATTAAACAAGGATACTATGGATCTTATTCATAAAAACGTACAAAGCTCTTGCAAACGGTTTGTAAGAAAAATTTTAAAAACGTTAGCATTTTTACATTTAACGTATTTGTATGAGGTTTGTATGTAGACAGATTTTAAAATACGGTCGATGCCTTTTTAAAGCTTTTGTTAAACGAAAATGACAAAGTTTTATAGATAAAAATATTAAAAAATTAATGCTTGTTTTTTCACGAGTTTTGTTTATCGATATCTGATATTGTCTGATATTAAAAATAAAATAAAACCATTCACAATTTAGACAATTTTAAAGGCATTAGTAGTTTGACCTTAGTTAAGACGGGTAACAACCTTCGGGAAAGAATCCTTATTACAACCCAACCATTCTATGGACCACCTTATTACTGTATTCATTATAATATTTTATGTTCTATAATATTATATAATAGTATATATTCTGTGTGCTCGTCTTTTTACGAGTGTAAACTGTAGAGCATTTAATTGCTGCAAACTCTACGCCATTTTTCAAAAGGCTGCAAAGTTATATACAAGTTACCAGATATGCTTGTACTATATAACCATGTCTACGTATATACGAGTATGTGTGTATATTCGTACAAGTATATTATATGTACCTATTAAATATCCAACTACACATACAAACACATGCAAAGAAAAGAAAATAGACGCTGATACGCTGCTCAGAAGCCGCCATGGAATCTCAATTGGCGCGTCATCGTGGCGCCAATTTGCCATTTTATTTCTTGATGATATACGTGTGTGTGTGTGTGTGTGTAAAAATGTGTGTTTATGTGATGGTAAGCGTATCCTGCTGTTGATTAAGGAAAGTGGGTGTAAAATAAGTGAAGCTGTGGCGACGGCTTTATACGGCTTTTGTTGTTATTATAAGCAGGTAAGACGAGAACTATTTAAATACCATACTGACATTTCAAACATCATTTTACAATCTGAATTATCTCACAATCGAAGCCAGAGAATTGAAAAATAAAATGAAAAAATAGCTTGGATATATTTGGGGACTTTTATAGAGTCATTATATGGGGTGGGCCATCGACTGGTTTCTTTTTGAACTATTTAATTATATTTGAGTTAACTATTTAATTCGAAAAGAAACCAGCCGATGGCCCAAACTTTATATTGTTCGGTATATATTTTTGTATAGTTTCAATAAGAATCGAATGAATCTTGAATTCATAATGAATTAAAAACAGTTTAATAAAATTTATTTTCTCACTTATTTTAGTTTTTCTTTTCTTCAATGAGATCGAGGTCTTCTTCTATTCTATTGATTATTATAGCAGAAATCTTTTCATTATGTCGTATATTAGGATCTGTATTCAATTTTCACCGGGATCAACAACAACAAAACTGATTTCATAAAGCAGAGGGACGAGTAGAAGTACCCGACTTTGATGTATAGATGGCGGTTGTTGTTCATTGAAGAATTACTATACCCGTATTACCAACCCTATAAAGATCAAGCTTACGTTTGAAGAGGTTTAAAATGATGAAGATTTCAAACTCATTAAACACTTAATAAAAACTGGACTTTTTCAATAAAGATAATTCTTAAAAATACTCAATCTAAATTATTTCATTTCTTACCTTAGTTACAAAAAAACGCCAACCAAACGAATCAAATGTTGGCAGAAATGATGGATGGATGGATGAATGGTTGAATATGTTCGGAAATTATTAATTGGTTTGTCGTTCGTTTCGTATTGTTGTTGGTGTGTTGCTGATATCCTGCACAATGCTCTTGTTGTTGTTGTGTTCTAAAATAACGAAAAAATATATATTTTTATAATACACAAATGATTTGAATTTCGAAATACATTTGGACAAGTTTTTGACAAGTAAGAGAGGTTTATTTCTCCAAGACCATACGAATGCGAATAATAATTGTTGAAATTGTTTAAGAATAGAGAATCTGGCAGATCCAGGAAAAATCGAATAACAACAGCAGCACAAAAAATATATAAGCAGACAACTTGACTTGCTGCAAAAGACGAGCAGGCGAAGAACAAAAAGAATAAAAACACAAGTAAGAAGTACATTTTTCCTTACATAATAGTTTTTTTTTTTTCAAATTACTTTATGAGACGGTAGGCGCGACTTCATCCGCACCGCAGCAAAATGTGGCTTCGTTGCCTGGTTGCCAGCAGCAGCATTTGCTGCAATTCAAACACATTCACTCACTCAAAAAATGACGCACGAACAACATAAATAGACGCGTAGCAACAGCAGCAGGAGCGGAAGCAGGTTTTCCCCATTAAGTTTTCTTCTAAAATCAATCATCGGCGACCAACGAGTAGAATAGAAGATGATGAGGACGACCACGTCACGCGGGAAGAAGATAGCTAAGATGAAGGCGTCGGAGAGAAGACCACGCAGAATGAGACAACTATGAAGAAACAGTCACAGAAGAAGATCACGAGAGAAGATGCCGACTAAAAAGACGGAGACGAAGATGAACCAAAAAAGAAAGATAACTAAAAAGAAGAAAGAAAGAAAGCGAAAGAAGAAGAAAGCGACGAGAAGTTAGACTAATCAACGAAGGTAAAAAGAAGAAAAAGACGATTGAGAAAAAGGAGTCGAAGAACAGGAAGAAGGAGGCGAAGCTGAAGAAGAAGATAAAGAAATATAAAAACCTTGCACTAAACTAAGAGAGATGCCGCTGCTTAACATTGATATATGTGACTATAATCCATGATATATTCTTCAAGAAAATAAATAGTTGTACCATATGGTAAAGAAAGAAAACTTGTTGGTTTTCCAATCTCCAAATAAGCTCAACAATGCTGAGGACGAATCAACCAGTTGATTTAAAGAGAAGACCTTGCCAAAGTGCGAGTATCAAATGAGCCAAGTTTGAAAGAAATCAAGAGCCCCGAGTTTGGCATCGCCAAGGATAGGAATGTTGTTTAAGACTTTTAATCGACAAACACATGATAGACCGACAGATAGATATACTCCCATGTACATAAGATAATTCACATGTGTAGATTTTATACGCCACATCAAAAGCAAGAACACAATTCAAGAAAAACTTAAGATGCTAAGAAAAACGCAAGCACAGCATAAAACAGTCAGATGCACAGACAGACATACAGTTAGCATAACACAAAAACAGAGAAGCACATGAAACTATGCAGTCAGCACAGGTGTAGAAATTGCTGGCCTGTTTCAAGAAGCAGACATGACATGACCAATGATGGAACACGGAACAGAGGCTGTGCTGTGGAGCAACAGCAGCACCAGCAGCAGCAGCATCAACAGCAACAACACCTTTGATCAAGTTGTACGAGCTGCTGAAAGTATTTCAAATGCTTTTAGCACTCGCTCGTGCCGCAGCATGGCACTTAGTTGCATAGGCGCCCGCGGGGGGAGGAGGGGGGCGATAGACTGGAGTTGAAGGCGTAGTTGCCTAAGTTGCCTAAATAAATAGATACGTGAGCTGCTGCTGCTGCGTGCACTTGAAAGCGTGAGTGTTCTTCGGCGCACTCGAGAGTGGGTCGACTTGTAATTTAAATGATTTTCTTGGGTTCTTTTGTTCCTTCTGCTGGACGGCAGATTTTTTCTTCTTTTTGTAGTTTTTCCCAAAATGGGAGCAATATATTGAGAAATACAAACAAACTTCACATCAACTTGAATATATTGTGTATACAGAATCGGCCGAAAGTTCCGGCTTATTACTATTATATTTCTAAATAATAAGTAAATAAATATAATAATTGAAACAACAGCTTTGTCAGCCTCAGAAAAACAACGGGCAATTTTGAGAGTTTTATTCGCTTTTTGTCAGGCTGACAAATCTTACGAGATTGTCTGAATCCGAAATCGTCAGGAAACTAAACACAATCTTATCAGCTTTTTGTCGACTTTTTAAGAATACCCCCCTTTGTTAGTCTTTTATTGATTAGAATCGTTTCAGCAATAATATTTGCGTTTTTAAATGAACGAATAAGGTTTTTATATTGAAAAGATTTCTTACTGAGGTACCATAATGAAGTTTCCAATATAGTTTTTCACAATCTCAAGCGTGAAAAAATCTCTTAAAATTCTCTTCTTGTATATTGAAAAAATAAAATTGATACATGAAAATCACGGTAATGCTTTATTATGCATTATTTCTTTGCCAAAATGTGAGATCAGCATACCTATTTTACGTAAAAGCTTACGGAAGAAATCGTAAGAGATACACACACACACTGTGGCGTGTTTTTTTGTAACGGTGACTGCAGACGTGACCGACGTTTATCACTCACTGAGGTCATAAAAAAGAAAGTGAGATCACATGTATATAAAAATGATTAAAAATTGTATACATACGATGAAGTAAATATATAAAATGTAAGTATTTCACAATTAGCTTTGGTTTTAATCATTTCATCAATTGATCAGCATTCATCTATTATTTATCATTGAAATAAAAACGCAAAGAAACTAGAAAAAACAAAAACTAGCAAACAAATCGTATAGAAAAAATACAAAAACGTTGAGTCCGCATCCGACAAAAATTGACCGATGAGTCACGATAGCAAAATCACATCACACATCATCAAAAGTGATCGCTGCCCAGCAAAAGTGCTTGCAAATTCATTTGCGTCTCTAATTATTACGCGAATAACGCGTAGCAAAAACAAACACTTGTACATCATCAGGCCAAAGCGTGTCATCATCAAGAGATTCGGTCCTTCAGTTGATTTTGGTCGTCCCCCGCTTGCTGATTCACCACCATCATCATCATCAACAACAACATCAACAACAACAACAACAACCACATCAACAACATCATCAACCACATCAACAACATCATTCAAGGAGCCAAGAAACCGCGTCGCCGTTTGTCTCTTATATTTTTTTTTCTGCTCTTTTGCTTTTTATTTAATTTTATTTTGTTTATTCAAAGATTTTTCATTTATATTTAGGTTTTTTTTCTTAATGCATGAAACGTTTTTTCTTGGTTTTTCTTTACCTTGAGTTTTATTTTTAATTTCGTGTGTGAATTTAGTTTAGTTTGACAGCTGTGGTTGTTGTGTGTTGTTGCTGTTGCTGCTTCTTCCGATGTGTGTTGTGTCTGTTTTTGTTCTTGTTTTTGTTCTTGTTTTTTTGTTCTTTTTTCGTTTTAGAACTTAGTTAGTGGCGAGGACTGTTTGTAAAATATTCAATAATTTTCAGCAAATTGTTTTTATATGCAAACTGAACAGCCTTTTATTATATTATAGTTGGCTCTCTACGCCGGAACAGTAATAAATAAAAACGTACTCATGGGCAATTGTATGTGACTCGTCTTCATTTATATGCATGTGCATAAATAAGTAAATAAATACATACATATGTAGACACATACATACATATACTTATATCTATACTCACGGAGGTACTTAAATCTACTATGGATGTGCTAATAATGGTAGTTAATTTTTTGCTGACTCGAGTTTAAAGCGATTGTATATACATACATACAGTTAAACGTTGTAGATATTTTTTATAGTCGTAAAAAGATAAACGCCCTTATTTTACTGTACGTGATAAGCACTTGAATCGAATTGATATATAAAATGTTCTTTTTGCTTTCGATTTCAAAGCGATTGAAACTAATAACGAGATATGCATATAAACGAGACATGTGTGTATATTAAATATAAAACCTAATAGTATTGAAGTAATGAATTGAAGAATTAAATTGATGTTTTACTTTTAAAATATCAAAAATTCTGTTAAAATATCAAATGACAATGATTAATTTTGTACAAATTATAGAGCGCGATACCGTGAACTAATAAAAATCGAGGGTCACGCTTGAGTTTGTGGGTTATTATTATGGAAACTCCATTATTTTACCTCAAAAGAAATCTTTTCAATATAAAATCCATTTTCATTCATTTGAGAACTTAGATTTTAATACTGAAATGATTAAAATCAATAAAAGACTTAAAGAAATGAATGTTTGTTGCAGAATGCAAATAAACAAAAATTTGCTTAACATTCTCTAAAATGTGACTTGAATAAAGCTAAAAAAACAAATTTGTTGTTTATCTTTTCTTTTGCAATATAATTTTGACAGAATTAATGCCTTAAAACGTGTAACCTTAAAACATGCCTGTAAAACGTGCTTTTTTTCTCCTTTAGCTGAAAATTGTTTTTGTATTCGAACATCATCGAGCAAGCAGCAGCAGCAGTTGTTCATTTATCTCCATGCAAATTCAAAGCATGAACAAATATCGTGATGATGTACACGTGTACGTGTATGTGTTGATGTATGCATGTGTTGATGTCCCTCAGTTGGTGCATTCAACCGATTTCAATGTGTACCTTGACATATGCAGGTGTATTTAGCCTGGCCCAGTTAATATGGTTACACTACACATAATGTAATAAAGCAACTATAATAATTATAATAACAAACACAATAGTTTTGCACTCGAATTTATTCCGATGTCAGTCAAAACAAATATTTAAATTATATAAGCTAAACATACAATTAAATATAAAATACAATTAAATATAAATACACAAAATAATATAAATATACAAGCAGTTGTTGTGAAAGTATTCGACTGAAGAGTTTCAGTAAAAAGAAAGAATAAAATAAATCCATGTAATGGATTCGTGAAGAAATGTAAATGTAAGAAATTTTATTTCCTTTTTTGGTGACATCAAGAATACAAATTTTATATACAGTGCACTCGCGATAAGGTGAACACATGGTAAACAAGTGTTTTCCATTGACTATTCGAAAAGGTGAACAGGGAACGAAAAGGTGAATAACATTCAGAGAAGCATAACATAACATATTGCAATTTCGGGAGTGCCCAGTTTATGATCTCCAACTTCTCCTTCATCTGCTAATTTTTGCCATCTCAGTGTCCTCCCACCCTCCAGCACTCCTCATATCAAAAACGACTTATGATAGCTTAAGCGAAAACCACACAAGCGACGAGAACCTCGAGATTAATTAATGGTTGGAAATTGAAATCTTAGTGACAGATTTCTTCCTTCTTTACTATTCTTGGCTTTTCTATCATTCAGTCGAAGGGATGACCATAAAAATGACTAAAGTGCTAAAGCGGAAATCACTCGTATATTCAACATTGGTAATGCAAATAAATGGAGGAGGTGCAGGTGGAGGTGGACGGGTGGAAGGGGAAACACGGCCAGCCAATTCAAGAACAATCCATTCCCAAACAGTTTAAAAAACAAAGTTGTTGGCATTTCGGAGCCCGACTGACGGGAGCCTAAACACTGTCATATCCTCCCAGTCCGTCGGTTGGTCGGTCGGTCTTCAGCTTCTTCAAACACACAAACAAACGAACCCACACGCACAGCTACACAGTTACACTTCCAGAAACACTTGTCAACTGTAACGTCAACAACGTAAGCAACGTAAGTAAAAGAAAGGGAGAGAGAGAGAGAGAGAGACAGAGAGAGAGAGAGATTAAAACAAGCAGAGCGACGCAGAACTACGAGGAACTGAAGCCAACACGACGACGAAGGCCATTGCAAGGAGAGTCGGGTGTGAAATGAGGAAGCATGACGTCGCAAAGAGAACGCACAACGCAAGAGAAGCAGCAGCAACAGCGGCAGCATCACAGCACGTTTAACGTTAGCACTAAACGAAAAAATGGTAAAACGAAAAAATCTAAGTATTTCTCACATATGTACAGATGTATCTCTCTGTGTACAGGATAATGTTGTCCTTGTGCGGAACGTGCTCATGAGCAGCAGGACAAGAATGAAAATAAAATCCTTTAAACACACACACACGCACATCTACACATACAACAACTTCAACCATCGACGATGCGACGTCCTTCTCGCCACGAAGGAAACTCAATTCTTCAAAAATCTCTGCCTACTTGAGAGAAAATATCATGATGGGCAGAGAGGGAGGGGCAAGAATAAAATTTTATGCTTTTCACAAATAAAAAAAGTTGCACGGAAAATTGTTCAAGTGTTGGTGGAAATTCAATACATGAGCAAAATATGACAAACATGTTGTAATGAATGGCGGAGGGTCAAATGGAGTGAGAATCAATCAAAGGAACAGCAGTAAGCTTCAATTGATGCTCACTCGTATCGTAGGCGTGGGTGGGTGGGTGGTGAGATGGATGGGTGGCGAATTTCCGTGGGTTGCGGTGCGGATATCGTCTACAGTTTCATGAAATTCGATGACAGTTGAAAGCCTCGCACAGTCACACAGTCAGCGAGCCCGTGTTCGAGCAGAGTCCCAAAAAGGGGTTAATTTGGACGCCTGCTGATGTTTATCTTGACATAATTTGCCATATTATGAGTGGATTTGCTCATCTCTCCGCCTCCATTCTCCCTCACCCCCTCCAATTTCACATCACAACCACCCATCACCCAGTTAGCTGTGGTCGGTTGTAATTGAATAGAAATGCTTGACTATTGTTAGTTAATGTTTTTGTTATGGTTGAAGTTTGTTTGGGTTTTTCCCCCCACATCCTCGTTTTTTTTTTTTGTTATTAGTTATTTTGATGTGAAGATAAAATTATACTTTCTATTGTGAGCTTATTAGTAAATTATTCCTTTAGATCCATGCTGATGCACCTGATGGACAACCGAATGTCAAGTTCATAATACGGACATTAATGATAGATTTTAATGATTTGTGCGCTAATTAAAGAGAACACATTTCGAACACACTTTTATGATTGGAATACGTATTAGAGAATGGATCATGAATTCATATGATTGTATAGATTCCACTTTATTCGACCAATCATGATATAATCTATGTAGTTGTGTAAAGCACTTTTGATTATTCTAAAAAACAACATAAGTTTCTATAAAGATATATACTTTCATTCATTTAACGTAAATTGTGTTGTAATTTAGGGAATCCCCAGTTTATTCTCTCTTATTTCTCTTTTATCTGGAAATTTTTGGCTTTTCTGGATCCGCTTTTGTATTTATTTCATTTCGGCTAACAATCTGTGTTCGATCAGTGAAAAAGCCAACGATTTTAACGTTAGAAGTTAAGGCTGATATTGTGGAGAACTTAAGGTGCACTTAATGAGTTGGCGCAGTGTTACAGGAATATAAGAATATCCTATATAGGAATATTCGTTTTAAAAATCAGGTACTCTTTGAAAGTAACCATAATCAGATAGTCTTCTACCAACACGCTTCTGTAAATATTACTTTCTAGAGTCTGTGAAGGTCTCATAGAAGTGTTACTTCGAAGTCGCGACCACTGTCCCTCTCGCTCTCCCGCTCTCTCGTGCTCCCTGTCTCTCTCCCTTTCTCTCTCGCTGCGTAAAATAAACCAACGATAGTTCGGCAAACAACAGTAACTAATTATAAAGTCTGCTCATGAATGAAAGTGTTAATTAATGCTCCGATTTCGTTCCGATGTTTCCTTTTACGATTTACTAATTGTTTCGCTCGATATACTTGTATATTTATTATACAAGAAGAGGGCGGGGAAACTCCCAGCCTTTATTAGCACCAACCAACTACTTATTTTGAATTGTTTATATCAGCGATGAGTAAAATGGAATTCCATCGAAATTTATTCACGTTGCTCTCTCGCTTCACATTCTTTCGTACGTTTTTATTATTATCAATGAGAAAACTAAAAAAAACTGCAAATATCACGTCTTTTAAGAGCATGGACATTGAGTCGTTCGATTAGTCATCCGTCCCTAAACAGGCGGAAGAGGAATGAGGGGGGGATTATAAATTCTTTCTGATTTTATTTACTCAAATACTTAAATTGACTTTGTTTAGATTTCGTATGCTTTCTAACGCAAAATAATTATACAAAACGAAATGAAAAGAAATGATAATTAACTGAAAATTAAAGACGAAAAAATCAAATGTATATTAAAAATATAACGGAATAAAAAATATCTCCGTAAACAAGACTACATAAAAAACCACATTTCAAAAAATGGGTAACCAACCCAAAATCCAAAAATAAATACATATGTACATGGTATATGTATATAAAAACAAACAAACGCAATAAGAATCTACTCCTAGCTTTTCTTATACAGACATAATTTTTATCTTATATTGACTTTTATTCAATTTTATTCAATAATATGTATTCTTTACTTTTGTTTCTTTTTTAATTTCTAATATTTACTGAAATTGATTTGGTTGCATGACGCCCGAAGATTACGTCACTCGATGGAATGAGCATGTGGCCCAGAAACGTTAAACGGCTCAATTAGAGTTATTAATAAATGGACATTCATTATGCAATTGGAATTTTGGTGGTATGGGAATGGAAAAGGCAGGAAAGGGATGGAAATGAACGGAGAATTCAAACTATTGCAGTAATAATTAAAGATGTAAAACTATTTTGTCTTTTAAACGATAAACAATACTGTAAGCACTACAGTCGGAATCAGATTGACCACGATAACTACGGTAACCATCAGAATATACTACAGAAAACTACAGAATTATTGAAGCTGATTCAATAATGATTCAAAATAAATATGCGAACATCTCATGTAGGTTAGAAGTATGAAATGTTATGTGAAATAATTTTTGTTCTGATTCGATTGCTTAATGACGGGTTTATTTTTATTTCGAAACTTATTTGTGAGCATTTTTTTACTACGTTTACGAGATACAACTTAATATCTACGTTTTCAATATTCTCTAGTAATAAATAAAGCAATAAAGTTTGGTACACTGTTTGTATGTAAAGCAAAGTAATAAAAACCAAATATTTCTCTGAAGTTGTAAAGTTTTTTAAAACGAACCACATTTGAAGTGATTACAAAGTATTCAAGACTCATTGCTACCTACAACACAGGCAACTATCGAAAAACAGCACACAAAATATGCAATAAAGAAAAAACTGACAGCTTCGAGCTGAAAATGAACCAAAAATGAGCGGATACCAGCTCAGTCCCGGCCCACATGCGTTCTACGCTGCCGAATCGATCTACTTGATAAGCAGAAGAAACAACAACAACCAATCTAATTTGAAAGCGTGGTTTTCTCTGATTTATTTACATACATTTAAGAATTCAACAGCTAGCTAACTCAAGCTAAGTAAGTAAAAGTTTAGTATACAGCGAATAATTTGAATAAAATTCCGTAATGCTGACCTCAGCAGCTAAAACACAACAACACAAGCCTACATAAAAGCAATTTAACAATATAAGGTGTAGAAATTTTCAACTGGAACAACTGAAGAAGTGTGCTGCATCTGTTGAACACTCAGAATTTCTGTATTTTACACACAAACAAAAAACGATGATGAAAACCAAAGCAAAAACTGTTCTTCAACTGAAGGAAAACATCATCATTCAATTCACTTGCATTCATCATAAAGTAAGGCCAAAATACTATCTTCTAGCGTATCAATTTATTTCTGAGAACGAAACACAATGCAAAGAAATGAAATAAAGAAAATATGACTGTATGAACATATGAACGAGTGTGTATTTATAAAAACATGTTTGAATTTTCGAAAATACTATAAAAAAAAAACATAAAAGAGCAGAAATACAAAAATTATAATAAAACCTGGCAGGCGGACGACGATGTAGTCAACTAGTCGAGCAGGCGATGAGGTAATTTCGATGTTTTTATCCAATAAACAGAAGCAGAAACAGAAAACTCAGCGGCCAACATTCATTCATACAATTATTTGTATGTCTTCATACAAAAGTATATCCAAATTTAAGTGCTGTTGCTGTTTAAAACTTTCTTTGATTTTCTTTTCCTTTCGTTCTATTTTCACTTTTCTTTATTTTCTGCTTTCCACAGAATGACAAAGTCAAAGCAAGGCAAAATATATGAACATATGTACGAGTATGTATTATGAAATAAGTACGAAAAATCACATTCGTCACACAACTAAAAATAATTTCAAAAAACAAGTTTTCATAATTTTCATATTTCCACAAAAAAAAAAACAATATAAAAGAATAACTAAGATAAAAAACACATGCTAAAAATCACGACGAATTCGAAGACCACCACATCAAGTGGCCAACGAATCTCGATGGCGCCTGCGTTTGCGAAAACAAACCCACTCGTCACCCAACCAAGTTAGAAAAAAACAAATCCAGGGGGAAACTATTAAATTCGAACTTCGAAATCCGCCCAATAAACCGACCACGACGACGAGAACCTTTTTCACTGCGTAGGGGTTGCATACGGTGCCGAATCGACCGACTGGCCTACGATGACGACCAACTACAAAACGCTCGCAAGTGCAAAATTAGTCAAAAACACCGTTTGAAGGCCCAAAAAGTTGGTCGAAATATTAAAAAATATTCTACTTAACACCCAAGTTAACCATGGAACCGTGCTGATGGAGGGAAACGCAAGCTTGCTATTGACAATTCGCCTTCGTTTGGAGTACGCGTTGTATGGAGGTTTATCTCTGTTGTATGTTTGTATGCAAGTACCTAGGCTAAATATTTATTGTATTTATCACAAACGTCTACCAAAGTTTAGGGTACATTAAATTAAATTCAACTTTAGTTTGAGTCTTTAAACGCGCACGATTTTTTGTTGTGATACTCACACCGACCGAACTCAACTGAAGTAAAACAATCGACGACGGCGGCAGGCCAACGACGAGCCAAGAGCCAGTCAAATGAGCGATGTTTCTCGCGCTTTAATACTGTATGAATTTAGATGTGGATGTGTTGTGTTGGAGGCCACCAGCGCCACCGAGAGACAACGGCGTCGACTATAGCAGTGGAGGCTCTCATTTACGCAAAGGCGAGGCTGCTGAGAGCGGAACACGATCGATGATAATTATGAGTATTTAAACATTTTTCAGAGAATTTTAAAATTAATCCAAACAGCTAACGAGTTGGTTCGAACAGAGAATCTTATTTGTCAATTCTAGTTATTCACCAGATTTCGAGGTATGGAAATCAAATCTACCAAAGAAACGTATTTCTAATTAGAACATCCATCCACAAATGCAGCTTATAGATAATACAGCGAAGTTATTAATACCGCCAGAAGTAGATCCATTACACTATACTTTGGATCATGTGCGATCGTAAAGTAAACATTTCAGGGAAGAATGTGGCGGAAAAATAAACAAAACTTTAGGAAAGCTAAACACAAGCTGCAATCTTCTCATCCGTTGCAGTTGGTGGGGGGAGGTTCAGATCATCCTTGCCCAGTGTACAGTTTATTAATTTAATAATAATGTGGCTGGGTGTTGAAAACTTGGTGTACGCTCTCACTTAACGAAGTAGTCAACTCTGCCGGAGTCATATTAATAAATTAAATCAACAGCAACAGTGGTAGCAAGTAAGGGGAGAGAAACTCGAGGGAGACTTGAGGGTGATCAAAAGAGAAGATCGACCCGAGGATAGTACGTGATTTGCGAGAAACAGCAATCTCGACATTTCATTGCTTCTACTCTCGCAGTCACTTAAATCAACTGCTTAAGAATAAGCAATCTTCTTGTGAGTGAGTAATGAATGGATGATGATTGCTGCACGATCCGTCCATTCAGTTGGCTATTTCAGCTCCCTGCTAAATATACACAAGTACCGACTTGACTGGCAATCGCAAAGGTTCAGTGCAGACGAACTTGATAATGTTTCTTTGAAATTTCTTTTGAAGTCATATTTTAAGAAGAGTACAATAGTTGAACATAGAACGAGTACTTTCATTATAGTAGTAAATAAAAATAGTTAATAGGAATTTCAACACAAGGCCGCAATAACAATGGCGGTCAGTGTTATCTTATCTTGGAGTTTAATAATATGATTGGGTCGGGTTCAATTCAACTGCTGCAAGTTGCTTACATTGATTGATAAAGAAGAGCAGAAAGAACAGCTTCTGTGCACACATCAATGTAAGTAGCAAGAATAGCAACAAGTTTCGTGTTTGCTCATTGATGTTCTTGGAAAATAATGACACACTCTTCATGAGAAGAGTTCACTTGTCATCGAAATTAATTCATCACTTGTGAAAACAACACTTTGAGCGAAGTTTTTGATCCATCAAATAACGTCTACTGTTGTTAAAATTTTGCTCTTCTTCGCTCCTTTAAGATATTAAATGATATATAGTTTGATTTAGCTTGACAATTTTATATCAATTGCTCATTAATATAAACGTGTAGTACGTTTTCTCATTACCACGATATAATTCCTGATTTTCCTCGCATCTTAAGGAAATATTTTATTGATTTTTCCAAATTACAACCTACAGACTCTAATCATGTAGAATGATAGAGGTTAACCGATTGCTTGGAAAGTGTCTAAAATATGTAATTAAAAGTCAATTATAAAAACCTTGAATTAAAGCTATTTACTATGTATATACGTAGTGTTCAGAGTACACGAACAAAGCCATCATAACGACGTCAATTCACTCACTTCAAAGAAAGCACAAATTGCAAAAAAGGTTTTTTCTGATAAGATACAAACATTTCGCATTCACTTAACGTAAGAAAAACACATAAATCAGTTCAGCGCCAGAGGAGCACCCTTTTTTAGCAGCGCGAGACAAACATTTGCAATTCCTTCCTTTCATGCTTCAATTCCTCGTTTCGAACAACAACAATTTCAATCACATCACACGCACACACTCACACAAACGCACTAAACAATAGATCTAGCCAACCAGCTGAACATATATTGATGTTTTTCCATACTTCTTTTAATATTTACATTTTCACTATTATCACTTTCAATAGCAAAGTACTTTAATTTTCTACAACTTACATGTTTTATTATTAAATTTAATTTTAAACCACATAAAAATTGTTAAAACAAACACTTTTCGATAATTTCGTCATTTGTGGAGAAATAAAAAAACCCATACGCCCTACATTAGTGGCAGTTCATGAGCTGTCATCGACAAAAAGCACTGATGGCGCCATCTGTGGCCTCGCCACAAAACACTATGCACAGTTGTAGCTGTGTTTAATGTGTAGAGGTGAGAATCATTTTGTTATTTGTGATAATATGAAAATGGTGAGAATTAGAAATAAATATTTTTAATATTTTTACAACTTTTTAAAAATTTTTTATTTTTAGACATATCCTTTTACAATCTAAGAAATTTGCAATGTAGAAATTTTATTTTTAAGATAGTAGATATGATTTTTAAATATAATTTATAAATGAAAATTGTTAGTTTCGATCGTGAACTGTTGAATAAAATAATTTAAAAACTTGAATTTAAAGATTATACTCTCTTCTGGATTAATGGAACATTTGATCCGGTTGAATGCTATGCAGTGAACAGTTGAATGTTTCTATAACCTCTGCTTTTACACAGGTTTGTGGGAATCTAGTTGAGTGAACTTCCCTAGTAGTCCCTCCATTTGCTTTGTGTCTCAGAACCACGCCTACAATGTTTCGCAGTTCCTTCTTAATGTGTGCTTGGTCAATTTTTTCTATACACTTTTCATTACCTTTTATCTTGACAATTTATCTGTCAACAATTCGAAAACCGTTAAAGTGCTTAATTTTCGTGTCCTTCGACTGGCGCCCCTTTCGAGAAATGAAGTCAGTCGAAAACTTTTAACTGTTGCAAGAGATTTGAAATGTTGATTTTTTGATAAATTGCTTCCAATCCTTCTTCTACGCTACAGAGAGCGAATCTTACAAATTTTTTTGGCCCTTTGTGGATGGCAAAGAACGATCATCATTTCCGCTGACGATGTATGTATAAATTTTGTCTTCCGCATGACGCGTGTTGACGGTCCCACGACTTCAGGGCAGGAAGTAAGAAAAACTACGCAAGAAACGTAAACGGAGCGACAAGACGACGCTACAACAAGCGACGACATCCAAGCGTGCCATTCGACATCGCAATAAATATCTACTCATCCAACCCACTGCAGCAACAACAAGGAGCAAATTTATGCTTATGGTTCGGCCCACGCTGAAAAGGAAAAAAAGAAAATTGCGAACGAAAAAATCTGACAAAACAATAATAAAGTAAAATTGAAATGAAATTCATGACTTTCGCAAAGTCAGTGAAGCATATCAATCGGAATGGGCCAGAAACAACGAATGACTGGCTGGCGGATGACTTTCCCCGGCTTCTGGAACATCCTTCGAAGCATTCATTCACTTAACTTTAACATATATACATACGGATCATAACTTCTGACAAACCGGAAGCTGCAAGATATCGTGCTGAAGAAAAAACCTCAACCTCACACGTGGTATGAGGCACTCGTACTTGCAGCAGCGAATTAAATTGAATTAATCTCAATCGGACGCCTGTCGTTAGTTTCCGCAAAACTGACGATCGAAGCGATTCGATGCGATGGTGAAAACTCCGCGCCGGAAATGACTCAGGATGCAAAGTCCAACCCTCAGCAATCGATACATTCGATTGCTTCATTGATGTTCCGTATCGTGATGTTATTAGCGACAAAGCGTTACAAACAATAACAACAACAACAACAATAACAACTAGAAAGAACAACTTTCGAATTGCCAATCTAAAGAATCAGTTGGCGAGTCCCGTTACAAAAGCCCGTTCTCTTCATATCTTTCACTTATGTATGTTGTACATGAATTGTTCTTGTTTCTGTTTTTTTTTTTTTTTTTTTGCATAAAGGATGTTTTGTTTTTTGTTATCTGATTTAATGTCTGACCATAAATCTCACTGATATGCGCGTTTGTTTTGATATCTCGAAGAAAGGAGGGATGAATGAGAGTCGCCCCTCCACCCGATTCCCATGCACGAATCCTGCCGAATCACGGGAAGAACTACAGTATTGCATTAGTTCCGGTGCTTGTTCTCGCCTGTAGAACAACGTGTGACCGACCGCCAGGCCGCCCGCCCGCCCGGCGAAGATTTATGGGAAGAGGATTTCTTACAGAAGACCACCAACTCTTCAAGTGAGGCGGCCGGTTTTGGCCGGCCTTTAAGCTGACCTCTTCAGCTGACCAACGCTCTGAATTAGTGGTCTTCCGGTTGGCTAATGGGTTGAACGGGTTCTCCAAATACATCGTAATTCTTTCGTTTCCCCGAAATGCTGTGATAATTTCGACATTTTCTTAAAATTTAATCACAATTTCGGGCTGGAAAATGAGATTTATTGCTGTGCAGCGGGATCGACGGGATACCATTTCGTAAATTTATACGTTCAGAAACTGGCGCTAATTGCAAAACGAGTTCATTATTTTATACGATATGCCATAGAAATGTTGATTATGAGTGTATGCAATTTAATTGCTTATAGAGTACCCGTAAATCTAGAGGTTAAAAACGAAAATCTCTATAATTAATATTGCATAAAAATATTTAGTTATTTGATAGTCATAATGGATATTTTAGGCTCATTTGGTGGCCAACCAACTGAACTGCACTCTGATGACTTTCTTTTCACGTAAACGATATTCATGTTCAGTACACGGATATTTTTTTGTGAATAGATGTATTATATATCGTATATATCACCCACATTTTTCCGCTCTAATAGATGAGATATTCAGAGATAATCTCTCTGCGGAATATTCTAAATTACAATGAAAAATAAATGAAATATTCACATTATTATTCAGGAATACGTATTAAAATCCGAAATTAAAATCGAAATTTTATGGTTATACTAACGTTCACAATTTGGATTCAATAACATTAAACACATCCATAAAACTTTTTAATCGTTTTATCGCTTTATTACGAGAGTTGCATTAATAATTAAATTTTGTAGAGATAAACATTAAAACTGCAGCCGAGATGAATATTCAATGGACGCTCCGCTCTACAAGTATGTGTATTATCAAAGGATGCAGGATCTTCAGCAGCAGCGGCATTTAATCGAGTCCTCGACGAATTTAATGACAAATTCGTATTCGCATTCTTTGATTTACATACGAATACAGGACTGTCGATGTACACGGCGTTCAGCAAGGGTTGTCGTTTAGCCGCAGCAGCAACAACAACTTCCACCTCAAACGCGTCGAAAAAGCCACAAATTATTTTTATAGCACTCAAACTATGAGCACTTTTATCCATTTTGGCCGTGCCCAGGATCACGGCGGATAGATTTGAAGTGCCACAAGATGCCATAGTAAAGTTTTATGATTTTCTATGTAATTTTTTTCATCGTCATTATGATTTTATGGACGCTCCTCAGCCAAAAAAAAAACAAAATAAACAAGCATAACCAAGGAAGCGAGAAATATAAAATAACAACAACATTTCGGAGACTCGCCACCTCCTCCTCCTCCTCCTGCGAAAGCAACAACCTCGGACCATTAACCATTCTCGCCGCGTCACACAAGGGGACATCCAGCCAGTTTATTTAAAGGCGGCCGATGTTTACGACTTCGGGCGCAACCCCCGAAACTGAGATGTCAGCACGGCATCTAACGAAAAAAACGGGCTGTAAAACGATTTGGAATTCATTCATGAATGTGTTGTTGTCGCTGAAATTTTAATTGATGACAATTTCATTAAGACTCGAACAGACAGCCGCCCGCCCACCCGAGAAAACCCACGTAAAAGCTTCTGCCGTAGAAAGACGCGTTTCAACAAGCCGAAGCAAGTGAGCAGCGGCGCGCCGGCGGTGGACTCTACTAACAAGTGCCAAATCACATCCAGCGCTTGGTCGGCCAAGGATAATGAAGTCGTCGCGGGGCTGAATGCGGGTTGTGTTAATCGCTCAGGCGGACAGATGTGTTAATGCGATTTTTTTTATTAGGTCGCCTTCTGTGAATTTATGCAGCTTGCGCTCTTCACTGCGTTGCTGCTGCGTCAATCCGAGTGGATTTCACCAGCAATAAGTAAATTGAGAAAATTTATGGCTGTATAAATTGTTTAACGACTAAATACGCGCCGCGCCATACACGCGCTCATACATTCTGAGATGCAACTTGCTATTACACAGTATTTGCAAAGCCATACTCAACTCTCCGATGAGACGTCATTTCGGCAAGTGATCCATTAATTTTAAACACTTCGTTAACTTTTTGCCAGCATAATAAAAACGATGGATGGCGAATGAAAAGACAAAATTAGGAAATACAATAGAATTATGCACACAATAGTATATATACACATACATGCATAGATAGTTACTAACGAGCAGGGATCGAAAGTGCTCGCTCGAGAGCCGAGAGCCGAGAGCCGAGAACCAGATAAAAAAGTCGTGGAGAAGGAGCCATCAAAACTGTTCGTGGGCAGCACTGTTCGTGGGCAGCACTGTCGTTTGTACTTCGTTCGAGAGCATGTACTACGTGCTTAAAGTTATTACTTCTGTTTTTCATTGGCTTTATTTAGCAGTTAATCCGAACGTATCTCATATTCTACTGTATTCAGAAAAGTCTCGCGAGTAAGTCAGGAAATTTTGATCTAAAGCAAATCTATTCTACACTACTAAGAATAACTAAAAACCATTTTATTGGAGTAAAAAGAACGTAGTTGTTCCTTACATAAATGATGATAACATCTAAAATTGCTACGCCTCAGCCATAAAGTCTTCCGCGTCAAACCCTGCAGAAAGTCGAGTCAAGTTAATACAACCCCATCCACACCCATGAAGTGAAGTCAAGCCGAACGAAAGCGACCCATTCGCATCCACGCGTTTACCCTAAAAAGGGGGTTGGAGTACTGTGGAGTATTTATCACTTGGCAAATGCAAGGAAAAACAGGAGGAAAAACAACAATGTTGCCGATGAGATGCGCAGAGACAGATAACGAACTATCTATCAAAACACACGAGACTCAATTGAGTTTCAAATTGATGTCAAACTTATCGCAGGATGTCATCTAAATGTCACCCATCCAACATTGAATGAGCACGGGCCGATGTGAATATTTATTTATTTTTAATTTTATTCTCATTGCTCTATCGTTTAAGTGTATTTCGGCGAGATGACATCGCAAATCGGTGTAGCAATTTAGCATCCTTAGACGAGGACACTCATGGTTTGATTTTGCTTATGGGTTGGCTTGGTTAAATGGCGAGGGCTGAAGGGCCATAATGGTTGTAGTGGTGGTGGTGGTGGTGGTGGTGGTGATGTTATAGATATACAAGTATGTATATGTGTTGCACATGCACTCTACAGCACACTCCGCAATTACATTTTCCATGCGTTGATTTGCAACCGTACTCTCAAGCGACCAGCGACTTGTCTCTGGTTTGCTCCCTGAATCCGAATCGCTAAATGCTCTAAAGTGCCCATAAATTAATCCTCATCGATATGCGAGTTTGCGAAAAGACCATTCGTCGTGTACGGGGGTATCTGAACCTGTTTTAATTCGCACTCTTCCTTCCTCACAGCACATGCAGCGTTGTCGCCCTCCACGCCGAACATTAGTCATGTTCAGAACTCGTAAAGTTTGTAAACATAACTAATACGAGTACATGAGTGATGAAAAAAAGAATGCACCCATCCATTTGCACCGAAATGAACCCGGGGTTGAGGAGGTTGCCCAACCCGATTGCGTCAACTGGGCGCAGAAAGAGATCAATCGCTGGCAATAAAATTCGCTATGCTAGTGAAAGCGAAGCACTTTTCTAAACAATCCATAAACCGAATTGAATACCCGAAATACAATAGTTTTGGGTTTTACCCAAGCCCATTAAAAGCATTTGGGAACATCGAATATATAGCCTTATGGTTAAATGTTCGGTAAATCGTATTAAGCGTTCACTTCATTAATCGAATGAAATAGATTATGAAAAATTTTACGATTTTTTCCCAGTCTGGGGAAGTATAAATATTAATAAAGAATCTGTTATAGTTTTCATTCGAAGAACCTGGAAGTATTTAAGTGTTTGAGTGTGAATATTTAACTAGAATAAATAAATAATAATTTTATTACGGAAAATCGTAAACTACAAACTTTAATTTAAACCGAAAATGCTATTAAAATCGGGTTTAACTGTCACTAGACAAGTTTTTCACGTGTTTAAGTTTTTGAAGTTTTGTTAAATGTTTTTCAATATCTTTCACAGCTTATAAGTTATTATTATATAATACTTTAACTAATTCATCTTTAATCTGTTTATATTTTTAGTAGTTTCAAAGCAAACCTTTTATCCGCAAATCCACGTTGTACTTATTTACATACTTTAGAAGTATATTTGAGGAAGTAACCAACCCATCGTTAGAGATTTTAACGGCTTTATGTGTGTTTATGATATCATGTTGACATAAATTATTATTGTCTTAACTTTTGCTATTATCCCCTTCCCCCAAAAACAAGAATATACGTTTGTAATCTTTAGTAAGGAGCGATTTTTTTGGTCAAAAGATTAAACAAGTGGGTAAACTTACCGCAGCATCAACACAGCAGCGAGGGTTATTTTCATTTATACACATTTGCAGAAGTTCGTATGTGACATGAAGGCAAGTTAAGTGCGTGTGTATGTGTGTGTGTGTTCGTATGAACGTTGAAAATGTTTCTGTCAACTCATCGTGTATCCTTGTTGGGCCTGTCACACGATTGGGTTACTTTTTTGTGTAGCCCCCTGCTGAGATTTAATTCAATAAATTGACTTCTGCTATTAATCAGTAAATATGGAAAAATGTTGTTGGCCGGGGGGTGGCTCAAGACTTTCTTGATCTTAAGACAAAGACAAAAAAAATTATACAAAATAAAAATGTTCATAGACTTGTTATACGTGTCAAAATATGAAACCACAAACATTTCCAGGAGCGGAATCTTATCGTCGGTTTTTTGTTAGTTTACAACTCCGAAACTTAAAATGCTTGGAAAGAGATGCTTACTTCTTTCCACTTGTCAAGATCTTCCTTACTATAAGTCCCTCGATGGTACCTGGAACCCAGCAATTGAAGGTGTTGCTTGCCGAAAAAGGGACAAAAAGGGATTGTGTTTGTATTGTCAAACCGACCCTGCATCCAACCCTTAATGCAGGATGACATCAAATACATCCAATAAATGCGACTTTTTGAAAATATCACAAATACGCTACAAATTGGCATAACTGAATATATGCCTTTAATTTGCTAATGGATATCAGTGCGAAATATTCGTATAGTGCAGATGTTTAATAATTGAATCCACGCACTTCGAATGACAGTCAAACATACAGGAAATATACACATATGCGAGCAATATATACACATGAACAGAGACATACATAAATAGTCCGTTAAGCTGTTAAATCTTTAAGTGGAATATGTAGTCCTGAAGTCCATGATATAAGTCCAAACGATCTCAATTATATTAACTAATGATTGCACTTGTGAATGCATACAATCGAAAAGTGAATATAAGTCACTCAGAAGTCAATGCTGTTAAGTCCAGAAAAATAAAATTGGGAAAATTAATGTTTTTAATAAATAGGCTTTTACAATTTTTGGTTTATTAAGTTGATAAGGAAAGTAAAAGTAAGTAAAAACCGAAAGTATTTATCGGGACAATGGTCATAAGTTTGAGCAATCTAAATTGAAATCAACAGCTAGGGGCTTATTGGCGATAGGATATCCAATACAGCCCTGGCTAATGGTTCCATACAGAAAGTTGAAAGTTGAAAGATAACATTTTATCATTTTAGTAAATTTTGTAATATATCGCCAAAGATTTTATTTTGCGTATTTATTCGCTCATGGATGCGTCGCAACAATCCTACCAAATCTCGGTACTTCTTCTCGAATTCATCTTCAACTACTTCTATATCTGTGGAAGAAGTTGGAACGGAAATAATGCACTCTTCGACCACATCTTCGACCACTTCTTCGACCACATCTTCGACCACATCTTCGACCACATCTTCGACCACTTCTTCGACCACATCTTCGACCACTTCTTCGACCACATCTTCGACCACTTCTTCGACCACTTCTTCCTGCATTTCTTCCAAACCATCATTATTTGTGGTCTCTGGCAGATTGCAAATGGTTTCCTCTGGCAGATTGCAAATGGTTTCCTCTGGAAAATTGCAAATGGTTTCCTCTGTAATTTCCGGCTACATGAAATTGAAAGGAATAAGTTTAAGAATTTCTATTCATTGTTGTTTTGCTTACCTGCTCCACGTTCGATTCGCTTTCCGTTATTATGGAGTCCCCATCGTCTTCGTCCGAAAAAAATTCCAGGACCTCCGCGTCCATGTTCCTTATTGGTTTGGGTCGCTTCGTGGCTGTCAGCTGGTCAGCGCGTTTACAAAACTCACAATTCCTGTTGTAACGCCTTCTTATATAGGCTTTCCAGTCTATCCATGTCTAACATTCAGAATTAAGTAGTATACTATTCTATACAATGCACCAATATTTACCTTTCTCCATTGTCTACCGTTTTTAGTGGCTCCGCCAAGTAAATTTAGCTCACTTGCCATTAAGTTCCAAGCCACAGTTTGTGCCTGTCGAACACTCTTACTTAGCAACGGGCCGACCCCTAAATCTTTGCGCTCCTTCAAGAGCTCCAACAGACGGCGCTTTTGCGCTTTTGTGACACGTTTGGCTCTACAACCCTAAAATTAAAGGTAATTATATAAAATTCAAGTAAAAGGCTTTCTTCTGCTAGGGCGGGGCAGATATACCCTACACTAGGGCGGCCTCAAGTATTATTTTTTTTCTTAAATTGCCAATACACACCCCGTTTTTGTTACATATAGATAAAATGGTATAAAATGGGTATAGAATTGCTGAGGATTTTGGGGAAGATAAAAAAGGCGAATGGGATCTAGCGAATCGGATTGAAAATCTGCTAGGTGCCCTTAAACTAGCGGCTGGAACTGTCCAATGAAATATTCTGCATTTTAAAAAATTGGTATATCTTAGAAATCGTCAAAGCAGTGAGCTTTAACACGAGAGCCGTTAATACCGGTGGCACAAAGGAACTTTACTTCTCGGACAGGAATCTTTTATGGTTGGCCTGTCGCCATCACATGATGGAAATAATTTGGGCGAAAGGTGTTACTTTATGTTTCGGGCCATCGAGCTCTCCAGAAGTACCAATTTTCAAGTTCTTTAGAAGCATATTGAGTAACTTGGTACACTGCTGAAATTTAAAAGGAAACATTTTGTCAATTTCCAAAAAGAAAGAAGAAAAAAAGCGAATAGAAGTGCAGTTTCGTCAAATTCAACACAAAATCACATTTTAGAAGAAGTTTCTGCATACAAAAGCACTAACTTAGAAAGAATTCTATAATTTAAATTTTAATTAAAAAATACTTAATTAAAACTTGACTTAATTAAAACTAATGCCTCTAAATAATTACTATTTTGGAGTAAATTTCAATAAACCTTAATATCTAAAGTGGGTTGAGCTTCTCCTTGCCTTATAGCCAGGAATATCAAATTTTAGCAAGTGAGTGAGAATTGGGGAGTGTAAAAAAATACGTACTTTTTTTTTTGTTATACAACCATAGGCCACCCTACCCTACACCCTTCTTTTTGGAGGCGTTCTCCGCGTCCAACGCTTATGGAATAATGAAAAAACTTTCACAATTATATATCGTAATACATCTGTCTCGGTAATATATCGTGATATGAATATCATGTTCCTTCGGGTGTGGGGTACAATTTTTATTAACATTTTTCCTACCACGGAACACCATCCTACAGCTAGAGGGATGGAACCCTTTTCGTGTGGCTTATTTTAATATATGTATGTAGATTCTTTGTGAAAAATATAAAATAATATTACTCACCTCTGTTAGTTTCGTGTTGGGCATATTATATTATTTTTATTTATATGGAATATTTAAATTATGGAAAAGGATTTCCTCTGAAAATTCCAAAACGCGTCTGAAAAGTTGAAACTGAAATTAAACTTCAAAAAATGACAGTTTTTCGACAACTCATAAAGCTTGGACGACTAGATTATTAGCGAATTTCAATTGTGTGTTCTACACAAACAATTTAGCCTAAACACCGTCAGGGTGTAATCATTCACAAAGGCCATGATTAATATAACCGTAATAGGGGTATATGGTAGAAATATATACAAAATTTAAAATATTCGAATAAAATTCCATCCTGTTTCCTAGAATTAAATGTGTGGAAACAACTTTATCGGTAGAAAATCGCTTCAATTTTGCTGTTGTTGTTGTGGTAAGTTTTGGCGCTGATTACAATAAAAACAACAGTTCTGCTGCTCTTGTATAGTTATTGAATTGTAGCCCGTCAAGAATTAAAATTCTTACAGCTATATCTCCGAAACTATTAAAGATATTATTAACGTAAAATACAATTTTACCTAAAAAGCAATACTTTTGGAGTAAAACTATTTTTTACAATTTATAAAAAATATAATTTATATTTTTAAGCATACTCGTACATCAGGGTCGGTACAGAATTTTAGAAGAAAAAGCATTTTAAATCTCAAAATAATGAAAGTAAAAAACACTTTTGCAGAAAATTGCAGTCCACCCCACGTAATCCATCCTATCCGGATATATTTAATAGTTTAGGAGATATAGAGTTACGAATTTCAATTTTCAGCGGGCTATAACTCAATAACTACACGAGACCAGAAGAAGTTCTTGCTGTTGTTGAAAGAAGCGCCCAAAAATACAATAATAACAACAACAACAACCAAATTATGTATAGTGAGTTTCTAACGATTCATGAAGACCTGCATGGCTCTGATCACATTTGGGTAAAATCACCCTTGGAAAATCAGGCAAATGAAATCAGAGCCTATAGCTCATTAAAAAAACGTATCAAATATTATGCAATGAAGTTGGACGCGATTTCGAGTTTAGCAAAATTCATGTTCGCCTGCGATATTCTGAAAATAGCCTATTGTGCCCAAACCCTGTGTACTGAGAGTAGTAGTTCCACTCTAGTCTTACATATGAACTTCATGAGTTATTCACTTAACTAAGTAAATACTATAGGTTTTGCTCCCTACCCTCCAATCTTCTCTGGAGGGCTGATTGACCAGCTTCCGGGAGTAGAATTATGATATATGGACGGATTCAAGATTCCCGAGTTGGGGAAATGTTTAAATGTTTGTTCAATGTTGGGGAAAGCAATACATAGTTGGAAGTTCTCTCTCATAGAGGGTACGGATGGGAGTGGCGATATCATTAGCCAGAATCTCAATCGAGCCGCAACCAGACTGGACATCAGAAAATCTTCCAGTACTGCCTAAACGATACTTCATTATTATATTCAGTAAGGGCCAAAAAAGGGCCAATCGTTATTCTGTTTGGTCCTATTAAATAGTTTTTTGTTAGGTGTACGTTCCACCACGACGATTGCCTTTTTAGGCTCTTGGTCTTGAGTGCCCTCCCTTGACCCAGACCCCATTCCAGGACGTCTTTTGTAATTGCTTGCCATCGGTGGGTCAACTATGCTCCCAAAAATAGGTCTTCTGAAACTAAACGAAATGATCTACATGGACAAAATTACAATCGGCACATTTGGTTTCAGAAATATTAATCCCACTATAAAATTTATTTATTTCCAAAATATTATAAATTACATTTTGAAACATCCTTCGGAGGAGGTTTTATTACCAAAATTGGGTTTACAACGTGATCTTAATTCATTTTTACTTTAAATTATTGTATATTTGTAGCCTTGAGATAAGCAGAATGGTAAAAAATCTTATAACTATTATAATCTTATACATATTATCCTGTACAAAATCTAGAAACAATATTGACATTTCTAAGTCTAAAAAACTAAAAATAGAGATTAAAGACTAAATTTAAATCAGTGAATCCGAATTGACGAATTTTTCAGATAAAATTTTTCGTGAATTACCAAATTTTGCCGCCATTTTGAAACAAACGGAGGAGTCACAAAAAGAGGAATTGTAATTTCGTCTCATTCGCATCAACGCCACAACATCCTTCTTTTGTGATACACGTAAAGAAGTGTGTGCGTGCGTGTGACCGAAACAACAGCTTGTATTGAAACACCAAAATGGGAGGAGCTTCGTGAAATTGTGGTTTGTGTCATGGTTTTGTTATTCGCACAAAAGTATGTAATATAAAAAAACAGAAAGTGTGAATTTATGCGTATAAAAAAGCAATTTTACAAAAAGAAGGTAATTTAAATTGTATTGTTATTAATTAATGTTTGTTTAAAAAGAAATATTGATTTCATACATTGCAAATTGCATGAGATGAATAGAGGTACATCACTCTCCAAGTTGGTTTATAAATGTACTTAGTATTGTACTTAGGATTTTTGGACTGTATTTAATAATTTTTATTAGACTCATAATTGTATATATAAACTTATATTATATATACTTATATACGTTTTAGTATTATAATGTATACTTTTTATTTGTTAGTTTTTTCTCATTTGAAAGATAATAAATAAAGGATTATTATTAAATATGAGTTCAATTCGATTTAATGGATTTCACGTGCAGATATCGTATAACTAAATAAAGACGCCCTGCGCGTTGAACTGCCAAATGTCTTCATTGGTCCACAAATCCGAAGAGCAGCATTTTGCAGACTTTGCTTTATGTGTATGTATATAAATAAAAGAATATAGAAATATGTATAGAAAAGAGATGCCACTCTTTTACATGCACAAATAAATAGCGGGTATTATATACACACCATATACAACCATTTTGGCTGCTATTGTGGCTGCCATTCCGACATTTGTTTGTGCCCGCAAATGTACTTCTTGGCCATAAAGTCAACACAGCAACTTGAGTGGGGGTCGGTGGAGGGGTTGTTGGCGAGGTTGGGTAACATTATACGGAGTACAAATGGTTTTATTTTGGCAAACTTTGTCGACAAATTGGCGCCACTGATGCCGCAGAGCTCTTTTTCTGATTGGACTCATTGGCAGCAGCAACTTAAATCTTGCCACTGTCGCCAAATTTCCCATCAACATCCATCCATCTAACAATAAAGATAAAACTTTAGCAAAATAATGCAAATAAATATATATATACTCGTACATATACACATACATATTTATTTTATATTTCATATTTAAAGATTTAAGATTTTACCCACTCCGAAAAAAGCAGGAAGAGAAACTTTTGGAACTCATAATTTAAATGTTTTTTGGGTACTTTTTATGTCATGAGACTTTAGATTTAACTCTATAATTTAACTCTAGATTCTGCTTCTCTGCATAATTCCAATATATCAACTGACTTTTAACCTTAACGTATTCTTTAAAATCTTGTAAATAAACTAACGAGAAAGTGTTGTCTATAAAAAGAAAGTAAGTCCGAGCCATCAATAGCTGGGAAATTAAGTCCAGGAGTTCCGTGAGTATCGAGCAATGGTAACATCAAGTAAAGGCAACAGATGAAAGACGGATCCAAAAATACGAGCACAAATCATCAGGAGCCGATCAAAGCCCGTGTCACTGACTACTGTGAAAAAGCGCCTGGGAGATAATAGACTTTGTGCAAGAAAAGCTATAAAAAACCCGTTAATGCGACATTCAAATAAAAATAAAAGGCGTGAGAGGGCTCTTGCACACAATACATGGACCGAAGAAGCCTTTCAAAACGTTCTTTGGACTGATGAGCCAAAGTTTCACCTTGCGGGACAAAATGAAGAATTTTCGTAAACGGAGGTGCTGGGAAAAAATGTTGCCTGCTTGTGTGGTTTCAACAGTGAATTACGGAGGCGACTCTTTCATGGTCTCGGGATGTTTCTATATTTGCGGAGTAGCAGATTTAATGCGCATCGACGGAATCATGGTCAAGGAGGATTATCGAAGAATACGCCATACCACCTGACCTGCGATTGATACGCGAAGCATTATGCAGCAGGACAACGATCTAAAACAGTTTTTGGAAAGCAATGAAACAGCCGGAGTATTCAAATAGCGGGTATGGGGAGGCCCCCAGTCGCAGATTTCAACCCTATACAGCCTTTAAAGGTGAGGATCGACAGGAACGTGCCCACGTTCGAAATAGATATGGAATGCCTTGGAACAACATAGAACAAGGAACAGCAAACGAATAAAATTTTAGGAATCCAAGATATGTTCGAAAAGTAAAATGAATGGCCGTCCTTTTTATGAAAATGCGATTTAAATACTTTTAATATTCTTTTAAAGAAAACTGCTATGAACAAATACAATATTTCTAGATATTTTACTGGGTTTTTTTTTGATCATTTTGAAGGTGCAATATTTGTTGCAATTATCCGGAAGTTTTGGCCGGTAGTATATGCATATGTACATCACAATACACACCTTAGACAAATAAACCTTAAAAATATTATTGTATTTAAATTTTTATTATTTTAAAAGAAAACCTCTTAAGATATCGTAGTAATTACATTTTGTAAAGTTTTATAATAAATTTTACTAAACCTGCTTTAGACTGGAATGATAACAATTTAAAAAAATTACTAATTATTTAAGAAATATAAATAATATACATTATTTTTGTATTGCATTCTTGAATCAAAAACACATATTGTTTGAAAAAACTAGAGTTGCATCTACAATAGGTTTTAATTTTAAGCAATCATCATCATCTACATGTAAACAAGTAAGTTTTAAAATTAAACTTATCTTAGTCCAGTCATTTTAATGTACATACATATATTTGTTTATTTGTAAGATTATACAAGTCAAATGCAGAGAAATTAGATTTAGAAAATTAGATCTGGATGGACATAGAATACGAAAATTTGAATCTTTCCGAAATGTTTTATCACTAAAGTCTTCAAGTGTTTCGTAAATAAAATGGTTTGCATACTTGTTTGACTCGCGTTTTCTTTTGTTTTACGATTTGAATGATTTTCTTAAAAAGAAAAAAAAAAGTTAATGAAAAGAAAGTAGAAAACAAAATTATTATTGAACATTAGTAGTTCAATAGTTTCAAGGTTGGCTTAATAGAACTTCTTAGCTTGAGCTTCACTTCGACTTCTGCAAAGAAAATAGCAAATTATTATTGATGGATTTATCTGTCGCTGGGTTATCTACATACTTGAAGACATTGTACAGAATTACAAGGAGCAGCTGCACAGCGGAGACACTTAGGAACAACGTGACACCAATACAATTTCCTGTTGGACAAACAGTTTGCGCACTAGCTTGAGGTGAGCTCAATCTGAAATAAGATGAGTGCGAGTATAAATTCGAGCTCCAAACATTCGAATAGCTGGCTGACTGGCTTCACTTACTTCTGACCCACGTGCGCCATGCCTTGCTTAACTTGATTCATGCCGTCACGCATCTCTGCCACCAGCGACTGGACATCGTAGCCGGAAGCTTGAATCTGAGCGGTGGGCGCGCGTTGCTGGTTTTGCAGAACTGTATCGGCGATATTTTTAATATCACGAACGGTGGTTAGTAATAAATTTTGATTGCTGATTAACATGTCGACCTCTGGACGCGTGATGCTGCTGCCGAATTGCGCGGACCCGCCCCCTACAGGCAGCTGTCCCA
Organism: Myopa testacea; assembly: GCA_949629155.1. Taxonomy (NCBI): domain Eukaryota; kingdom Metazoa; phylum Arthropoda; class Insecta; order Diptera; family Conopidae; genus Myopa; species Myopa testacea. The sequence goes on along the minus strand of OX451348.1, from coordinate 36,278,003 downwards.
CGGCCTGTGGAGGCAATTGCCCACCACTGGTGGCAGCAAGGTTACGTGATACCAGCGACAGCGTATTCTCTTGGCGGCCAATGACTTCGTCCACTTTTCGTGACAGATCACGTAGGTGCTCGAAGATTTGGCTCTGCCCCTGCCAGATCTGGCGCAGCTCACGTTGATTTTCCGATTCGTAGAACTCCTCCCATTCGTCTTCGTCCTTTGCCTTGATTCAAGAAAAAAATTTAATATGAATTGTAAACACGTAAAACACAAATATGTCATGCAAACCTCATCGGGATGTTTATCTTTGTACTCTTTTTTCTGTTTATCCAATTTCTCTTGATATTCTTTATACTCCTGCTTCAGCTTTTCAGAATTTTCGGGCACCTTAGCTGGATCTGCGGCCTGTGCGACCGGATGCAGTGAAGTAGTGAGGAAGTGGAAGACATCGTGATCGTCAGCCAAGCCGCCGGTAGCAGCGGACAGGCCAAAGTAGCCGTTCTTTGGCAGTTGAACGCCATCTGCTCGCAGACACATCTCGTAGTCGTCATTGTTGTTCGTCATGCCGTTGTGGAAGAGCACAGTGAGCACGTTGTTATAGTATTCAATGCGCGCTCGCGTTGGGAATGGCTTGTTGCGGAAGTCACGCAGACAGCCCGACAAGAGCTGAGTGGTGCCGTCATTCTGATGGTCGAACTGTTTGGTGCCATCGTTCAGCACAGCCATGATATACGGGTTGTTGTGCTTGTTGTCGTTGTCGAAGGAGTCGAAAAAGATACCCAAACCATTCCAACGGTCAGAGGAACCAAATACGGCACCATTGTAGTCGCCCTTCTGCGTGGTGTACCAGAAAGCAAGACCATCCGCGCCAATCCGTCCGCGGCCGGTTACCCGGAAGATGATTTCTATATTCCACCAGTCGAAGTTCGTAGGCGACTTGGTCCAGATGGCGCCCTTCTGAGATCGTAACGACGGCGCCACACGCACACTTTCTGCACTAGCGATTGCATCTGAAGTATAAATGAAAGTGTTTTAATACATGCGATAGCTTAAAACAGTCTGCGTGTCAAATATTATCACAGAACCGCAGCACTACGAGACAAGTCGTATTGCCACACTGGCAGACTGCTAAGCGGCTCTGTTATCATGCTGTCTAGCTCACTCGCAAGAGATTATCCACAGCAGTTTAGATGAGGAAAAATCTTCTGACGTGTACGGTAATTCGTTTGCAATACTTACTGCCTCCGTACTCCCAGAATGGTACCGTTCCATCTTTCTGCGCTAGGTATGGCGGTTTGAAGGAATATTTGTATTCAAATCGATGGTGCACTAATCCTACAGCATTATTTACATCACTCAAAACATTATTTATCGTACAAATTACAAGAATTACTGAAAAAATCAAAATGCTTGAGGACGAAGTCAACAATCCGGTTGCTGCCATTTTTGACAAATCAGTTTTTGTTGTAATTAACACGAAGTTGGCACTGATATTTTCGCAAGTGACAATACAAGGCAGGGTTGCTCATGCACGAATTTAGTTGTATTTTGCGGAAATTGACTTATGTAACGCCATATTTTTGGGGAATCGCTAATTTGATGTTGGACGGTTTTTGTTTTATATTCATTAATTTGTTTTATGGACCAGAGTTCCCTGGATCTGATTTGAGGTCAATTTCATTAATTTACAAAGCACGACTGCTATTCCTTTGACAAATAAATGTATTCAAGACCAGATTTACAATAAACAAGACAGGTGATCCTCCGTGATTTTGTTTTGTTAGTTCTGCGAAACAACAACAAAAACATAAAGTTATAGACAACGCGAAAATAACCGATAAGTGCGAAAAAGGGTCATAGATAGCTATTACAAGAGTAATTTTGAATTAATTGTCATTTAAGAAAGTAAGATTTTTTTGTGCAACAATATACATAATGTGTTTGGTAAAATTTAATTATCTGCATAATTACTACAGTAATCGTAAAAACGTTTATTACAGAAAAGAAAGGCCTTGGAGCAATCCTACAGATGCCATAACTGGCGCCTTTACCTCGCGTGATTTAAAAGATATCGCTTTTCAAAAAATTCATAAATCCCATTTACAATACTATAACACCTAAATTAAATGTATCAATTTTATATATGTGGCTTAATTTTAACGTTTTGAAACTATTCCTACTTCGTTGTTGTTATTTTAGTTTATTATGCTTATTGCAACAACAACTTTTTACTCTCATATAGTTATCGACTTATAGGCCGTCGAAAAATCAATTATTTTCACTATATCTCCTAAATTACTAAAGATATCCGTTAGCATGGGCATAAAGAAATTTGAAATACCATTTATTTATGGATTTATTTAATTATTTTGAAGAAAAGCGACTTTTTATAATTTTAGTACTTTATTCCCATTTATTAATTTTTTTCTAAGACAACTATATAGTTTTAATTTTAAGAGAGTAGAGGCTATTAGCTATCTAAGCGTATTTGTTTCATCAGAACCGGTGCTGGCTTCTAAGAGAAAATTCTCTGTGAAACGTAAGAACTGACGTATTTTGCCTAAAAATTAAACATTTTCTTATAAACTAAAATTATAAAAACTCGTTTTTCTACAAATGTAATGGTTTCTCGAAATGACAGCGAAAGCAAACCTGCCGATAGGTGTCAATTCGTTTGTGTATTCTAGCCACGGCCTTAAATTGCTGGCATTCTTGATTTTAGCTTCGTATAGTGTAGATGTAGTTTTTACACGTATTTTAACTTTCTTTGGACTTTTCTAATTTTTCGAGGCAATTTGTACGCCAATATCGCAATATGTACGCTAAACAAAATCTGAAGTGGAAAACTGCTCTCATGTGAGTGCATATTTATCAATATAGATTTTTTGATTCAATCTTTTTCTTATAATAATCTAAAGTGATGGTTTGGCCGGGCAGTGGCTCCATTCCTTTGATAGGCTGCGAAAAGTGAGGTTACATTGCCTCGTTCGCAGCTTTACACCATTCCAACAGTAAATTCATATGTGTTCTTGTAACTACTCAAAAACTTTGCGACTTAAATTGCGGAAAATCAAGACCACTTTACTCTTATTATTCAATATTGACTGTTTTTTAGACTTGTTGCGACCAAACTTCAGCCAGAAGGATCACATAGCTGCGCCGAAACTTTTTTATCGGCGACGGTAGCAAATATAGCACCGGCTGCTTGAAATCGATTCAAAGCCGGCGCAGGTAACTTGTTGGCGGATTAAAATTGTATGCAAAATTAACATTTTCGAAATTTCAATATAATTTCCGTCGAATATTTTGTTTTCAATAAATGAACCATATTAATACCCTACATCAGAAGGAGTATGTGAGTATATCCACTTTGTGCTTCAATTTGGAGGAGGTGTGGTAGGTATTCTATTCTTGATAATACATAGAATTCTTGTTCAGGATCACCTCCGGATTCGATTTAGCCGTGCCCGCCTGGTTGTTTGTCTGTCGCAATCACGATGACAGGACAATGGATAGAGATATCGGCATGAAATATTCGTATTCGAATATTCGAAATATATATATTAGCACGAATATTTTTTGTCATCATATGCTGTTTGGTATTGAAAATGAAATGATATTGAAATTCGCCTCGTCTACTTTTTATAGGGAATATGGATTCATACGTGGTTATAGTTGAGTTTTTCAATTTGTAAAGTTATTTCAAGGTTGCAATTTTATCCCTGAATCCACGTCTCTGACTAAAATATATTCCCCAAAATGGGGGCAGTCGACCCACTGTTATAGTCATGAAATTCCACACGAATATGCTATTTCATGCACGGCTCTTAGCTAGCAAATTTAAAGGCAGTTAGGCCACAGCTACGCATACTGTTTTCTAATGCATCCGACTTGAGAGTTGAATTTCTTAGTAGTCCAGAAGTATCATAGAAAATCGGTCAAAATACGGCCACTGAATTGATTTTTAAAAACTCTTTTTATTTTTTAAACACTTTTACTGGTTGCACAATTTGATTAGGGTAGGATGCTTAAATTCCGATATAATCTAACTTCCAGATTGGATTAGAAAATGAAAATTTCCCATTGTATTCTTATCTAAAAACTATAAGTAATAAAAAACTTCAAATTTTTGTATTTTTATTTATTTAAGCAGAAACGCTTAGAAAAAAACACAGAAGTGTTAATACATTATGCAGCTATTTTTATTGTGTTTTGTTTTTATGCAGCCGTGTTGGTTAAGTATCTATACAGATCTTGGTATTCAGACCATTAAAAACAACAAAGGAAATTTCTTTAAGCTCGAATTCGCTCGCATAAGATGTAACTTCATTACATCTTATGTCAAATAAGTTACTTCATTTGACAAGTTGCATTTCGTCGACTTCTTGAGTTATTTTATTTGTCATATTTTTTGACATTTTATGAATGCGTGAAGTTGGCTACAATTAAAAAAAAATGGGAAATTTGCAAATTTCCCTATATTCTGTATAGAAATGTGAGTAAAACCTGGGTAAATGTCAGCTGTATGGCGAAGATCTGTATAGATCATTAAAAACACACGGCTAATATTACGTTACGTTTGAAAGATAATGCAATGAAGTTGGACGCGATTTCGTTATAAGCGAAATTTCCTTCGCAGCTATAGCCAGCTCGCATTTCTTTAGTAATATTTCCATCAATATCCCTCGTCTCTTTACTTCGCTTCGTAATGCTGTAAACTGTTACCCTTTTTGTACATCTGTCTCTGTCCTCCCATCTCACCCCGACTAGCTCACAATTTCAGGGGTGAATTCTCACAGGACCGGTGTCGGAAGCATTTATCCTATAATTTTTCCATACTTCTGATTCCTCTATCCTCCAAGCCATTTTTAATGGAAACAATTCAGAATTTCATTTTTCTTGACTTATGCTTTTTAATAGAGATAATTTTAATACCTGATATTAGCTGCGTTTTTTTAATGAACTGAAGATCCAGTTCATTAAAAGAACGACGAGGGAAATTTCGCTAAAATCGAAATCGCGCCCAACTTCATTGTATAATCTTTCCTACGTAAAGTAATCTGAATCGCGTTTTTTTAATGAACTATACAGGTCTTCATATAAAATGATCTTTCAATTTTAATTTTTGACGTTTTCCGAAATTCGTGAAGTCGGCTATATTCAAATTAGAGGGAAATCTTAAAATTTCCCTATAACCCAGATAGAGACCTGAGTAAAACCTGGGTAAGTGTCATTTGTATGGCGAAGATCTATACAGTTCATTAAAAAAACGCAGCTATTGTTTTACACGTACATACACTTTAACGAACAATTATTTAATTATACAAAAAATTGCGAAAATTAACATTCGGGTATTGGTCTCGTATGATTCGGGAGTTCTACAGGCCTCAGATTGAACTACCCATCTTTACCCTAATATCTGGTATAACGCACCCTCCCTTCAAGGGTCACCACGGCAGTGAGAGAGCTTTCTAAGCACGGAGAGAATGTTGGCTATGTTCAACTCCTATACCACTACTACTGGCGGTTTACGTGACTCTGTCGAATGCTCTCAGATTTACTTTAGGAATTTGCGGTATATTAAAAAACATAACACGCATTACTAATTGAGCGTAACTATACGGGCAATTAAAATAATAAATCCGGTTTAACAATAACTTAATAATAGGAATATTACTTGTTGACATAGAAAAATGGTTGCCAAATTAATTAAATGAAATATAAAATACATCGAATACCACACAATAATTGAGCTCGACTGTACGGGCAATTACAATGACAAATCTGACTTAACAATAACTTAATACTTAAATTAATATAAATAAATTAAATATAAAATACTGTAGCGAAGTTTCCCGGTCGTCCGGGTTAATAGCTGGGGTAGCTCGTCAGCTGTCCAAGTTCCAATTACAGAAAGATCTGTTTGTTTGTTTCGGGACCTTGTCTTTATTGTACCTTATTGAAGCTATACAATGTTGGTAATTTCTTATCTATTTTTTTTTTATCAGCTGTTCCTACGGCACACTAACTCTGGGGTAACGCAAAGTGGGCATTGGCGTCTCGTAGTCGCAATCCAAGTCTTTGTAAAACTCCGTGGCAAGGCTGTTCGGAAACCCGCAAAGCTGTCCGGAGACCCGTAGTGATTTTCCACAGGGGAAAGGTAGTTTTCGATTGGGAAAAAGATGACAATTAGATTCTGCGCTGACTCGAACAATTGTGGGATTCATTGGCTCGCTTTCGGTTCGCCCAAACACCGACTCATCGTACAAGGTGACGAATTAACTTACTTAATCTTAATTAAATTAATTACTATTACTTAATTACTTTGATTAATTAATTTAATTACGCTCAATTAGTAATGCGTGTTATGTTTTTTAATATACCGCAAATTCCTAAAGTAAATCTGAGAGGATTCGACAGAGTCACGTAAACCGCCAGTAGTAGTGGTATACGAGTTGAACATAGCCAAAAAAGTTTTTAATTATTTGTAATTGTAATTTTAACTTAATAATACTTTTAACTTTTTAATAACTTAAAAAAAACATTCATTGTTATAAAAAATAATACTTCAAGAAGGCAAAAAAAAATGCTTCATATTTTGTTCGCGCTTCGTATGCCTTTGGACCTCACTGCTTTAGAGTTAGTTAACTCTAATAGTAAATTTTACGTTTTTCACGAAATGTACATAAATTCCTAAAGTTCCCCTACCTTCACACCTCACCGTTTCAATTTTCAAACACAGTAAACGATGTTTTAAAGTTTTAATGATTCCTTGCTATAAATTTAACTGCCTTGCATTTAAAATTTTGAATATGTTAGGCGGGTTGACAACGCTCAAACCTTTAAATATTTGTTGCACAAAAAATGATTGGAAATCTAATCTACTATCAACGAATTCCACAATGTTTGCCACAACCTCTTCCTCAAAAAATTCAACACTTATCTTAACTTGTTTCTCACACTGTACAATTTTCGTTTTTGTTTTCCATAATTTTATTAAACAACTGTTGGTGTTTTGTTTTAAGATGTCTTTCTAAATTAGTAATATAATTTGCGTTTATCACATGGCCACCCCCGCCGCTGGTACTAAAAGCACTCCGCGCCCTAGTAACACCCTTTGTTACTACTATACATTCATAGGTATGGCACATGGTATTACTTCCCCAGCGAGAGTTCTGCGACTTGCAACCGAAGCTTTCTACTCTCTTCCTTCGCGGCAGCTTCAGACGCGGTTAGCTTCTGCTGATCGTCGTGTTGTTTCTTCATAAATGCATTAAGAAGATTCCGGGTTTCTTTTAAGTGCTTCAATGGCACCTTTAACTGTTCATTAACATATACATTCTTCTAGAAATGTTATTTATATATAAATATATACATATTTATGTATCAAACATTATTTATTAATTTATTTATTAAATATATAGTACGTTCTTATATTACTAGTTCCTTTAATGTACAAGCAATCAAAATTTTAGTTAAAAGTATAATTCATTTACATATTGCATATAACCTAAATTAAAAACATTGAAAAGAGAAGCAGGTAAAAGGACATATCTCGTGGAGCAGTTAAATGCAATTTCCGGTTTACGTTGTGATCGCGAATCTAGTTTGCTATATACAAGCTCCGAGTATGAGATTATAGGCAGGACTAACTGAATAATTAGTTTACGCTTAATCTCAATAGAAATAAACTCAGCTGTTGATCTCTGATTTCGGATTATATACTTTCCCGAATAAACTATTAATATGAATAGTACAGGTAAGAACAATTTTGTTTAAAACCTACACTAATAGCAGTCAACACGTTTCAGTTTTTTGTCACCTATTAGTAGTTCTGGTATATCATCATATATTATTCTGTATTTCGGAACTGGTAGAATATATGACATACAGGCATATGACTTACGGTTGGCCGAATCATTGATTCCAGAAAGGTCATTTACCCTGTAGGCCAGGTCTTCCATGAGATTAATGCTTCGCTAAAAGTATAGCTACACATCATTAGTATAAGCATGTAGTGAACAATGTTTACAAACATATTTACAAAAAATATGTCATTTATAAAAAGAGAATAGTAACGGACCAAGAACTGAACCTTAAGGGACACCAATGTCTACTAGCTTATATGTTTTGGAAACGTACAGCATTATCACATTATCAAAACCACTTATACGTTTTACACTTTAGCTTTAGACATAGAAGGGAATGACCAACAGTGTCAAAGGTCTTCGAGAAGTTAAGCAAACAACTGGAAAAAATTATTTATCGATTTAAACTGTTAACATTTTATCCACCCTGTCAACGCAACCCTTTGTCGCATTAGAATGTGAAACAATCTTTGGCAATTTCCTTATGTCATTACCGATGATGGACCCGTTTGCATAGTGCTCATTACTTATTTTTATGACTCATATGTGATACCGATTTAGACGATTAATATCATGGCATATTTTTATAAATCAAAAGCTTCGATGGAATACTTCTTTTGTTTTTACGCATTGCGCCAATTATTGTGCTCATTTTTGGATCTGAAAATATATTATGATTGCATATGCATATGTAATTATTGTAGTTATCACTTATTACATATACTTGTATACTCCAGCCAATAGCAAAACTGCAAGATAGTCATGGAATAAATCTACACCAATTTCAATGTGATCTCCAGATAATGTTTTGCCATAGTTGTTTAAGTAGTCTATAATTATTTTTTCTGTTGGCGGTGAAAAGTATAATAAAAATGCATCTAACATATTTATAACCCGAGAACTTGCGTATCTTGTAACACCTGTAACATATTCGTTAGTGTTTTCGCTATATGTAATCTTTACCAAACCTGCTTTCAGAATTTAAAAACATTGGATGTTCGTAAACGCCATTGGGCTATGATTCGGACCGACAGCAATACCTAGACCATCATCTTCACTTTCGAATGTTGACTCTTTCGTTTGTGTATGAAAGTCCTCACTATTGTCACTTGAAAAGTCATCTTCTTCACTTTCTTGCAGTACAAGTTCAATTTCTTCGTCGGTTAGATAGTGTTGCGCCATCATACTTATCGAAACTTTGCATAATCAAAATTACAAGTCAAATTACCACTCACTATAAAGTATCTAAAAGTATCCAAGAAATTAAATAGAACTGCTTGCACTTCCACAGAATCTTTTACAACCCAGCTATTTACGCAAAATATATTCCTTGAAAATTCACACATGTACTGTGGACGTGTGGACAAAAATTATATAAGGGATAAAATTATGCAGTTTTAATTTTTTTACCGTATACTTAATAATTTTTTTAAACTAGTATTTAAAACGCACATAATGAACAGAGCAGAAATCGAATGCATCATTTTTTATACAAAGGGTACGATGAAGTAGTTCTGAGAAATATTTTCTGTCTTTTTTGTTGAAAATTATTTACTTAATATACAATATACTGAGATGATGAGAATGAAATTGATGCAGAACGATTTATTGAAGAAAATTGTTGCTGTTTTAGACACTTTGTCTGAACAGTGAATTAAAAATTGTATGAATATTCCGTTACGATCAGAGATGATCCGTATTTATAGTGCGTTCCTTGTCAAAACGTTGGTGGTTTTTAAAGTTTCTTTCATATTCTTTAAGTATTGAATACAATCATAGCATCAAGATAGAAGATACAATGTTTAGAGCTGCTAAACTCAGGCTAAATAATTTATTGAAATTGGAGCGAAATAATAAGTCGTCGTGACTGAGGTTTACTTGACACTGATCTCTCAGCAGTAGTCTCCTTTTGTTTTAAACTCTTAAAACTACCGAATACATGGAACGAATGGAGTTCGCACCATGTGCATATCTTACTGATAAGCCTATCTACATGAAAGAGCGTCCCAGCTGCACACCATCTAGAATCACTTATCATGTGCATACGATATCCTAAGTAAACAGTAACAATTGGTCTTCCTATTTAAGTTCCTAGATTTCTTCTCCGAAACATGACCGCGTGGTACTTCTCAGAATTTAGATAAGAAAAACCAAATAGAACTGCTTAATAATTAGACACTGGCGATTACACTAAATCAGCAGCATTAGCAAGCTGCCAAACATGAATTGTCGAACATTTCAAAACAAAAAACAATTTTTCAGAAGCTCCAATTCAGAATAATTAACATCTCAACTACTATTGCAGTTTATTTTTTACAACTATTTAGCATAAAGGAAATAAATAAAATAAACTGAAATAAATAGCTCCCATTCGCTAGGCGAACCGCAACCCAACAGATTCCATTCTTTTCTGGAAAAGAGTACGTATAAGATAAGTTATATGTTTCTATTATAATATATAAAAAATTAAAAATGTTAATTACACATACTAGTCCTCGCCCAGTTTTTTGCGCAATTCTAGATTTTCTGCTCGCAGCTTTGCCATTTCCTCCTTGGCTACAGCTTCGGACGGCTGAGCGGCTATTAAGTTTTGCTGAACCACGTCCTGCCGCTTTATATAGGCGTTAATGATGCGCTTAGATTTAAGAATACATAAATGTGGAACTTTTAACTTTTCGTCCAGTTCCATTCTATACGCGTCCAGTTGCACGTGCAGCTTTTCTTCCTCAGCCTTTGCTTCAGCTTCCGATCTCTGAGCCGCAAGAAGTTTTTGTTTATAGTCTTTTAGTTCTGTTGTATTTTCTTGCAGAACATGTCTTGTCCGCATCAACTCATTTCCCAACTCATTTCCCAAAAGAAGAGTTTATTATGTTAATCTAATGAAAAATGTTAGATGTACACATACAGCGGCAGAAACAAAAAACGAAACGATAGCGTTATACTAGTAACACTAAAAAGTTAATGGAAGCAAACAAAAACTGAGAGCATGGAATTATTTCAGAGAAAAAGTGTTACTAATGACATCGTGACTAATGGTAAATTTATTTCAAATTATACTTTATATTACCACAGACCTAATATAAATATTTTTTCTGAAATAATTCCATGCTCTCAGTTTTTATGTTTGCTTCCATTAACTTTTTAGTGTTAGTGTTTAGTGTTTAGTTTTAGTGTCTTTAGTGTTTAGTGTTTTTAGTGCTAGTATAACGTGTATAGTGAATTGATATGCCGATTAATATCATATCACACTTTTTTGTGGATTTGAGGTATCTCTCTGTTTTGTGGTTAGTGGTCCTACAGAGACTAATCTTAAGAAGACACACACACAAACACAAAATTCCTCACTTTCCTTTTTTCAGCGGCCTCTAAATTTTGTTGGGCCTAACAGTATTCGAGTTTATACAGTCTGACTTCTTCAGCCAATTTTTCATTGCGTTCACTATTCTTGCGTAATACTTTTAAAAAGGTATCAATTTGTCTTTTCAGTACCTCAATTTCACTGTCAGCCTTTTGCCTGTCTGATTTTTCTTCGCATCTGTAAGGGTTTAATAAATTAAATTAAAAATGTTAGATGTTATATTTATGAATGGTGTAATGTTATAATTATTAATTTAATACTGTTGATAAAATTATACTGTTTGATGTTGTATAATTATAGATAATGTTATGTAAACGACCCGAGAAATCATATTAGAAAAATGGTTGAAAGTAGAGAATAGCAAAATGAAGAATCAAATGACATTTAAAAGAATCAATATTTCAATCTCTAAGCAATTGTAAAAAAATGAAATATAATATAATAATATAAATAAATAATAAAAACGCATCAAAAATAAAGAAGGTAAGAGAAAAGGTGAACAGATTCGTATGTCGAATACTAAAATGAGAACTGAATGAATTTTAGACAATATAAATTTTATTTCCTTTAAAACAAACGTTTTACTTACTTGTGTTCAACCCTGGCCTCTGTCTGGTTCCGTTGTACGATGTTTTTTTCAGGTTTATTTATTATACTTGCGATTTTTTTTGGGAATCTAATTAACAAAAATAAACATTTTTAATTTTTAAATAAAGAAACATAAACAAGAAATGTACGTACTTTAGCGTTGAGAGTGTCTCGGTTATGCACGTAGGATTTATTGTGCATATCACAGAGGAATATGAATTACCTCCTAGGGCCTCTTTTAATATAAGTGTTAACTGCGAATTTCTGTAGTTAATATATCCTACGTTTTTCTTTGACAGCTCGTCAATAATGCGGGTGAGATAGTGCAGGCTGGTGTTTATATTTCTGCTCTCCAAGGTTAATGCTGCTGGTTCATTTCCCCCCAAATCAACCAAGTTTAACTCACTCCTCAACACCTCTTTTGTACTAGCAGTGGATTCAATAAACTGCGGAAAAATGAACACAAACACAAAAGAATAGAACCGAATGCTGCAGCAGCTCCTTCCAAACTTACAATGCGGAAGATCGCATGTTACCGGCTGGACTTCTCATTCAACTACGTTCTAGAAACTGTCCATTCTACAAACGATTCTTCTATAATACCAATAAGTTGCGTTTCTGATGTTATTGGAATTTTGTTAAAATTTGATATCTTAGTTACTTTTTGATGTGACTTTGGACAACAAGTCCTTCACCTTCTCATTGTTCGGTGCCTTCCGCGTCTGTTTCGTCGTCGTCGAAGGCGAATGCGAGATTGGACGATTGTTATTGTTGATGTCCGGCAGAATTTTCTACAGTGTATCTAATTTATTTAATTTTTTGGGATTTGTTGTTGTGTTTGCTTTTTATGGGAATCAAAACAACAGAATTAAAAAGACCAGAAACGTCTGCTGGGTTCTATCGCTCCAAAATCATGCGAACGTTACACAGCGTGCTTATGGCCGCGCAAAGAAGGTTGCCAATGGTTACGAGATTCTGGTGCGTGAATCGATCTGGCATCGGAAATGGCTTCGGGCGTCTTCGGTGCCTTCCGTGTCTGCTTCGTCGCCGTCGAAGGCGAATGCGAGATTGCGACGATTGTTATTTTTGTTGCCCGAGAGAGTTCTCTACAGTGTATGTAATTTATTTAATTTTTTGGGATTTGTTGTTGTTGTTGTGTTTGCTTTTTATACTTTTTTGTGTTAACATAATTAAAAAGACCAGAAACGTCTGATGGGTTCTTTCGTTTCAAAAGCATGCTACACAGCGTGCTTATGGCATCGCAAAGAAGGTTGCCAATGCTTACGAGATTCTGGTGCGTGAATCGATCCGGCATCGGAAATGGGTTCGGTGCCTTCCGTGTCTGCTTCGTCGCCGTCGAAGGCGAATGCGAGATTGCGACGATTGTTATTTTTGTTGCCCGAGAGAATTCTCTACAGTGTATGTAATTTATTTAATTTTTTGGGATTTGTTGTTGTGTTTGCTTTTTATGGGAATCAAAACAACATAATTAAAAAGACCAGAAACATCTGCTAGGTTCTATCGCTCCAAAATCGTTCGAACGTTACATAGGGTGCTTATGGCCGCGCAAAGAAGGTTGCCAATGGTTACGAGATTCTGGTGCGTGAATCGATCCAGCATCGGAAATGGGGTCGGGCGTCTTCGGTGCCTTCCGTGTCTGCTTCGTCGCCGTCGAAGGCGAATGCGAGATTGCGACGATTGTTATTTTTGTTGCCCGAGAGAGTTCTCTACAGTGTATGTAATTTATTTAATTTTTTGGGATTTGTTGTTGTTGTATTTGCTTTTTATACTTTTTTGTGTTAACATAATTAAAAAGACCTATCGCTCCAAAATCGTTCGAACGTTACACAGGATGCTTATGGCCGCGCAAAGAAGGTTGCCAATGGTTACGAGATTCTGGTGCGTGAATCGATCCGGCATCGGAAATGGGTTCGGTGCCTTCCGTGTCTGCTTCGTCGCCGTCGAAGGCGAATGCGAGATTGCGACGATTGTTATTTTTGTTGCCCGAGAGAGTTCTCTACAGTGTATGTAATTTATTTAATTTTTTGGGATTTGTTGTTGTTGTATTTGCTTTTTATACTTTTTTGTGTTAACATAATTAAAAAGACCTATCGCTCCAAAATCGTTCGAACGTTACACAGGATGCTTATGGCCGCGCAAAGAAGGTTGCCAATGGTTACGAGATTCTGGTGCGTGAATCGATCCGGCATCGGAAATGGGTTCGGTGCCTTCCGTGTCTGCTTCGTCGCCGTCGAAGGCGAATGCGAGATTGCGACGATTGTTATTTTTGTTGCCCGAGAGAGTTCTCTACAGTGTATGTAATTTATTTAATTTTTTGGGATTTGTTGTTGTTGTATTTGCTTTTTATACTTTTTTGTGTTAACATAATTAAAAAGACCTATCGCTCCAAAATCGTTCGAACGTTACACAGGATGCTTATGGCCGCGCAAAGAAGGTTGCCAATGGTTACGAGATTCTGGTGCGTGAATCGATCCGGCATCGGAAATGGGTTCGGTGCCTTCCGTGTCTGCTTCGTCGCCGTCGAAGGCGAATGCGAGATTGCGACGATTGTTATTTTTGTTGCCCGAGAGAGTTCTCTACAGTGTATGTAATTTATTTAATTTTTTGGGATTTGTTGTTGTTGTATTTGCTTTTTATACTTTTTTGTGTTAACATAATTAAAAAGACCTATCGCTCCAAAATCGTTCGAACGTTACACAGGATGCTTATGGCCGCGCAAAGAAGGTTGCCAATGGTTACGAGATTCTGGTGCGTGAATCGATCCGGCATCGGAAATGGGTTCGGGCGTCTTCGGTGCCTTCCGTGTCTGCTTCGTCGCCGTCGAAGGCGAGTGCGAGATTGCGACGATTGTTATTTTTGTCGCCCGACAGAGTTTTCTACAGTGTATGTAATTTATTTGATTTTTTGGGATTTGTTGTTGTGTTTGCTTTTTATGGGAATCAAAACAACATAACTAAAAAGACCAGAAACGTCTGCTGGGTTCTTTCGTTCCAAAAGCATGCGAACGTTACACAGCGTGCTTATGGCCTCGCAAAGAAGGTTGCCAATGGTTACGAGATTCTGGTGCGTGAATCGATCCGGCTTAGTAATTAAAACGTAATTACAAGCAAATGTAATTACACTTAAATATGAAAATTACATTATATTAAGTATATAAAAATATGCTGCATAAGTGCTGCGTATTTGATAATGTGCTACGTAAATATGCTACATACTAATTACATATTAATATAATATGAATAACATATACATATTTATATATAAATAAATACTAGTTAATATAATATAATAACATAATGTATAATAATGTAATATAAATAATATAATATATATATATAAAATAATCTTATACAGGGTGTTTCGCATAAGGGTGTTCAAAAGACTAGGGCGTGTAGGATGGGTCGAGACAAGAAAAAAATCTTATGGGAGTATTAAAGATAAAAATTTTTATATTATTTTATAATATTTTTTCTGTATAAATATTGATAGAAAATATGGGAAAATTAGATATAAACTTGAAGAGTGCCATCTACTAGTAATACGTCAAACATATGACGTAATTTATTACGACAAAACAAGCATACAAAAAAAAAATAACCCAAAAAAAATAGTTGAGCATATTCGAACCGCAGTGGAGAATATTATTTAATGAAGACCAATGCAAAAAAAAATCATAATAGCCGAAAACATATAGGACATGCATATAGTTTTGTGGTAGTAGATGTTTTTTTTTTTTTTGTTCTGGATTTTCTACCTTAAAAATTTTTTAGCAAAAGCAAAAAGGTCAAGTCTTGAATTTTTCATTTGAGAGAAAATGTTTACATTGTGCGTCCATTTTTAATTGTGTGCTTTTCAACATTATCATAATTTATTCCGAGTAACAAATAAATTGCAACTCAACAACATAACATGAATGAAGTTATGCAGAAAATTTTACATTATTTCTATGAGGTATAATTAGCAGTTTGGTCTGCTATTAACGACTTACAGATCTTTGGCAAGTCCTCCAATATGCTAATGGGCTGAAAGTCTTTGATTATTTGGGCTGATTATTTGGGTATTGGAATGACCATTGCCAACTTCCGTGATGATGGAAAAGTAGATGTGATAATATAATTTATCAAAGTAGTATAAGGGGCTAGGATGTATGGTAAGATTACTTTTACTAACCTAATTCGAATGACATACTCTCCTACCGAATTAGATTTAATAACGGCTGCCAGTTGTCCATATATTGTTTAAAAAAATGTGGCATTTGACCATCTGGATATTCTTTTTCAAAGATTCAAGTCTTTTTTATTTAAGGTCATTGCCAGTGAGTTACAATCAATTTTGCATATATTCTTGCAAGTGTTTCTAATTCAAAACTGTGGTATTTGGATTCGGCATCTGTAGTGCGTTTACAAACTCGTATAAAGGTTTTGCTAAAATAGAAAAATTTTTCACGAACCTATGTTGATATGAATATTTTGTGGAATGGAGTAGTCGTTAATTGCCTCTAAACTCTTTTCATCTGCTTTTATTCCATGTCCGGTGATTGTATAACCCAAATATTTTAATTCATTATTTCTTGAACATTTTCAGTTTTTTATTAAAATCTACAAAATAAGGCGGTAAAAAAATAGCACTATTATTCATTATTGCATTTGAAAACTAAGAAAATTGGTAAAAATTGGATTTATTATGTTCTGAATTTTTATTGAAGTTCGGAATTGAAATTAATTGCAATTAATATTTTGTAGCATTTCCTTTATTGGAAATTACAGCTGCCCCAACGTCTTGCCATTGAATTCACCAAATTTTGGCACCTTTCGACTGGAATTTTTTTCCAGGAATCTTGTATTCCAAAGGTCTTCGTTTTTTAATGTAGAAACTGCCTTTTTACAACTGCCTTATCGCACCAGTGATTTTCAATCGGATTGCGATCCGGGGATTGCTAGTCATTCCACGTCTTCATCTGAATGTATGCTTAGGATCATTATCTTGTTGAAATATCTACGATAATGGCATTTCTTCTTCTGCATAGGGCAGCATCACATCCTGCCGTATTCCGACATAAACGTTTCGATTCATGATTGTTTTAATCTAATGTATTGGGTCCACACCATTATGCTTGATCCTCCATGCTTAATCGTTTTTGCAGTGATTTCGGGATTGTATTCTGTATTATCAATTCAATTCATTTATTTAGCATCCGAACAAAGTACATACTTCTTATGGACTACCGACTACCTAATGATATACAAAATCTTATAAATTATCACTTATAAATTAAAAAGCCAAATATAAAAACATTTTGCACACAAGGTTTAATGAACATATCTTAAGTTGGTTAACAAAATGTAATCTATTTAGCGGAAAATTTAAATCTATTTTGTTACCTACTGAGTTAACCAGTCTTAGACTACGCGTCTTCTAGACTACGCGTCTAGGCGGTCTTCTAACACAACGAGATCCTTTGCCGCCTAACAAGACTATTTTACTCTCGTCCGTTCACAAAATGTTCCTCCATCTTTCTACTGGCCAGTTCAAACGATCTTTTGCAAACTTTATGAGTTTTGCTTATCTATTAAGAGAGGGACCTTTCGTGGACTGCAGGCCTTTCGAATATGTTCTCTCAGTCTATTGGGAACAGTTTCAACGCATGCTGTTATACTTAGCTAGTGTTTAAGCTCTGTGGCAGCAAACGGTTCCTGTTTGCTTCGTCTGATTAAGCGCCGTACGATGAAAGGCGACATTGCACTTTTGCGTGTTTCAGTTTGTGGAGCAATGCGTTTCTTTTTTAGTTAAGGGATAGAAATTGATTGAATCGCAAAAATGTTGAGCTTTGATATATTTGATGCTGCATGATTAACCTACCAAAACAATAGAACCATAAGGTGTGTTAACTACACCCGTAGGATAAATTTAGAGTTAAATTAAGCAGGCGGATCCCGCCCATTTTATGCAGGCCGATTTGCTCTGATTCGTTAAATGCGGAATATAATGTCGATGTTATATCTGGACTAGTAGCTGAGAATTTCAGTTATGCAATCGGATGCATCAAAATTATTTCACAAGTAGGCGTGGGAGTGGACCGATTTTCTCTGTTTTCGATATCAGAGTCATATAATCGTGGTTTTGTTCACTAGTGGGCGCACCACGACAGACGGATGGAGAGGGCGCTAACTCAACTATGGAGGTGACGCTGACCAGGAATGTATATATACTTTTCTATACCTGCCACGCCTCCTTTAATGCGTTACAAATGGAAGAACAAAGTTAATATACCCTTCGGCCGAAGAGCATAAAAACAAAGAAATGTGGCTCTAAATTCGACGAAAATATACGTAAATCTACTAATGTATACTCTACTTTTGTATACTCTTAAAAAGAAAAATTTTTTTATTATCACCGAATTCAATTTAATTCTTTGAAATCCAGATTAGAACTAAAACTTAATAATGTTTATGGCTTAATTCTAAGCCGGGAATGTTCAGCGAACGTAGATTCTGTGTCAGCATTATTTCGTGCTGCCGGATGCCGTTTTGTTAACTCATACTCATCCTTATCGCTCTCTCAAATGGTATGCATAAACAGACTAAAAACCAAACAGTTTATGTATTTACAAAGACCACCTACACAAGATTCACATCGTTGACACTAACACCTGCAGTTGCGGTTCTATTCAAACATCTAATCCCCTGATCTTCCACTGCCCGGACATTCAACCATCACTTAGAGGTTTCTTAATTACTAAATTGCTCAATCAAAAGCCTCAACCTCACACATGTTCTAATTTCTAATAATATCAAAATCATCACAGCAGTATTCCACTTCATTCATGAAGCTAAGATAAAATATAATATAACAAAAGCTATAGTCAAGAATTATCTACTCATATACACTCAAAAACCATTGTAAATCACTTACATATATAGCTTATATATGTATATATCATATTTCGTTTATATACCACAGCATATTGTAAACTATTTCATTTTAAAATAGTAACTTAACGGTATATCTACTTATATTCTTCCTTTGTTAACTTCAACTTCACTTCAATCATTTGTTAACTTTATACGTTATCTTGTAATAATAAAACGAATTATAAATCGAGCTCACATATCTTAAATGTAAGCCACCTTACTTTTTTGTCTTTTTAAATTGTAAAACATACTAATCATAATAACATCAGACAAGCATACTATCATCTATATCTTAACTCATTGTTAATTATATAATTAAGTTTCCAACTCATTATAACGTTTATGAAAAAAAAAACAAAAAGAAACCTTCTCAATATTGAAGGACCTCCTCATAAACCGGAAGGTTGCAGGAGTTCCTGCAACTTCCAACTTCGTGCTTTTGCTTACACCACATTCTTATGATGATAATGATGATGATGATGATAATGAAAAATGGCTGCAACAAGTAAGAATTGCTATTGGTTTGTGTATGAAACATTTTACGTCAATAACATTATTTTTTCTTCTTTCAGATTTCTGACTGTCAAATGCAGAGCCACGCAAGAAATTATAATAAAAATGACGGCAATTTTGTACTCGAAATTTCAGCGTGTATTAAAATTTCGGTCGTTCCCTCAAAGTGTCAATCGGAAAAATTCCAAATTTCCATTTTCGAACTTGACAGCAGCAACAGTAGCAGCTTTATTTATTTATAAACATAACTCGTCCCAATAAATTGCGCCAATCGTTCGTTCGGCTGGTGTGCCATACACAAAACTTGGTGTGTATGGATTGTGTATGCTCTGAGTGGACACAGTGGACAGACAGACAATCCATATTCGACGCGATGGAGCGCGATAAGATTCAATACATGTAAAAGATGTAGATACGGATAAAAGTATCAAAGCATTTAAAAATCGTAAAATATATATAATTTTATTATATGCTGCTGCTATATACTTATGTAAGTATATTAGGAATAAGTCTTACTGTATACATAACATTTATTCATCACCTTATTTCCTGTCTACCCATCCTTATTCTGATAACTCCTTCTCAATGCCACGCCAGTAACGCTTCATTTCCATGGGAAACAAGCGTTTACCCTCAATAATATAAACTGATCCGTTTTCTTCTTTTTCCAGCGCCGTCAATATGCAACGTGACACATCGGCAGCACTCTGTTTATTTAGACGATCCAAAACTGTGTAAGATTCATCGCCCATATCGGCGAATAGAATTTTCTCAGGAAAATTGGTGAACATATCGGTGATGGTGGCCCCTGGGCAGACGGTGATAAATTTGATGCCAGTACGTTGTAAATATAGATCATTCTAAAAATATGTTGAATTAAATTACTATTATTAATTAGAAAATTTAATTTAAAATTTGAATTGATATATATACAGTGGTCACACAATTTATTCGTACACCCTCAACTTTCAAGTATATGCTGCTGAAACTTTTGGAGGTCCGTCTGGTCCGAAAACATTGAATTTTGATTCATCGCTGAAGATGACATTCTCCCAAAAAGAATCTGGCTCCTTTACGTAGCAGTTGGCAAATTCTAATCTCTTCTTTTTGTTAATATTAGATATGTATGGCTTACTCTGCTGCGATAACCAGCATTATGCAGGCAATTACGAATTGTTTGTGTGCTTATTTTTTTTTTTTTAAAGACTTGCATATCTTGACATAGTATCGTGGCGGTTATTTTCGGGTTTTGCACAACGGAAGTTATTATCTTATGCTCCTCACGCGGAGTTAATACTTTTGGTCTTCCGGCTTGTTGGTGATTTGCTGCCAATTGCCAGCCGAATCGACAGAAAATGCTTAGAAAAACAAATGATACTTCGTCTTCAACAAAATTAGTCAAAACACAGATGTCGATTACCGTTATATTTGCAGCAACAGGATCATAAGAAGAGAGTGTATGAATAATTTGTTTGCAATATTTTACCATCACTGTAGGTTTTTCATGGAACTCTTCTGTGTGAGCAGACATAACGGTTGTTTTTTGTGGCAGATCATAAAGAAAACAACCTTCTTACATTGATCTAAGAGAAATAATGGACTAATTGCAAATACTTAAAGTAAACAACTGCATATTTTCTATGCAATGCATGGTGTACGAATAAATTGTGTGACAACTGTATATATATCTTATATTAACGTACATATACATATGTATGTATGTATGTATTTTCGAACTTACACCCAAACAGCGTGTGAAATTAATGATGCCTGATTTTGTGGCCGCATATATTGGCAGTAGAAACATGGGATCCAAGCCCACCACCGAAGACATGTTTACAATAATGCCGCCCTTGCCGCCTTGATCGTTGCTCATATACGACATGGCAGTGAGTGTGGAATTAATGATGCCTCCCTGAAAACAGTTTCAACCAATTCAGCCTTTCTCCTTAAAATTTACATTACTTCTGGCTAAATTTAGTAATGATACATGGTACATATCTGTCGTGCTTACCAAGTTAACCAACAATGTACGTTGTATATCTTGATCGTTGAAGATGCCCGCTACATTCACCACTATATCCAGAGTACCCAACGTTTTCATGATCTCCTCGTATGTGGCCTCGATTCCTTCTTTATTCGCTACATCCATTTTAACCACGAAAACACTTTGTGTCGGATGTGCGGCACGTAGTTTTACGATATCCTCCATATTGTCTTGCAAATCAATAATGGCGATGTTCTATAATTGAAGTGTGACAGTGTGAAGCTTTCTCTACTTTGACTAAGATAATGATGGCGTCAGACTCACCGCTGCTTTGTGGATCAACAGCTGCTTACACACTTGCATCCCGATGCCATTAGCACCACCTGTGATCACCACATTTTTACCACTAAAAACCATTTTAAACGGCAAAACTCAAAATATTTAAATATTTCCTTAATCGGTTTTTATATAAATTGGTTAGTCCTTATTTGAATTCTTTCTTATGCCAATAAAAATATTGTTTTAAATTTTAATTGTAAATCAACTTCGATAGTTGTTTGCTGCTTGTTGCTGCTGGACTGTTTGTGTCTGCGACTGCAACGTCTTTTTTATACTCTACTGAATGGTGAAATTTGATATTTCTAACAATTAATTTACATTTAGCACGAACGAGTATTATTCACTTGTTACGAAATCAGTGTCACTAGCAGAAAGTTCGATTATTTAACAATAAAAACTTTGTTTTATTGAGATACAAAGGCAACGAATAAAGACTCAAAGAGACAACAAGAAAAGATATTAATTTCAAAACCTGCATCTGCATGCAATCAACTGATAAATGATACTCGTACTCGTAATTAGTAAAGGGTTTAGATTGTGCATTGAATCCATTCCATCTGATTGGGTGGAGGAGGTGCATTTGGAGATATTTGAAGCACTCACGTTTTATTTAATATTAAATAAAGAGACAATAAACAATTTTGTTTGTTGAAAACAAATTATTTGGTATGTAAATTGATACAATAATCATAACATATACATATATTTAAGTTCAACATACATATATGTATATAACGTTTACATTAACTTCTATTTGATGGCTTTTATTCTTCTATTAAATGGAGTTTTATTGAGTTTTACAATTTTCAATTACTCTATATTTTTTTATTTCTTTTCAGTTACTATAAAGTTGCAGCATAATACAGTAACAAAAAGGCACAAGCTCCATGGAATTGATTGTGTGCAGTGATCTTTCATTGATTGATTTGATGGCAAAATACCAAAAAGAAAAAAATTATAAAATTATAAAAGAGATTAAACTTTTCCAAATACTATAAACTTGAAACTAAAGCTATGCATAAAGCATTCACAGTGTTTTTTGCACTATTAATTAATCATAATCACAATTTACATCATCCAACAATAACTACAACAACAACAACACCAGCAAAAGCAGCAGCAACATTAAAAGCAACAGCAGCAGCAGCTCGGTAAATAACTTCAATGTATCAAAAGGCAAAATCTTTTTTGGTCTCAAATTTGATAAAAGTCAACGAATTAAAAACACAAAAACAAATAAAAGATTTGTGATCATATCGTAGCTTTATTATTTTTATCATTCTAATGTTATTTTTAATGAATAATTTTTCATTCTAATGTTAATGTTATGTTATTTTTATGTTATTTTTTCTAATTTGTAAAAATTTAAGGTTTTCGAATTGCACTGTAAAGGAAACATTGCACTGAAATAAAACCAGAATAAAATATGAAAAATTAAAATTAAAATCTCTCCTCATGTTTGCTAATTTTCAATTTAAACAAAATTCTGGATTTATTTCAATTTGCATATTAATAGCTACATAGTGAAAACTTTTACACGCCTGTATACTGTGTCTTATGCAACTTCATAACAAAATCGAAGTAAATGTTTTCTTAACATTCATGAATAAAGTAGTGCTAAATTTTGCTTAAACAATACACAGATACAGATACAATATATACAAGTATATATGTATGTATATGTAAATGGTCCAGAGATGATGAAATTGAAACTATATTTTGAACAAAGGAAGTAAAAATGTTAACAGACAAATTAATAATTTAGGATTTTTTATTAACCGCACTTAAAGCTATCACAAATATAAAAGACTTCACATACACGAAGCTATATATTAAGAAAACGTTTACATACTATATATATATATATATACAGAATATTTATGGATAGAAGATGACAAGTCAAATGAAAAGCGATATTAAATTAAATGTAAATGCAAATTATACGAACTTTAAATATAAAATATATAAATATAAAGCGGTTTGGCTTTGTAACAGTAGAAAATTGTTCATTATTCATTACTTTTACAATACTTTTGACTGAGGGAGAAAATATTCCTTAACGCTGCCACGGCTGTCGATCCAATTTTAAAGTACATTACCGATGGTTTGAGGCCCTATTTAACCATCAATGTTTTGTTTAGGTGCTTGAATCATTTTGGACTACCGGAACAGCACGAAAAAAGTGGCCCCACAAAAACTGCAGGTGCGTAGGCTAATCAACACTACAGAGACGGCTAACTACACGATTATGGGACTTAGAGCGTAAACGACCAGTTACATGGTCAGATTCTTCAATTTCTTGTCCAAACAAATCGGTTATCATGTTTCTGTATCGCTCTCCGTTGACCGTAACTGGGTTGCCATTGTCATCTTTAATTTAATAATAATTCCGTCGCATGTACGTAATAAATGAGATCCTCTTTGTGGAATGACAAGCGAAGTGAGTGCGGCCGGAATCGGTTGTGATTCCAACACTCTCTCTCGATCGTTGAAATTCGACCAGATGGTATATATTCATTTATTTGTGCTGCCGCTATCATGTAAAACACAGATAATCAACATGACTGCGCATTTATTCAGTTGCAAAGGCAACGACTGAAGACTCAAAGGGAAAACAAGAAAATTTAAAAATTTATTAATTTCAAAACCTGCATCTGTATGCAATCAACTGGTAAAAATCATGTGAAAAATCTGCTCATGTATCATAATCAAACCTTTGATCCATTTTCAGCACGAAAACGATTTCTTATAGCAGTTATTTTTGATAAAACAAAGTTTGTTCTTTCTAGCACTAATTGAAAAATTTTGTACTCAGATAGCTCTGAGAGTTCTATTCGTAGGGCCATGGCTCTCATTAACTGGTCGGTGGTGCTGCTGCTCCTTTCCATCCGGTCCTGCTCGATTGCAAAACGCCTCCTCCTCTATTCCTCTATAGACAGCAATGCCCCGTCCAACAGTAAAAGAACAATGAAAAAAATAAATGAAAACTTTTTACGCACACTTTGGTTGGCTCATCTTCATCTAAAAATGAGAGTTCTTGGAAATATTTAAATCCACTCTTTGCACAACCAGAAAGAAATTGCAATTCCTACTTATTCCTCTTAAGGTAGGCATCCACCAAAAATTCGGCACCCGAACTGTCCGCGTTCTGATCGCGTTATTTTGTCTCCACCAAAAAGCAACACAAAAGCTGCTCGCGAACTGATCGTGCGCAGCTCGCGCGCTGAACGCGAACAGCTTTCCGAAAAGTTTGTGCGTCGTATCCACCAAATTACGAGTGCATGCATGAAAGCTGCACGTCGGTTTTTGTTTCGCATTTCGGTGGACACAAACAAATTCTTCCAACTTCTGTTCGCGTTCTGTTTGTGATCTGCATTTTTAAGAAAACAGCCTTAAAAGTGCTCGAATTTTTAACGCATGAAGTATTTAAAAATATGCAATACGCGGTTGCAAGAAATCAAAAAGCAGTCGAACAGTAGACGTCAGTAATAATGTCAACTTGTATTTGTAAATATTGCTATTTGTTTGCTGTATGTGTAATCACAATTCTGAACAAAATTTTGAGAGAGAGCAGAAATGGTTCATCGACGACAAACAATGTTTGTAGTATAATATACGCAAAACAAAAAAATTACTGAAATGATATTCTTATTTATTCAAGGAAAGGACAGCTTTTAAGTAGCTGTCTTTTTAAGAGTTGTCTTTTTTTATAAAAGTTTGGTCGCACTTTATTACAGAGATTTTGGGGTTTAAGTTTACATCAAGCATTACCTATTTTGTCAAGATTAGCTGCGTTTTTTAATGAACTGAAGATCCAATTCATTAGCAGTTCGAGCGGAAAATATTCGAAAAAAACAAAAAGCAATTATGACGTCATGTCATCTTACACTAAACTGTTCCGTGTGGCCGCTTTAGCCTTTTTTTCTTACTCTTCGCCTCTAAAATTTGTGTTTAGCCTTGAAATGAGTAAATCTATAGTGAGTTATGTAACTAATATAATAAATAACATTGAAAAATTGTTTCAATCATTTAAATATGACATTTTTCCATCTACAGGGGAATCTAAAACACCCTGTGTGCCAGTTTAATCATTAAATATCAAACAGAGCTTCATAATGTCGGCTTATATTTCTGTGTCCGAATTTTCTTCATTTGTGTTTTATTCTTTTTTAATAATTATATAACTTTATAGGCTGAAATATTATGACGGATCTACGTAGCTTATTCATTTATTGATCATCTGTCCTCTTTTCCATATTTTCTAGTACGACTAAATATTTTTAACTTTTTCCTTTTTTTTAGTCTTTTTGGCTTTATTTTTGTAGATTTAGCTTTCTTTCTGAAAAATTCTGGCAACACTTAAGCGCTTATAGTTATCGGAGCAAGAATGATAAACAAGATTACGCATTCTGCTATACAGTTGTTTTCACAACTCCTTGTGACGTCATAATGACCATTGAAAGGAATTTAAGTTTAATATTTTAATAACGAAAAACATTTGGTAAAATATTATTAGGCGACTGTATTTATCTATACTTATATTATAGAGATATTTTCGGACATTTAACTGCGCACTTCATGACTGCTCTTCCTCTTCTTTTGCACAACAGTAAACCTCACGGTCAACAGCGGATCTCAAAAATTTTCGTGAAATATCACTGGCATATGCAAGAAATGACTTTTGAACTTACGTGGAAGCACTGCATTATTCCCGATAGTGTTGTACTTACGTTATTTTCAGTTTTAAAATTATTATTCTCCTAAAATCCTATAGCTATCCTGATAAAAGAAATATGATTGGAAAGCTAAAGGATTCTACTTTGTTAGCGTTCTGATAAATATGTGGGTTAATTATAAATTTTACTTTAAAAAACTTAATTAATGGAAAATAATAGTACTAAGTTTTAAATTGTGATTGTCTTCGAAGGTAAATGATTTTCGGCCAAATTTTATTTAACATAAATAAAAAATATTTTTAATACCTTCATAACGGTACTCACATCATCTACCTGTTATAAACTTACCTACCTTTTACTGAAAATTTCGTAAAATTATATAGAGTGCTATAATAAAGTGCTGCCAAACTTTTATAAAAAAAAAACATATCTTTGACACCTACTTAAAAACTGTTGTATCATTATATAAATATAATAAAAATTTGATTTCAATAATTTTTTTGCGTTTTAAAAATGTTTCAAAGCTTCGAAGAAGGACTTATAGCGGAAGTTCGTAAACACGAATTCGTGTACAATTTATCCTCACCAAATTACTATAATCTCCTACTAAAGGAAAGGATGTGGCAGAACATATCGTACCGACTAAATATCAGAGGTTAGTTTATACTGCTTCATATAACTAAATATTCTATATACATATATATACATGTATATATATATTATTCAGATGAAAACTGCAGGAAGAAATGGAAGAACCTGCAAAAGAACTACAAGAGGAACAAGAAGGAATTGGAACTTATTTCCGGTCCTGCTGCAGAAGAAGCGAATAGTACATTTAAACATTTCAAAGAACTCTCAATTTTAGATTATGATGACCCAACTACTAAAGTGTGAGTAAAAGGTTTTCATTTATGTTTTCATTGTTCTTTTACTGTTTCCTTTACTGTTTAGCGAAACGGAAAATGATTATGATGGATTGCCTTTACTGTTAAGTGAAAGGGAAAATGATGATGATGTTGAGGAACCGGAAGCGGCACCGTCTGGTGTCAGCTCACCTATCAAAGTGTAAGTAAAAAACTTTTCATTTATTCCTTCATTGTTTTTTTACTGTTTCGTTTACTGTTTAGCGAAACGGAAAATGATGATGATGTTGAGGAACCGGAAACGGCATCGTCTGGTGTCAGCTCACCTCTTCCAGCACCACCGCCCGAACCAGAGGAAATTCCCAAGGAGATACAGGACCAGCTTTCTAAGCTGTTGGACGGGGCATTGCTGTGTATAGAGGAAATGCGTCTCGCAATGGAGGAGGATCGAGTAGAAAGGAGCAGCAGCAGCACCGAGCAGTTAATGAAAGCCCTGGCCCTACGAATAGAACTCTCAGGGCTATCTGAGAGCGAAATTTCTCAATTAGTGCTAGAAACAACAAACTTTGTTTTATCAAAACTAGCTGCCATGAAAAAACGTTCTCATACTGAAAACGGACCAAAAGTTTGATTATGATACATTAGCTGAATTTCCACAGATTTATAAATGAATGATTTGAATTGAAAAATGATATTTGATTTATAATAATATATGAATGATTTGAATTATATAATATTAAACTAAAATTAATAAATATTGGCATAAGTTGGTGCAGCCAAACCTCTAAATCGGACTATTGCTCCCCTCCTCCTTCTGAACATAACTCCGTTAAAATTTTGTTGGGGTTTGGCTTTGTTTTAGGATTTATGGGCGTTTGAAGGCCAGACCTTTTACGAAGAAGTACGATCTTCCATACTATTAGTTGTACCAGTGTAAGCGGGATACCGTTTGAAAGGTATTTTTAAGATCTATTTTCAAAGACCCTATCCGTTTTTTTGTTTTTTTTTTTAATAGTTATGCTGTTTTTTTCCCCACCCCTTATATGACTATTAAGGTATAAGTTCTTTTAAAAGCCTATAATTCCATTTCTAACGGTATATAATATGTTGGGTTTTCTCTTAAACTTTTGACCACATTTATTGAAAATTAGTGCTAAGTGCATATCCGCTCACGTATCTTATTCTGCGTTAGACATACTAAGGTTGTAAATGCACAAATAAAGACGTCAAATATTCCTTTCCAACGAGACCACTAACGTTATAATAGGTGACCTACTTTAGAAGATCCATTATTAAGTAGGAAGATCCATCCATTGCCATTATTATTCAATGACCTTCAAACGACTTCCATAACCTCCAGACGCCCAAAAACCCAATAAGACGCCCCTTGCTCACTAAGAGAGAGAGACTACCGTTATAACACTAAAAAATAACGGTAAAAACAACAACAACAAGATGTCATGTAGAGTTTTATTAAGGAAGTTTAAATATAATCCATTTAAGACCCTTTTTTGCCTGTGTAACCTAAAAGTAGGCGGATCAAGCCCATATTTGGCATATTAACGGATAATGTTACTCTTTACCCATAAGAATATATTCTTGATCAGCGTCAGCTCCTGAGTCGATTTAACCTTCACCGGTTCTCCTGTGATATTGTAATGAACTTTCGCAGAAATATTCTTTGTTATAGTGTGCAGGTTGGAATTGAAAATGACAACAATGTAATTTCAAGAAACTCAGAATGTGTAGGAAGTTTTCCCTCGATGAGTAAACCCTTTGTTCATAACACCAGCAATATTAAGAATCCCTGGAAATAAAAGAAAAATAGTTAGTAAAAACGATATAGAACACTTAACTTCCGCTATTGAAAGAGAAGCTAGAAACCTCTGTTAAATAAGACGAGAGAAATAGCGAGTATTTTAGATGCAGGAAAGAACGTCAAAGTGCAGGATAGTTTATGTGGTTGTTGCATCGGCTAAAAGGAGAAGTTTAAAAAAAGCGGTTAATAATTCCCGAACTTGCCGAAGTATAAAGCAGTAAAGTGATAGTAAAGTGAATAAAGATTTATTAAAATTATTGGAAGAAGGAGAGAACGGGTCAGAGATGAAAAAATGTCTGAAACTTAACGTCTAAAACGGTTATTCACCAGTTCAGAGGTAGAGAATTAGAGTTCGTGAATTAGAATTAGGTAGAGAGAGGTAGGTAATTGTCTAAAATGATTGTATTCCCAAACTTTACAGATTGTGTCCAGTAGACATGTTGGTCGGTATGATGTCTAGTCCTTGTCTCAGCACTATATCATTTCCAAGGATCCGGAAAAACGCCATCATCAATAATAACAGCTTCTGTGCGAAATTAGGATAACAGCAAGTGCAATATTTGGCACCCCATCCGATACAGGCCGAGGTGTTTCCACCGAGGGTGTTAAAGCGCTTTGCTTTGCAGAGCTTCGCTCTGTTGAATGGATCTCATGTTTTCCGGAGGGTTTTGAAGTTCCGATTGATTCAGGCCGGTTTCTGCGGGGCATTGACGTCCCATGCTTCTATTAGCGCTACGTGAATGCCCTTTGCAAGCTCTTCTGCGGAGACCGATGACGGCCTGTGGGTTTGTGGCCTGTATTTTGATACGTCTTCTCTCAACTTTTGATTAAAACCTCACCCAAAAAGGGAGATCGATGAAAAGCTTTTTGTTTGCTATATTTATTCATGTTTTGTCACAAATATGAATCATTTTATCATTTTATTATGTTTCTATGGGTAGCCGATTATTTCACCAGGGAGCTCTCTACTTTTCTTTTGTTCTTAACGAGCTTTTGAAATCAGTGCCGAAAACAGTCGCCCAACGGCACTCAATACTACATGAAACACTTAAACAAAAAAAAAGCACTCTTATAAATTTATTTCTGTACTAGTTTAAAATCTTTTCTTTTTTTAAATTGTAATAAAATATTATGTCGCAATAGAAAGATTCTCTTCTGCTTTCATGCTCTCATCACTTATCATAACACTGCAGTTTTATTGTTGTTGGTGTGACACTAAACGCAGAATTAAGGGCCGCTGTTGCAGGACACTTTGAAAATATTAACTATTTTTTGCTTATTTTAAATGTCTTATACAAAACATACATACATACATACTCTTAAGTATATGTAAATGGTCCAGAAATAAAAAACTGTTAATGATATTTTGAAGAAAGAAGTAAAAATGTTAAGTAACTGTCAAATTGGTAATTCAATTTTTATTAATTATATTTAAAATTAAATTTAACCTCATGTACGAGTATATCCTAAACTATAGAAATTATCGCTATAATAATCATACCTAAACCAAAGCTATTAAGACCAACTTTCATTTATGTAAATGATACTTTATCAAGAAGCGTTACTTTTGTATATAAAATAAATCTGATAAACCGCTGGTATTTTATTAATTTCAGTTTAATTTAATGGATTTTTCAATTCAAATCGTCTGAAGAAATTCAGCTAATGTATCACAATCAAACAAATTTCACAGCACCGTTTCTATCACGCAAACGATTTTCTAAGCCAGATAATTTTGAGAAAACAAAATTAATTGATCAATTTCGTGCTCAGGTAACCCTGAAAGGTATAGACGTTTGCCCAAGGCAATCATCAATTGGATGGTGCTGGTGCTCCCTTCCGTCCGATACTGCTCGAATGCAAGGCGCAGATCGTCTATAGTCAGCAATACCGCGTCCAATACCTTAGAATATTCTTCCTGCACCACGCTGGGAGTTTCCTCTGGTTTGGGCAGCGGTGTGGAGAAAATGAAGCTGATATCAGACGCTGGCGCTGAAGGTAATTCCACAACATCATCAGCATTTTCCGTTTTGCTAAACAGTAAAGGAAACACTAAAAGAACAATCAATAAATAAATAAAAAGCTTTTTACTCACTCTTTGGTAGGTGAGCTGACAACAGGCGGTGGCTCTTCCGGGAAGCCCATATCATCATCAGAATTTTCCGTTTTACTAAACAGTAAAAGAAAAATAAAAAGAGAAATAAAAAGGTTTTCACTCACTCTTTGATAGAATCATCATCATCATCTAAAAATGAGAGTTTCTGGAAATACTTCCAACGACCCTTCGCCTCTGTTGCAGCACGACCTTCAAGATGCTTCAATCGCTGCTTATTCCTCTTGTAGTTTTTCCGCAGTGTCTTCCATCTCTTCTTGCAGGAGTAATCTGAATACATGTACATACATGTGTATTAAATATTTAATTATATAAAGCAGTATAAACTTACGCGGGATACCCAAAAGATACGATATGTTCTGCCAGACCCTTTCCTTCAGTAGGACATCATTAAAATTTGGCGAGGATAACTTGTACAGGCATTCGTTTCGACGAACTTCCGCTATAAGACCATCCTCGAAACCCATTTTTAAAATACAAAAAATTAATGAATCAAACTGAAAAAAATCAAAATGAAAATGAAATCAAATTTCTATTTATACAATGAAACAACAGTTTTTAAGTAGCTGTCAAAGAAATGACTTTTTTTAGAAAATTTTGGCAGCACTTTATTTTAGCACTTTTTATATAAATTTAGGTTTTCGGTAAAAGGTACGTAAGATTTTTCGGCTAATATTTACATCAGGAGTGTGGCTTCAATTATGTTGTTGTTGTTTTTGCCTTTAAGCTAACAACAATAATTGGAGCCGGGCTCAAGGGTGACTGTACTTATAACCCTTTAAAATTTCAAATAGCCCCGCCTGTTCTTTTAAACTATTGAAGTTATCGCTATAGAAAACCAAAATTTTAGATTTTTTGCATTACGTTTTTCCATTAATTAATTTTTTCCTGAGTTAAATGTATATAATTGTAACCCACATAATTATCACAATACTAAGAATGTAGAGTACTTTAGCTGTAGGAAATACAAGAGAGATTTTATTTTAGCTACGCAGATTAGTTATCACGCGGTCCTTGAACATTTATATGTATGTATATTGAAAAAGAAAGGCTCATTTAGTCTAGACGTATCTTAAAGTGCAGTGACGGTGGCTTCAACTTGTCTCGCGGATTTCAATCCCAACATTTTCTCCTCGATGGCGATAAGAGTTAAAGTAAAAAACGCATCGTTATACAATAGATAACGGCAGGACATTGAGCTTGGTACAAAAAATCGTAAAATAAAGCTTCTCTACGATTTAGCCATAACGCAGAAGGATTTGAAATGCAACCATTTTTAATCAAGTTGGCAATGATGGCAAGATCCAGTGAAATGACAGGAGCTGGTACTTTAACATGTAGTAGCAACATTCGTAGATAAAAGCACTCCTATTGGCTGGGATAAACAGTGTTCATATATTGAAAAAACTTCTATACTTCTCCTCTACGTCTTCTCTAAAAATTCCTAGAAGACCTTCAACTCGTGCTCCTCGTTTCCCTGGACCATTACTTTCACTCCATGTTTAGAAAGAGGGAACTGCAGAGTACCACAATGTTTGTGCAACTGAATCCTCTTGGCAAATTTAAAAAAACCAGCCACCGCATTCGGATGGGTCCTCCTTTGGGCCCTCTTACGGGTTCTCCACTTATTATTTATCTAAGCTTTTAAGCTACAAATATGCCATTCTATAGTGTACATGTCGCATCTCGGGACCAAATATATTGTACTCTTTTATTAAAACCACAAGTTTGCTATTTTCCGAATACAGTAGCCAGCAAATCCGGACGATCCTTGGCGGTCTGACCAGGAAATAGTTCTGCGGTGATTTCCCTCGACTTAGGATTATAGGGAAAAATTGATGGAAAGATCTGGCTTTCCGTAAGCTCTCACGTATACATACATATATTGACTCCTTGTTCTTGACTCCTCTCATGCATACATCGGGGACTTCCTGTAAAGCTCAATGAAGTACATATGTATGTATGTATATGTATACACATGACGAATGTCTCTGAAATTAGTTTCGCTATTCATGCTATCTCTGAGGTGAATGTAGGAGTCCGCTCGCAATTCCTTTCGATCTTTCCGTCTCCATTTTTGCATACATACGACAGCGTATTGTTGAAAGAGATCCTGACATCCTTGCAAATGAGTGAAGTAGTAGTTCGATACGAGTATTGGCCCCAGAAGACGTCATTTGAAAGGCAGAGTCATAAGTACTAATAAACTTTAAAACGCTCCTCGCCCCTGGGGTGGAACCTTCTAAATATATTTGCAGAAGCTCTGGAGGTTCTTTTAATAATGGAATACTTACTTTTTAACTAGAACAGCAAAAGGAATTTGTTTTGCCTCTCCACTTTTTAGCTCACTTGTTTTATTGATTCGAACTCTTCGTAGCGATTGTCCCCCCGCCCCCTGCATTCAAAACCGCATTCAAATCGGTGAAGCTGTGTTTACTCATGACAAACAAATATATCTTCAACTTTATTACAGAGAAGATTACAAAATCTATACATATCCATACATATATAAAATATTAGGGGTACCGGTTAATTCGTGCGGTTTTTTCGAAAATTGAAGCTTTATTGTGAAAAAATGGTTACAAATTTAATATTCGCGACGCCAAGTGATTTTGCAAGTTCTTCTTGCGTTTGGGATGGATCTTGGTCGAGCAATGTCTCCAATGCGTGATCTTCAAACTTTTTTGGCTGTCCGGGCCGTTCATCGTCCTCCAAGTCAAAATTGCCACTTTTAAACCGTGCATACCACTTCTGGCACGTACGCTCTTCCACCAAAATACGATGACTTTCGGCAGCCTTTTTCTTCATATTGAAGTAATCAAGAAGTACTCCCCGCAAAAACACTTTATTTGGCACGAAATTCGACATTTTCAGAGTAAAAAAAAGGATTGTTGTTTAAGCTTCAGCTAAATGACACATACTGATTTTGAAACTATATGACAGTAGCTTTCCAACACATATTTGGAAAGGTGAATCACTGGAATAAAAGTCAAGTTACGTCATCTGTTAGAAAACCGCACGAATTAATTAATATATACATACATATATATATAATACACTATGAATTCATGATTGGAATCAAACGAAATTCTAGATTTATTTTAATTCGTATATTAATAGCTAAATTGTGAAAACTTTTACACGACTGTATACTGTGTCTTATGTAACTTCATAATAAAATGGAAGTAAGTGTGTCCTTAATATTCATGAATAAAGTAGTGCTAAATTTTGCTTATACAGTACATACATACATTCTTATAAGTATATGTATATGTAAATGGTCCAAAGATGAACAAATTGTAACTATATTTTGAACACAGGAAGTAAAAATGTTAACAGAAAAATTAATAATTTAGGATTTTTATAACCGCACTTAAAGCTATCACAAATAAAAAAGACTTCACATACACGAAGCTAAATATTAAGAAAACGTACACATACTATATATGTATATACAGAATATTTATGTATCGAATATGACAAATAAAATGAAAAGCGATATTAAATTAAATGTAAATGCAAATCATACGAACTTTATATATCAAAGAGTTTTCTGACAGGTGGAAAATTGTTCGTTATTCATTACTTGTACAATACTTTTGATTGAGTGAAGAAAATTTCACCAACATCATGTTTAGTGTGAAGTATCGTAGGTGTCCTTGTGCTGATATCCCGACACGTACCCGGATTCATCCACAAGGTTCTTGCGTCCGGCGATTCCTTTGCCTTTACCTGTAGCATCGAATCGTTCCTTATGGGAGCCGGTGTATTTCGACGGGTCCGTCAAACGATTTACTGCGGCAGCCGCTTTGCCAGCCTAATGAAAAATTCCACAGTAGCAAAATATAATGTGATTCATATACTATATGAATGAATACGAATAACGAGTGATTTATAAACTTACCGAAACTTGTGCCACACCCGGGGCACCACAGGTGGCCATTTTATTTTTAATTTCACTAACTTCGACTTTTTTCGCTTTAGCCAAATCCTCGAGAAACTTATTGTAATCAGTAGACGAGATTTTCACGGCTTTGAGCTTTTTAAAATGTATCGCGGTGTCGGTGGTTGTGATCTTCTTGTCGATTACTTTGGCTTGTTTCATCCACTTGTCACTTTGTGACAGCGTGATCAATTTGCCATCGGATTTGATGTCACCGAATTTGGAGAAAGCTTTAAATTGATCCTGAAAACTAATTTTGGGCTCTTCCAAAGTTAACTGAGCCACCTCGTTGACGGGTACTTCAGGGGTGGGGGCAGGCGAAGAATTGGTCCCATTTGTTGCTTCCACATCGGCCATGTTGAATCTGTCAAAATAGAAAGGAACGAGGAAAGGCATATAAAAAATTGAAATTTTTAAAAGTTCTTAAAATAATCGATAATATAAGTTAAAACTATCATTTTTTTCGTTGATAAAGCTTGAGTGGTTCTCCGATTGTTTTCAATCCTTTCGAACTGGCCTTTTAATAAGTTTTTTCTTCACACTTCTAGCTTTCTTTTATCTACAAATGTGTAGATAAGTACATCTACATTATACATTATATATACCTCATTTTATTTTGAAGTATTTAGAAAAACAATTAATTAAATGAATAGCCTTCATTTTCGGCGTTTTGTAAGCTCATTAAAAGCTCATTTAAGAAATCTCGTAGTTACGTTACGATTATAAAAAATACACTTTATTTGATGATTTTTATTCTATTCCTCTTTGTATTATATTTCTTCATTCTATTATATAATATTATTAATTGATTAAAAAACTTTTTGTGTTTAAATTTGTGTTAATGTTTTATTTAATGTTATGGAGATGATCTCATAGACTCTGCGAACTCAGTATATAAAAAACACGCTTTCCGAATAACGTAAACGAAGAGAGTAAATTAATTAAAAAAGTTGCCCACTTTAATTGAATATCAACGGGTTTTTTTTTTAAAAATAATAATAAAGCTGTTTTATGATAAATTTAGTTTGTTTATGTTGTATATTCTCACAATAATATTAGAAAAATACATAAACAACCACGATATAGTGCTAATTTTTATCAACTAATTGAATTTGAAATCACACACGACTTTGTAAAGAATAAATAAAAGTAAAAAAAATACTAAATATTTCGAAATATGGTATTGTCATAGTTCAAATTTTATATAAAACTGTTTATATACTGAAGTAGAAAATGATTGTATAAAGTTTAAAGTTTCATTATTGCCAATGTCCAAGTAACATGTAATTCAAAATGAAACCAGCTGATGGCCCACCCTTTGTAACTAACGTAAATGATTTTCACCACCATTTAATCCAGCATAAATCCTTAATATAGGATCAGAGGAAAAACATATAATTGTTTCTGTATCCTTTCAAAATTTGACCTTTAAAACTTGACTTCACTGCATTGTGAAGACATCTGATGTATTTTTACAACACGCTTGCTTCTTAATTGTTTTTAGTCGAAGTTGTTT
Source organism: Myopa testacea (assembly GCA_949629155.1). NCBI lineage: Eukaryota > Metazoa > Arthropoda > Insecta > Diptera > Conopidae > Myopa > Myopa testacea. Next base: position 36,241,500 of record OX451348.1, on the reverse strand, counting down.
TTGTGAAATAAAAATTAACTTTAATATCTAGAATTAACCACCGGAGTTTAATGGACAATACCATAAATATCCCCAAAAAGTATCTTGTATTCAAAATACATTCTGATAACTGCTTGTTTAGTCTTTAATTTAATAATAATTCCGCCGCATGTACGTAATAAATGAGATCCTCTTTGCGACATGACAGGCGAAGTGAATCCGGCCGGAATCGGTTGTGATTCCAACACTCTCTCCCGATCGTTGATTAATTCGACCAGATGGTATTTATTCATTTATTTGTGCTGCCGCTATCATGTAAAACACAGATAATCAACATGACTGCGGCTGTTGAAACTCGTTAATTTTCTGATGGTTATGAATTTTCATACGCATATCTAAAGGTTAACATAAACACAGAAAAACACAAGACACAAAACATAAAACGCAAAAAAAGGAGGGTCGACTTTTGAGGTCCTCGCCGAACAAGTTCCTTATTGAAGCAACTTAAAGAATTATTAAAAATATAAAGAGAAGTAAGTAAGCTTGTCGAACTGGCGATTTGTGAACTTGAGGTGTTTATATAAAACTGAGATAAGGTTGATACGATTAATCGAAGTACGTACATATACATACATATGTATGTGTACCACAAATGATAAGGAGATAACAAGGAAAGGATGATAAAAAAAACTTATTGTAATTAATATTGTCACCTATTTCTTTAAAAAATCAGAAGTCAAAAGAGAAAAATAATTATATACATTTTATTATGACTGCAGCTTAAACACTGTTTAGCTTGAAGTTCTCTACTTAAGCTGTGAAAAAGAACTCTGTTCAGTTTTCCTACATATGAATGAGCAATTTTTTAGTCCCCCAAATTAGCTAAAAATAATAATTTTCAATAAAAATATCAATAAAAACTAACACACTTGTAAGAAGCTTTATTTTCTGTTTATTTTTTTGTTGCGAAATTATTTCTGTTGACTGTTGACGATGACGGCACCAGTTGACCGGCCGGCTGTCCAGCTCGAGTACCAAAATAAATTCTACCCGAGTTTACATCGAGTGCTGAACGATAGATAGATATATCGAGCATTTCAAGAGAGTGTGAAAAGAAACAAAATCAACTCAACTTCTAGAGCTGTGCAATGAAATGATAATTCAGATAAATGCGAGTAAATAGTCGTATTTGCAAAAATTCCATTGCAATGCAAATATTAAAGATAATATAATAAAGATCTTCTGGTTGTCTGTATTCTGGATTCTCTGAAACTAATCAGCCATAAATGGATGGATTAAGTTACGAATTAGTTGCATGACATGGTAATAAAATAGTTGCTATTGTAATTCACACTTCTTCTAATGAGACTAATAATGTAACTAAAAATTTAATATTTCTCTGAACAGAAACTTTAACCGAGAGGATTATTTATAAATGTGTTGTTGTGTGAGCAACAATAAATTTAAAACCCGCAGTAAAATAAAATCCACATTTCATTTGAAAGTCTTTAGTCACAAAAAGGTCACAGTTTTACTTGCTGACTGAGTAATTGAATACTTGGGTACTTGCTTGGTTTTTTTTCTCCGTCCTATTCGTAATCCTTTGTAATCTTTGTAGACAATGTCTAGTAGACATCAAGGGAATAATAAAACAACAAAAAATAGTGGATGACACCTGCCACATTTGGCCTCGTGAGGCCGGCCCCAAGACTAGCTCTAAAGTAGCTCACTGCCACACTACAAAATAGGATGCTGTCATCAAATTCGTGTACGTGTGAAGGGTTGAGAGTATGATTGTAAATTCTTTTATTTCAAGGAAAGCACTTTTGTTTCATCCTTTGTCCATTTTATTATAGATTGAAATTCCAGAAATAAATAAAGAATGTTGTTTCTTTTAATGACCTGTACTGTTTTCTACATTTGCGCCAGCTTCCTGTATTACAGGAATTCTCAAGTTTTGCAAATTTACTTCCTGAAAGATGAAAAAGGATAGAAAGAGAACAAGAGGAAGTCCGACCATTTTGGGTTTGCTTTTTTCTTATAATTCTAAAAATGTTTCTTTCTTCCTACTAAATACATTCCCCAAGAAATGCTTTGAGTATTGATATTTTGGGCCAGGTTTTTTTGTTTCCAAATATCTTTATGAATGGAGAAAAGGCTATTTTTATATTTAAAAATTAAATTACAGCTACAATAGAAAATATTAAAATGAAACAATATAATACAACAATTAAATTCTAACAAAATCCAAAAAAAAAAACATTAAATCATTTATTTAAATCAGTTTTAATATCATATAATTAGATTTAAAAAACAAACAAATAAAATATAGCAGTTTCAATGTTTGCCTTTTTGTATGTTGGTCTTTCAAAATTTGTAACCACCAATAATTTTAGAGGCCGGCCTCATGAGGTCTATTGTGGCATGGACTAACAGCAATAATAGAATTTTATGATTGTTTATGTAAATAGAAAAAAACTACTCACCACACACACGCACACAGCACGCATTTGCATCAACAAACCAACAACAACGATGTACATGGTCTCACGTCGTATTTCAACAACAACAAACACTGTATTTTCATCATTGTCATTCGGGTTCTACGTTTAGTTTTTTTTTTATTTAATTAATATTTTCTTCAGAGGGTGCGTAAACGGAAGTTGACATCAGAATGACCTTGACTTGCTTTCAAAACAATTAAATCATTCTGATACGTAGTTCACTATATGAGGTCATAGATTTCTACTTGGATTTGAAGTTCTTCAATTTTAAATGGGTGTTTTTTTTTTTTGCAGATTGAAGGGCCAACAAACAGAAGAACCTTCAAATTAATTTAGGTCAAAAAATTTAGGTCGCCTAGTCCAGAAATGGAGGCCTAAAAATCGTACTAATCAAGATACAAAAGCCAAATGTTTTTTAAAAAATAATTAAAGATTAAGATAATAAATAATTAAGATAAAAAAATATAGATCTGACTTCTAGGTTCCGAATAATGCTACATGTGTCTGTAGATTAACGTTAACCTGATATTGAGTAAAGTTCATTCAGTGATAGAAACGCATTAAATACTCCTTCATTGTGGGAGTGGCAAAAACCGACCTGCTGGTGATGCCCATCTTCAAAATGGACAATCAATGGACACAATAATAAAAATTCAGATAAATATACTCAAGTACTATACTTTCACTTTGTTTGCAAACAGAACCAGATGCAAAAACGAGTCGTTCAATAGAGAAAAAGTGGGGTCAGGTCAAAATAGGTGACATCATACCCCACCACCAGCCCCGAAAACTCATGCGCATGTTTGTCTGGCTGGTACATCCACCGCTCATACGGCAAGAACCCGATTTATAGACAGATGATGGAGAGCTTAATCAAAACTCTTTCACGATTTCAGCGAGCGAGAGAAAAGAGAAACCGAAAGCGGAAGCTGTTTGAGAAGGGATGAATATAGCGATGCGTGGAAATGTGGTTGGTTTGGGTTCGGACTCCATTCAGAACATGGTAACAGAATCTCCCTCTATTTGTTTTCCTTCCACCTTCTTCTCTTCTCCGCAATTTCACTTTCAATGTATCTGCTAGAACTTTCTTACACTCTCTCGTTGTTGTTATCTTTCTATTTTGGCAGAATTTTTCTCTAAGATTTGTATGTATATTATTGCAAAATATGCGTATTATAATTTTGCACTTCTTTTCCACAATAATTGTACACACATTGCTTTGGTAAATGATAAATAAACTAAATTTGTATTTTACTAAAAACTTACTTTTTGAATTTACGTTAATTTCACCCAAACTACGATGGAAAGACGAAAATGTGATTCTTTATTGTGTTTTCTTTAAATTATTAGAGAAAATATTCAATCCTTGATTTAATATTTAATAAATATGCTTAAAGTTGCTCAACTTTTTGTACTGAACGAAAATACTGACCCAAGACGACTGTTGAGCAAACGCAATCATAAAACACGAGAAAGCTGAGCAAAAATAACAACTCGGAAATGTTTTGAGTGAAATTCTAATGATGAGTGAAAAAGAAGTACAATAAATATGTTAATAAAAGAATGAATAATGATTATTATTTCATTTGTGTCTTTAGAATGTCTATAAAAACTATAAAATATGAAGATAATAAATGTCTTTTTAGGCTACGAAATAAACAAGGGGGGAGGGGTTTATCAGACTTTAATAATCTGAAAACTTTATAAAATATCTTTAATGAAGGAAAAGAGAGTTTAAAGAGAGACCGCCGAAAATAGCACAAAAACGAGCTTCCCAAAAATATTTAAATATTTATGTTTATATTTTGATTTCCGTCATAAAAGGTTTTCTTTTGCGTCTCTCTCTCTCTTTTGAGATCGAGTCAGCACCTTGACTCAGACTCAGAGTCAGAGCTTGAGCCAGTATCTGAGCTTTTGACCAACCTCACCCAACACCAACAACAACAACAAGGGTGGGTCCCATTCGCCCAACTCCCAACGTGGCCCACTTCGCTTTCAGTTGTAAATAAACACTGCGGAAGCGTTTCATTTAGTTTTTTAGTGATTGAGTTCTCCATGATTCGCCAAAGAAGAAGCTTTACGAGTGAAGAACCCAAGAAGCTCACACTTCTCGCCGTCCGAAGACTCACTCATTCAGGTAGCCTAGCCGCCTGATAACGCATTTTTCTAAAAGAGAGAAATCGTTAAAATAAGCAAAAAGGTTTCAAAGTGATTCATACTAATTGTATATACTTTTTTTGTTATTTAGCTATTGTTATGTTTCGGTATTTCTATTGTATTGTTTTTGTTTGTGTTTCTATAGGGTATTCGATTGAAACTGATACGGAGCCGCGGTTTGTTCTGATGTCATCACTCGAAAAGAATTCTAAAATAAAGTTTGAAGTGTTAATTTGTCATGAGTATAGTACTCAATCCGCAGGTTACACGTTCTTTGAAATATTATAGTTAAAAAACCTAAAAAAAGATAAGATTAGTGTTGAAACTAGTAGAGAAATTATTTGTACAGTTTTGTTGACATGAACAGAAAATCTACCTCTCCGCAAGGTTCACACTGAAGATAAACGATTGATATTATTAAATTAACTAAATATTAAATAACCTTTTAAATTCTGGAGACCATCATACCTCAACTTTCAACTACTAAACTGTGAAAACGAGATGAATTTTAGGAGCCGACTCTAGTAACTGACGACTTCATCCGTCAGCAAAGTATTCTACTTGGGTCGCAATCCGTTGCGTACTTTGACAGTAACGTTTGTCTGTTTCGAATTCGAATTCGAAGCAAAATTAGTTGTTTTTCTTCCGTATCAATAATCCAACTAAGTAAATTTATAATGACGTTTTAATCTGTTAATCCTGCTTCTGCAGTGGCATGTGGCTTTATGGCACACCAGTTGGAATTCCTCGCAGCGACAATGCACAGTCCAAAGATTCCTGTCACAATCCAGTTTAATCTACGATATATCCAACTGCATTGCTGCAGAAATCAAGAAACAAAGAAACGGTCGGCTGTTTTTTACACCACGCACACACTGCGTAGGTTGTGGAAATTTATTAACCAAACAAACAATCGCTTAAAAGGTTCTAAAAAGGGAGCAACCTCATCGTGTTTCGCCATTACGCAAGGGACGAACTAGGTTCTTTTCCGTTTAATATTCTTTCTTATACGACTATAAAAAAGCAACTGAATAAGACTCCTTCGGCTGACTACTTGCAATATAACAACAACACAGCAATCAATAAACTTATAAAATTCCTACCTACCTTTATGCGTTAACCGTCACAAGCAGATAAATAGACAGTCGAAAGGACGGACACACGTTCAGGCATGAAGCCAGACTGCGGAGGAAAAGAACACTCAAATGCACTTAGTTAGCGTATCTGATCTGAACAGCCTTGCCTCCAAGCTACATGCTCATCAAGGTTGTGTTTTGGCTTTATTTTTCTTGGTGCAAATTTGCGGCAATTTAAGACGGTCACTGCCTTAGTATTGTATACTATGCAGAGGAAAAGCGAGCGAGGTGATCAAATTATTTGTTGTTGTAGTTGTTTTTATTATTCTGGTCGAACGTACTTGACACCACATCCAGTGGGTACAACTCCATCTCCATCGCCGTCTTTGCTCTTTTAAAACGTAACTTTTTATTTGCGGTAAATCAGCGGCAGCTTGGCTAAAAATAAATATGTTTCTGTTGTTGTCACTCTTGTTGTTGATTTTGTTGTTCATGATGCTGCTGTTGTTGTTGTTGTTGTTGTTGTTGTAGTCGTCGTCGTTTATGGCCCATTGGTAAATGTGGCCCTTGGCCTTCACTTACCTTGAATATTCGCGGATTTTTGTTTATAAATTGAAATACCACATTTTTGCTTTTTTTTTTTTGTTGTTTTCATTTCCTTCTCCTCCAACATCATTTGGACATATTGTTTGGGTTTCATTGACTGACTTCATTTCGGGACTGTTTTTTTGCCTGGCCAAGAGAAGAGGAGAGATCGCACTAAAGAGATAGTAAGGAGGTTCTCGAGTGTGACCTGCAACAATTTTTCAATTATGGTGAAAGGGATTTCCGCATACTGCGGCGCGTTGAACACAACCAAATGGCCACTTATTAAGCTGGATATTAACGGCTGCGAGGTGGTCTGGTCCGATCCAGACACCGAGGAGGAGTGGATGGTTGTAGCAGTTGAAATTATATGTAATTAAGGACCAAATTGATGAGAATGTGAAGAAATTACTTAAAATTATTATAACGAAGTATAATCATACTATACAAATATTGATTACACACATTATAGAGACATTAAAATAAGAAGGAATGAATAAACAAAAATTAATAAGCAGTCGTATAGATATGTATATAATAATAATAATGAACATATTACGTTCGACTATGTATATAATTGTGCCAAAAATTGGCTTAAATAGTTTAAGTTATATATTTAGTAAGAGATAACATTCTTCTTCTGGAAAACTTATCTTCACGTTACGATACGTTATTACAACCTTCTCCTAAATAACTAGAACGTAACTGTTGAAGTATCTCAAAGCTGTCACTTCCCGGCTCTCGTCTCTTGGCCACTGGATCCACTAAACAGCACAACACCTAAACTAATTTTAACACGACGACGACGACGACGACGTTCCTTTCGAAACAACCTGATCTCGTGGGTATCGCTGACCAAGGTCCAAACCAAATAGTGTTGGCATAGGTTCGCCGAATCAATTGATGTCCATCTGCGTGAGAGGCACGCAGAACCGTTCAGTGTTGCATTCCTTTTCCGTTTGTGCCTTGTCACCCTTCGTGTTCCAGGCCACTCTTGGTTGTTGTCCTCGTTATTGATGTTGTTCCTTTTTTATGGCACAAGCTTCACTAACAACCACAGCTACAGGAATGACTGCAAGAATGAAGTCAATTACGCTTTATTCATTCATTCAGACCACGCAGCTGCATCATCAGAGGTATAAAAGGATCCAGAACTTCAGCCAACAGCATCAGAGTTCTTTGGAGCGAGTTCTAGTAAGCATCTCTAGCAGCGCTTTACACTCAGCTTGAAATCATCGTCCTCCGAATCATCGTTGATCGAACATCGTTGCCATCATCATCCAGTTAACTGTACTCATCATGCAGCTGTTCATCGCCTTCTCCGCCGTGTTGGCTGTTGCCTCGGCCAGCAGCATTGCTTTCTATGCCGCCTCTCCGTCCGAGATTCGTGCCGTCCCTTACATCTACGGGTCGCACAGCTCTGCACTGCTCACACCCACGCAGCAGCAGTTTCACGCCCAGGACGAATTGGGCCAGTACTCGTACGGCTACAGCGAGCCGCACTCAGCCAAGCAGGAGGTGCGCTCCTTGGACGGCGTCACTCGCGGCTCCTACAGCTACCGCGATGCCGAAGGAAAACTGCAAACCGTCGACTATACCGCCGACGCCGGTGGGTTTCGTGTTGCGGCCACGAACTTACCACGCGCCGTTACCGCTCCCGTACCAGCAGCGCCAATTCCAGTTGCCGATACCGCCGCAGTTGCAGCAGCCCGTGATGTTCACCTGGCAGCTTTTCAGGCGGCTAAACTGCGTGTGGCAAAACCTGAATCCGATTCCGTTGCAGTGGACGCAGCCGATTCGTCTGTGGAACTGCGTGGCCCCGTTCAGGATACCGTTGAGGTCGCAGCAGCCAAGGTCGAGCATCTGAAGCGCTTGGAGCACGAAACACAGCGCAACGCTGCTGCCGCCGCCGTCGGTGGTGGTTTCGTGTACCGTACCGGCTTCCCGGTGGCCTATCAAACGGGAGTGATCCCCAGCCTTTACAGCTACAACTACCCACTCAACTCGCGTTTCCTGGCATCCAACTACTACTATTAAAGCGAATTCCGCAATGAGCGAAAATTGACCCGGCGAAAATAGATTCCTCAGGCGTTTAACAGATGTTTCCTTTTTTGCAAACAATTCGGTTTAAAGTTAAGATTGATATATCATGGTTTTATGTATCTACATATTTTGCAATTTCTTCAATAAAATCAGATTTTATAATAATGAAAATGAAATTCTTTTTCATATTTTTTATTGCTCTCACAGAGAAACACGGAGAAGAACAACATTTGTAAGTAAAAAAAATTAAATATTAAAAAAAAATCCACAATCAAACAATAAATTAAATGAAATAATAAAAAAATCAATTAAAAAAAATAATAAAATAAAACAGGATAAGATAAAAAATAAACTATAATTAAATTGCGTAAAATTCCATAAAATAAGATAAGCAAAATATAAATATCTGAGAACCACCAAAAATCAAAAGGAATACTTTTGAGATTATTCACACTCTTCGTGTTCACACTGAATGCTGGACATAAAGTGTAGGAATAGCCATTCGGCTGTTCCGAAGTGATTTTCTGGAATTTTTGCACAATTTTTGCGCTCGAAGCGAAAAACACTTCCATCTGAAAATCGCATGCGTTATTTTTTCCACTTTTAATATAACTATTTATGGCAATCCATTCAATGTTTTAGCCCTACAATATATAAATAAAGAAATATTATAGTTTAACAGCTGTAAAAGATAAAGAACAATACAATACAGAAATAAATAAATATTATAATTTACCATCTGCATCGATTAACCTTGTGAATTTCAATGTTAACTGTAAGTTTTGAAGTCATTTCAACACATTTTTTTATCGCATGAGATGAAGCAATCGAATCCGATGTTTACTTGAATCCCTCTGCTTTTATTTTGTTTGTTATTTCGTCTCCAGTAATCTTTTACTTACATATATTATTTCTTTCAGCTCCACATTCTATCTGGTTCGATATGAGAAAATCTACTTAAGATAAACCATAAACATCTTAATTCCTCAACGGCGAACAACCTTGACTGAATAAATTTAACCCTTGGTACTCAAAATATTTTCTTTCAACAGGCAACAACAGCTGCTGGACCTTGACCATCATATATCAAGTGGTCTCTGGCGAAACTCAACATGCAACAAAACAATCAAATCATAACTCAGCGGGAATAAATTGAATTTTTCAGTTGCTCTTTATTATTGTGCGAACGAGTTTTTCTGAATGCTGTAAAAGGATAAAATAAAAAATGTGGGCTCCAACGCACGCGTTTTTCTCAATGCAACGCATGCAATGCAGCGCAATGTTCAATGAGCCGGCAGATATGCACGCTGTGGAAATGCAGCGACCAACTGATTGGCAAACCTCAATGAAAGTGGAGCGGCTGCTACAAAGTGCTGGGGAGAAATAGCAGCAGCACGCAGGACCGTGAAACCGACAGTCTTTTGTTGATTCAGCTTGTGCTTAAGTTGCTGGTGACGTTGCTGCTCCAGCTCGTAGCGCTTAAAGAACTCCACTTTCGCGGCAGCAACTTCAGCTGTATCGCCGACAGGACGCGGCAAAGTGGCCAGCTGCTCGGATGCAATTGGCGAGGCAATCGAAGAAGCTGATTTCACAGCTGCCACGTACGAGTTCTTCTGCTGTTCGCCTTCGTGAGTAGCGGCGGCTGCCAAGCGCTGTTCGACCTCTTTGTACGCCGCCAGATGCTGCGCACGCGCTGCAGCTACTTCAGGCGTCTCAGCAACAGACTGCAGCCCTTCAGTAGTCGATGAGCGCGGCAAGTTTGTGGCTGCCACACGGAAGCCACCCGCATCGGCGATGTAGTCTACCGTCTGAATCTCGCCATTGGCATCGCGGTAGCTGTAAGAGCCGCGCGTGACGCCGTCCAACGTGCGCACCTCCTGTTTCCTGGACAGTGGCTCGCTGTAGCCGTACGAATACTGGCCGAACCCATCCTGGCTGTGGTACTGCTGCTGAAGGGGGCCGACCAGAGAGCTGGTAAAGCCACTGAGCAAAGGAATTGCGTCGCTGGATGCAACAGCAGCTGCCGGTAGTGGGTAATAATAACCAGTTGTGGCGGCGGCACTGATCGGCCTGAACAACACGCTCAACAATACACAAAGTGTGACAAAAAGCTTCATCTTGAAGATGCGAAAACGTTAAACGGTGCAATTAATAGCGTTCAAATCTACGGGGCGCTGCTAGTGACTTGGACTAGTACTCGCTCCAAAGAACTCTGTTGATGAGTTCGATAATTGTTCTTCCTTTTATACTGAAAACCACGCGAGGATTATTTGTGCAATTAACTTTTTGGCAAATACTTTCGGCCACACTTCAGTGTCGTGCAGCTGAATACGTGAAGCGCCCGCCGTCGTCCTCAGGAAGGTCGTCCGGTTTACTTTCATAATGCGAACTTTTGTTGTTGTAAACCCACAAAACCGACACACCGAATACAGTAAACACGTGATTGGCGCTGTTCAATTAACAACAACAACAATCAATTCTCCATACGGCATACCCTTCCGCATTTTCCCCGTGATTTCGGAAACCAATCAGTTCATCAGGCTGCCAGAGAGCAGCCTGGTCGTCCCCCCTTTCCCCTCGCGCTCCGCTGCTCCTCTATCTCGGTGACTCCAACCAGAAATGGAAGCACTTCTCATGATTAAGGGCGCTTTTGCGACGCCTCGTTGATAACCGCCTAAATAATGACCGTTTTTATGAGCTGTGAAGTTTATGATTACTTTTTAAACGGCCCTAAATAAAGTCATACTGCGTGAAAGAAAATTTATAATAATTAAATATGGTAAGAAGAGGTATGGTTTGCCTCCCGGCTGCGCGGCTACGCGGCTGGGCGACGAGTAAATAAATGAATAAATAAATGGTGGGTATAAATCTCACCTCAATTAAATTAAATGAAGCTTTAAGCAGATTAATAATTTTTTAATTTAATTTATTACTGATACAGATCAAATATTCATTACGATTTTATTTATATGAACTTTTGTAACGTATAATTTCCACATTTCTTTCATATTTATACGACACATCTTTGTTGTTGTATTTGCGCCTCCACAAAACAGATAAAGCACATTTGTTGTGGTTACAAACAAATGCCGTAACCTGCGTTTAGAATTACATACGAAGACTTTGCAACACCTCGCCGTGTGATTTATACGAATCTGTGTACTTAAAAATATGATCTGCGTATCGTCGTGAAACCTGCTGAAACCTGCAATGAAATTACTGCAGCAATGACTGCAGTTTGTGTAAATAAAAGTGACAAGCAATTGTCAACAGTGAAATAACACTCTAATTAGAGATATACTCGTATGCACATATAATAATAAAAAATATTAATAATACGTGATTACTATACAATCACGAAATAGAATATAATCGAAAAGTTCATTCATTCCTATAGAAAAAGGTATTGTAAAAACTACGGATAGTCCAGTATTTTTTTGCACTATAGAGTCCACATAACTTCCATACATCTGTGAGTTCATATATTAGAATAATGAATACCAGTGAATGGTTAATATAAACGATATCGTGGTGTTTTCATTTTTATTTATTGGTTTTTTAATATTTTTCTTTATTTGACTTTTATTTTCAATTAGATTAAAATCTATGGAAATAAAATTGATTTCCTTTCGTTAATAATTTATTGAGTTACATTTATTGAAGATATTAATTACAATATATTTATCAATTATTTATTTATCCTTTCTTTTATTAACGCTTTATTATTTTCGAACCCGTATTTTTTCGATTTTATTTTCTTATCAATATTTTTCATATTTTGAATACAGTTTCATCATTTTTCGTTTCATACAATATATAAAATTTGTTGATATTTCTAAATCTTTTCTAATTACTGAAAATGTTACTTTTAAATTTATCAGTATATTAATAAAAATGTAATTACTAAAATATGTGAAGTTTTTGTTGAAGTGAATCTTCGATTTGCTCCCATATTTATTTATATTTTTGAGAATTAGGAGAATATTAAAAAAATCCAGAAAACAGAAGCTTTTCAATATCTCAATTCATTTATTAAATAACTAAGACAATTTTTTTCTAGATAAATAAACGAAATGTTGTATTAGTGATTCCCAGACACACACAGTGTTGAGCCACTGCTTCCATTCACCCATTCCAGTTGTTCTACAAATCGGTCCACATGGTTTGGTTCCTTCGTCTTCTTCATCATCGTCTTCGTTGTTCTCCTCGCTTTTCATCACTAGTGACCATCGAGTCGATGAGTTACCAAGCCGGCAAGATTCTTCTCACGCGTTGTTGTTATGGCGGTGGTGCTGGTGGCCAAACTGGGAAGGTGAGCTCCAATAATAGTGGGCGACAGATGATAGGTGGGCATGGACAACAATGGCGAGTAATATGACCCGTGCAGTGGTAGTGAATCGCGGCTGCCCGAGAGTGTCGGATGCAAAGTTGTGTCATAGATCGGCGTAGTTTGCAGAGGAATGCGTCTAAGATTCGTGGACAGATCACGTAATTCCACGCCGATATCGGAAGCGCTGTAATTAGGCAACAGATTCGGCGAATCAGTAGAGATGGAGACGGCATTATTTGGTAGTCTGTAAGCGGTCATTGCATCTGCTCGACCGCCATCCGCCCTCGTGCTCCCATCACTGAGATTATCATCCCTGAAATTGGCATCTGAAACCAGATCGTTGATTGTTTGTTCATTGCCTTGATTAAGTAAATCATTTTTATTGCTATTGGCTGTAATCAGTAGCAACTGTTGTTGTTCCCGTAAATTACTCTGCAACATATTCTCTGCTCTCTGTTCTTCCTGCTCCTGCTCTTGCTTTTGGCGTACTTCATTCGATTTCCTTTCATCATCATCATCATCACCATGACTCTCAATATCTTGAGCCTCTGATTCATTGGCGGCGAGGGCAGCTCTTAACTCAGCCTCTCGATAAGCTTCAAAGTGCGCCTTTTTAGCCATTTGAACTTCTGGTGTATCCTTCACCGGGGCCGGACCACGTCGATTATCCACTGGAGCTTTCGGTAGATTCGTTGCAGCCACTTGAAAGCCCAATCGACGTCCGGCTATATATTCCACGGTCTGCAATTCGCCATTCGTGTCCACGTAGGCGTAGAATCCTCTGGATGAACCATCAATTGAGTTATATTCGGCTTTGGCCGATTGATCATCACTGTAGCCATACGAATAGAATCCTTCGCGAGTATCTTCGTTGTGATACTGAGTAGTTGCTGCAGATGATGTTTGTTGTTGTTGCAGTTGTTGCGTTGTTGTTGCTATTACCAACGGTGCATATTGCAGTCGGGACGCTTTAACGTAAGCAACAACAAAAAGCCAAACGAATAAAGTTTTCATACTTCTAATTTTTGTGTTTAAATTGATGTTTGCTTCGAGATGTTATCCTATCCTGTATCCTATTAACGGTCTTTTTACAGCTGACCTCTTGTCACTGGCTTGTAGGAGGCACACACTGTGGACCACTCGCTGTCCGCTGTGAGTTTTTATATGCAGAATGGCAACCATCACTCTATCCACACAAGTGACTCTCTATTGCAAGTTGCCCCTCTCTCACAAGATACCTTCATTGCGAGATCAGTGCAGAGATCGTAGTTGCTTTTTTTTTCCACAATATGTTGCAAGAACTGTGCATTCCAGCAGCAGTGTTTTGGTTGCAACTTTATCTGCAACACCGTGATGTGACTTTCGGACTGACCTCGAACGCCGTCGTATAAATGTAGGTATTTGGTACGTATTTGGTTTCATCTTCCCTGAAAGTTTGGACACCTTCTGAGTTGTTGTGTCCCAAGCCTGACGGAGCGTAGATTTTAGACTGGTTAGATCAGGTATCAAATTATGCTGACGACATCCACATTGTTCACAACAACTTGAACGAACAACCATAGTTTGTAGACTAATCCAACTTATCAATAAAACTATTATTTTACTTAATTTTTCTTTTATTGTGTAGAAAGACTTATAAATGAATTTAAGCAAAAAGAAATCAAATGTATTAAATTTAGAAAAGATTGTGTAGAGTGAATATCAAGAGATCGGTGGCGAATTTTGGTGGATCGAAGAATATCGATGGAGATTCCAGGAAATCTTTTCAGGAAATCTTCTCTTCATATATTAAATTCGTAATTCTTCATAAAAAACACTACATTTTTGTACACCTTCATACCAGATACCCTTATTGCAGCATGTAGACTCGCAATAAGCAGCTCTTCTTATGTAAGAGTTCACCTTTCTACGCTTCTATATTATATGTATAACCATAATATTCTTCTCAAATAACTAATGGAATTAATGTAACCGCAATCGATAAATCTAGATATCTCAATCGATGAGATTTACAATGCTCTATGGATTTATAATGAAATAGTTTTTCCACACTCCACATTTAATCAAATTTATTCCAACAGACAACAACGATCACTTCTCCGGGAATCGAAAAGAAAATCGTACAGTCACAGGCAGTGTAAAACAAAAACAAAAACAACAACAACATCAATGGATCTCCAAGACAAAAATGTCATTTATATTGGAGGATTCGGTGGCATTGGACAAAAATGTCTGCATGAGCTTCTGACCAGAAGGATTAAGGTAAGGAACGCGTTAAGGCACCGCATTAAACACACGTGACGCTGTGAAACTTTGATACTTGTAACATAATCGTTTGTTTTTTGTAGAATTTAATAATTTTCGATTTAATTTACAATGCAAACCTACTAAACGAGCTTTCGAAAACGTTTAGATCTACCAATATAGAGTACATCAAGTTGGACCTCATCAACGAGCGAAATATTGCTGATGCCTATAAAGAAACATTTGAAAAAATCGGCCACATCGATGTTGTCATCAATGGCAGCGGTTTGATGAATGATCGTTTGATAAATCAAACCATACAAATTAACTTGGTTCGTCAGTCCCCAATATATATTTTATCTTTCAAACCTACCTTCAAACCTGTATAACCTTTTCAAACAGTTGGGTGTCATTCATAGCACTTTAACTGCTATGAAGTACATGGATAAATCCGTCGGCGGTCGAGGTGGCCTCATCGTGAACATCTCCTCAGTGCTTGGCGTAGAGCCGAATGGGTTTTTTGCCATTTATTCAGCGTCAAAGTGCGGTGTCACCGGATTTACCCGAGCATTAGCGGTAAGTTTTTCAGTGAATAGTTGCATGACTTAACAAACCCCTTTCGTCTCCCAACAAAAAAAAGGATCCCCTTCATTATAAACGCACTGGAATTGGTTTTATTACAATCTGTCCCGGATTTACTGATACCTCTCTCTTGGATATGGCTCGTGGCAAGGAAACATTTGACTTGCCGACCCAAGCAACCGATCGATTCTCTCTAATGAAACATCAGACAGCCGCTGAATGTGCTATGAATCTAGTGAAAACGGTCGAGATGGGTAAAAACGGTTCAGTCTGGATGCTAGATGTGGGAGAGTTGAAAGAGCTGCACATGCCCATGGTATGGAAACCAACTCTAAAAGCTCAAATCTGTCGTGAGAATCTAACTTCAAAAAATTAACAAAAATAATAAATGCAAATTTCTTCATAATAGGGGTCACACAACGAGTTCGTTAACTCAAGTTTTCACATGTATTTCATTACTGTAATTTAAACGAATTGCCGAATTAACGAATAACAAATTACCATGCCTCCAGCCCTGATAATTTGCTTGTTAAGTGTTAACTCTGTAGTCAGTTGTTTCTGAAGTGTAAAGTTTCTTCTGTTCAATTTCTTGAAATCATTGTAGCTTGTGTTCTTCGAAAGTAAGCAGTAAATAAAGTTTTATTTTATATAACTATTAATAAAAAAATTCATTCAACGCTATTAGTTGCACACTACTTATTATTAAATGGTTTACTACTATTGATTTCACAACGGAACAGTGATTTTCGGAGCATTTTTTCTTTTGCTTACTTTGCTACGTCACTTTACCACGTTAACAAAAAAGTCCATTCACTTATAGTAAGTTTAATATAACGAATTACCATAATAACCAGATCGGTGGACCCTTAATGTTCATTGTATAGTACGAATATAAAAAACTAAAAAACAATAACATAATTCATGAGTCCAACAAACGGCTGAGATTAAATCTAAAGTAAACCAAAGCTAGAGAAGTCTAAAGTCCAAGTTTAGTTTACGCATCATGTTAATCGTATCGCTGAATATTATTACGCTATTTCTGTGTTGTTAAAAAGCTTGATCACTACAATTATAAGTCACATTTTACAATTTATTTAGTTATTGCATTTATTAAAGCTCTGTATACTTTACTGAACCCGATTGCATTGCTAAATTTTATAAGTTCAATGCATGCAACTTCTATAAAGCCTTGTCACTAATTTAAAAGCTTGTACATAACTAAATAAGTGGCAGGTATGTAGATAGCACATATAACAACACAAAAAGGTCAGCATCTTTATCAGACTGAAACTATGAAGCGAAAAATCAATCGTAGAACAACAACGATAGCGAATGCTTCGAAGCTCCAAACTCTAGAATACTCGGAATGGATTTGGAAAACAAGAACGTCGTCTACGTTGGAGGATTTGGAGGAATCGGATATGCAGCTTGTAAATGTTTTCTGGAGCAAAAAGTTAAAGTAAATCCACCAACAACTCTTTGACTTCTAACTCTTTTTGTACACCTCCCTGCATAGTGCTTAGCTATTTTTGATCTGCAAGAAGACCCGCAACGGCTACAAGAACTTCGGAGCATTGCAACCAAGGAAGCGGAAGTTTTCAGCATTAAAGTAGATGTTACTGACAGAGCAAGCGTCGAAGCTGCGTTCGCGAAGGCGCACGAAAAAATGGGCCACTTCCATGTCGTGGTCAATGGAAGCGGCATTGCTAATGAGCACTGTATCGAGCAGACGGTGAAAGTGAATTTGGTATAAAAACCCACCCACTTTGAAGTGAAATCTTCCCGCTTTTCAATTAAATTATTATTCACATAACTGTTGTCCTTTTAGCTGGGCGTAATTTACCTCTGTCTCGCCGCTTTGCCGTACATGGACAAATCTCAGGGTGGTGATGGCGGCCTCATTGTCAACATCTCTTCCGTGTTGGGCCTGGATGTTTACGGAGGGGTAGCTGTGTACACTGCTACCAAACACGGTGTTTGCGGCTTCACCAGATCCTTAGCGGTTGTGTTTATTTAGAAACCATCGGATTGAATGTGTTAAACTAACAGTCAATTGAACAATTCTAGGATCCATTTTACTATGAACGCACACAAGTGGGCTTTATTACCATTTGTCCTGGTGAAACCGATACGCCTATGATTCAAAATATGCGCATTACAAAAGCCAACACTTTTGAAAAGACACCACCGCTACCGAAAGAGTTTCGAACCAAGCAGACAGCTGAAGCATGCGCGCAGCAGCTGATGGAAACTGTAAAGTTGGCCAAAAATGGATCCATTTGGATTATAATAGGAGGAAAACTAAAAGAAGTATTCGCAACAAAGTATCTTTGAGTAGAATTTTAAATTTAATTACAATCTTCAGAATACAAGAAAAGTTCGAAAATAAAGTAGAAATGGCAAATCTATATATGTATATAAAAATGGTGTAAAAAATGTATAGTAATTCATAAAATGAGAACGGCTGGGCCGATTTCTGTAAAATTTTTTGTCAGTTGTTCGTATTTTCGAGGAGAAGGTTCTTACGGAAGAAAATTTTGGAAAATCCCTCCGGAAAAGTCGGAAAATTGGAAAATCGAGTTTTTGTATGAAATTTTGTGTGAAATATTTCCTTAATGGCTTTTCAAATGAAAAAAAAAGAAAGTTCTCAGCAAAAATCCGATAGATGGCGTTATACGTTGACTTAGACTTCGCGCAAATTGATGCGCGAATGCAAAATCATCATTTGGGATGAATGCACGATGGCGCATAAACAAGCTTTGGAGGCAGTTGACCGAACAATGAAGGATTTACGAGGTGATTTAAGACGATTTGGTGAGGCTTTGACGTTGCTCTCCGGAGATTTTCGTCGAACACTTCCCGTCATTCCCAAATCTTCTGCTGCGGATGAACTTAACGCGTGCCTGAAATCGTCGTCTTTGTAGCGGCATGTCCAGAAGTTGCAATTGACCACAAACATGAGAGTCGCGTTGCAGAACGACCCATCGGCTGCTGAATTCTCGAGACAACTGCTGGAGCAACAGGCCGTTGCCAAGTTGTTCCTGTTGATATTTCGACTGGATTGATATCGTTCCCTGAAAATTTTTGTGAATTCACATCGTCCAAGGAGGAACTCATCAGCAGTCTTCCCCGGCATTGCACAAAATTACAAAAATCTCGATTGGATTGGTGAACGGGCAATACTAGCAGCGAAGAATAAGGACGTCGATAGGTTAAACTTAATTATTCAAAGTCAAATCGCAGGACAACTGCATACCTACAAATCTGTTGACTGCGTGACCGACGAAAATGAAGCGACCAACTACCCGACGGAATTTTTGAACTCGCTTGATGTACCAGGAACTCCGCCGCATAATTTACAGCTGAAGGTGGGATCGATTGATCGATCGATAATCATGTTGCCGAATCTCAATCCTCCAAAATTGTGCAATGGTACGCGGTTGTCCGTCAAAAAGCTAATGAACAATGTGATTCAGGCGACAATCATCAAGGCCAAATTCAAAGGAGAGGAAGTCCTTATCCCACGAATTCCCATTATTCCAACTGACCTTCCATTCCAATTCAAGCGGATTCAGTTCCCCGTTCGATTAGCATTTGCGATGACAATCAATAAATCGCAAGGCCAATCACTAGAAGTCTGTGGGATTAATCTCGAATTTCCCTGTTTTTCGCACGGTCAACTGTACGTTGCATGTTCGCGTATTGGAAAACCGTCTTCGTTATGTGTTTTTGCGCCGGAAAACAAATCGAAAAACATTGTTCATCAAATCGCTCTTTACTGATTCCATTCAAATAAATTACATTGAAAATTTAAATATTTGTGTTGTATTATTACTCTAAAGTTTGTCTGAAGGCTTAAAATTGGGGCGAGGCGAAGTTCGCCGGGTCCGCTAGTCTATATATATAAAAATGGTGTAAAAAATGTATAGTAATTCATAAAATGAGAACGGCTGGGCCGATTTTTGTAAAATTTTTTGGCAGTTGTTCGTATTTTCGAGGAGAAGGTTTATACGGAAGAAAATTTTGGAAAATCCCTCCGGAAAAGTCGGAAAATTGGAAAATCGAGTTTTTGTATGAAATTTTGTGTGAAATATTTCCTTAATGGCTTTTCAAATGAAAAAAAAAGAAAGTTCTCAGCAAAAATCCGATAGATGGCGTTATACGTTGACTTAGACTTCGCGCAAATTGATGCGCGAATGCAAAATCATCATTTGGGATGAATGCACGATGGCGCATAAACAAGCTTTGGAGGCAGTTGACCGAACAATGAAGGATTTACGAGGTGATTTAAGACGATTTGGTGAGGCTTTGACGTTGCTCTCCGGAGATTTTCGTCGAACACTTCCCGTCATTCCCAAATCTTCTGCTGCGGATGAACTTAACGCGTGCCTGAAATCGTCGTCTTTGTAGCGGCATGTCCAGAAGTTGCAATTGACCACAAACATGAGAGTCGCGTTGCAGAACGACCCATCGGCTGCTGAATTCTCGAGACAACTGCTGGAGCTTGGCAACGGCCAAATTCCTGTTGATGCTTTAACTGGATTGATTTCGTTCCCTGAAAATTTTTTTGAATTCACATCGTCCAAGGAGGAACTCATCAGCAGTGTTCCCCGGCATTGCACAAAATTACAAAAATCTCGATTCGATTGGTGAACGGGCAATACTATCAGCGAAGAATAAGGACGTCGATAGCTTAAACTTAATTATTCAAAGTCAAATCGCAGGACAACTGCATACCTACAAATCTGTTGACTGCGTGACCGACGAAAATGAAGCGACCAACTACCCGACGGAATTTTGAAGTCGCTTGATGTACCAGGAACTCTGCCGCATAATTTACAGATGAAGGTGGGATCGATAGATCGATCGATAATCATGTTGCGGAATCTCAATCCTCCAAAACTGTGCAATGGTACGCGGTTGTTCGTCAAAAAGCTAATGAACAATGTGATTCAGGCGACAATCATCAAGGGCAAACTCAAAGGAGAGGAAGTCCTTATCCCACGAATTCCCATTATTCCAACTGACCTTCCATTCCAATTCAAGCAAGATTCAGTTCCCCGTTCGATTGGCATTTGCGATGACAATCAACAAATCGAAGTCTGTGGGATTAATCTCGAATTTCCCTGTTTTTCGCACGGTCAGCTGTACGTTGAATGTTCGCGTGTTGGGAAACCGTCTTCGTTATTTGTTTTTGCGCCGGAAAACAAATCGAAAAACTTTGTTCATCAAATCGCTCTCTACTGATTCCATTCAAATAAATTACATTGAAAATTTAAATATTTGTGTTGTATTATTACTCTAAAGTTTGTCTGAAGGCTTAAAATTGGGGCGAGGCGAAGTTCGCCGGGTCCGCTAGTATTTTATAAATTCCTCCTGTACGGATTTTTATTTTTGTTTTTTTTTTTTTCATAGTTCCAATGAACGGTTGGGTTGATCTCTTTCAGTTGATCAGCAATGACCAGATGGATGCCGTTAATCTTCATAATTTCAATGGCTTTACCATATTCAAAACAGCTTCCTGAAGAGTCTGTTCCTTGACCTTGCTAATGGCACTAAGAAACTCGCGTAGACGCATCATTGACTCAGTGGTGGACAGACGGATATGATAGCGATACCAATTTTGTTGTGAATGTGGTCTGTGTGTGTCGCAATTCAATTCGGGTGGAGAATTCTGTTGGCCCGAACTCAAAGTTGCTTTTAGTAACGGGAAGGTTAAGGTTTTAGTGTGCTATAGGTTATACTCAGAATACTCATGTAGATGGGAGTAGCTTACCAAATATCGACAGAAAAATTGTTCATTCAGAAATCACTTCGTAGGGTATCCAGTAGAGTGTACAACTACAAAAGAAGTGGTCTTAGCTGTTTTATAATATTACTCTGAAACGCGTCCCACATTATAAAGGTACATCTCTGTTATATGGGTTTTTTGAAACGCCTGACTAGTGTGCGTAAAAGCATTTCCATCCGCTTAAATAAACAAAGTCATAAGTAATATTTTATATCTGGGGGTCAATTCTCGTTCTGTGATACGGTGAAGTGAAAAGTTCTATCACGTTATCATTGTGTTTCTGATTCGCGTTGAGTGAAAAAGTGATATAAACTGTCAAAAAGTTATCATATTATAAAATTCTTTTCACTTAGTGAATACTCGGTGAAGAAATTGAAAAATCTTGCAGGGGAAAGCTCGCAAGTGAAACCCATAAAGAATTCACCACATTTTCTGAAAAATTAATTTAATACATAATATTTTTATGTTAGATGAATAATTAAATTTAATTAATTTAACTAATTTAATAATTATATATACATATATATTAACCTTTATTACAAATGATTTGAATATTCTACAATTCAATGATCATAATGAATTAAATTATTTAGTTGAATCTTTCTGCAATTCTCTGTCTTTGCCTCCTCGCTACAGGTAAAACTTCATGTAAAATGCCTGGGACGGCGTCATCGTTATCCTCAGGAGTCGTCTCATTCTCCTAGAATGGAACTCTAGCTCAGATGAACGCTGAAAACAATAAAAAAATAATACTTATGCATCATGCATATAACAAAATAGTTGTATTATTTACCTTTGTACACGTCGTCGATTGTTTAAATAGTGCAACCAAATTGTTACTATCGTGGACATCTTTGTAAGTTTTGTGAAAATTATTATTGTTTGGTGGACAATTTCTGTATATGAGCTGTTATATTTGAAAGTGGAATAAATCCATTTGGAGCTAAAAAAATTCCTTTATTTATTTAAATATTTTCAATAATTATTATTTCATAATAAAATTTAACAGGTGTGTAGTGTTAAAAACATCACTCGGATTGATTAACGTTTGCCAATATTTTTAAATTGATTCAAACGCAAACCTTTAAATATCTCGATACATGAAGCAATGGACTAATTCCACATTCAAATATAACACCTCATATATTTGTGATGTTTTGTGAAGATTGTTTATAAAACTTCGAATTTTGACAACCAAATGAAACTAGGAACGATGGTTGGAACAACGAAAAATGGTATTGGAACTGTCAAACTTACTTATCGACTTTACACATTGAACGATTGTTTACACAATCTAAAAGAGAATCGCAAAACAGTACCTCGTGAAGTGTAAAGGTGTAAAATGTCAGTGAGAATGAGAATGAAAACTTTTTTTTCACATCACCGTATCACAGAACCAGAATTGACCCCCTGAACACTTAAACACTTAAACATATTTCTATTTGAAAACTCTATTTTTTCACTTTTCTGTAAGTACATAAAATTTATAAAATGCATTGTCACTAATTTAAAGGCTCTGTAAATAAATAATGAAATAAGCTAGGGTTGCCTACGATAGATAAGGATCATAAAAACACAACAATCTTAGCACCTTTATTACACTGAAGCTGTGTCCGAGAAATTAATTGTAGAACAGCAGCGATAGCGAATGCTTCGAAGCTCCAAACTAGAATACTTCGTCAATGGATTTGGAAAACAAGAACGTCGTCTACGTTGGAGGATTTGGAGGAATCGGATATGCAGCTTGTAAATGTTTCCTGGAGCAAAAAGTTAAAGTAAATCCACCACCAACTCTTTGACTTCTAACTCTTTTTGTACACCTCCCTGCATAGTGCTTAGCTATTTTTGATCTGCAAGAAGACCCGCACCGACTACAAGAACTTCGGAGCATTGCAACCAAGGAAGCTGAAGTTTTCAGCATTAAAGTAGATGTTACTGACAGAGTAAGCGTCGAAGCTGCGTTCGCGAAGGCGCACGAAAAAATGGGCCACTTCCATGTCGTGGTCAATGGAAGCGGCATTGCTAATGAGCACTGTATCGAGCAGACGGTGAAAGTGAATTTGGTATAAAAACCCACCCACTTTGAAGTGAAATCTTCACGCTTATCAATTAAATTATTATTCACATAACTGTTGTCCTTTTAGCTGGGCGTAATTTACCTCTGTCTCGCCGCTTTGCCGTACATGGACAAATCTCAGGGTGGTGATGGCGGCCTCATTGTCAACATCTCTTCCGTGTTGGGTCTGGATGTTTACGGAGGGGTAGCTGTGTACACTGCTACCAAACACGGTGTTTGCGGCTTCACCAGAGCCTTAGCGGTTGTGTTTATTTAGAAACCATCGGATTGAATGTGTTAAACTAACGGTAAATTGACCATTCTAGGATCCATTTTACTATGAACGCACACAGGTTGGGTTTATTACCATTTGTCCTGGTGGTACCGACACGTCTATGATTCAAAATATGCGCATTTTAAAAGCCAACACTTTTGAACAGAAACCTCCGATGCGGCAAGCGTTGCGAACCACGCAGACAGCTGAAGCATGCGCGCAACAGCTGATGGAAGCTGTAAAGTTGGCCAAAAATGGATCCATTTGGATTATAATAGGAGGAAAACTAAAAGAAGTATTCGCACCAAAGTATCTTTGAGTAGAATTTCGTAGAATCCTTAGAAACTAAGTAAAAGAAAAGTATGATAATAAAGTGGAAATGGAAAACCTTTTGTAAATTTCTCCTCTACTCTCAAGATTGGATTTTTATTTGTTTTTTTTTTTTCATAGTCTCTGAATGCTTATTTCCAGTTCCAGTGAACGGTTGGGTGGATTTTTGTCAATTGACCAGCAAATATCAGATAGATGCCGCCATCTTTCCTAATTTTAGTGCCTTTCACCATATTCAAAGCAGCTTCCTGAGGTGTCTGTCCCTTGGCCTTGCTAATTTCGCGTAGACAAGACTCAGTGGTGGTATAAGCAAAAATCGTATAAATCGTAATCAAAGATACGTATATTTTTTTAAAAAAGTACCAAGAAAATGTATGCAAAAAGGTAAATTTGACATCGCATTAGTTGTATCGCTGAATATTAACTCTATTTCTAAGTTTTGTCAAAAATATCATAAGAATGGATTCGAGTTTTAAAACTTCTAATATTGTTACGACTCCCTGCTCCTGCTATCGCCGATCATGATGCGCCACGAAAAGGTCGTGCCTTACTGTGGACGCGGTCCTCAACTGTAATGTCCGGCGCAGGGAGATAACAATAAATTGCGCTTCGTGTCGGAAGTACACAAAAAATCTGAGATTACTCGCTTCAACAAACGAATGTTTTGTTATATTTAGGCAATTCACAGTTACGCTCATAAGTCATATATTGTCATAAGTTTAAACAATTTATGACTGTCATAAGAAAATTTGTTTTTGGTTTGTACGAAAATTCATTTTAGTACGATTACAACATATTCCGCCTTCGTTGTGGATGGATAGAGTGGATCATTCTTAGACCGTAATTAATTTTTTCCTGTTTGAACACATGTAGTCAGATGCTTCAGAGTTGGAGTACTATTGATAGATCATATAACCGACACTGATGTCTTTTATAATTACATACAACTTATAAAATGCCTAGTCACTAAATAAAGGCTTTGTAAATTTGTAAATAATGAAATAAGCTAGATTTGTGTACGATAGATAAGATTCACAAAAACAGAACAATTTCAGCACCTTTATTAGACCGAAGCTATCTCACGAGAAATTAATCGTAGAAGATCAACGATAGCGAATGCTCCAAACTCTAGAATACTCGTACAATGGATTTGGAAAACAAGAACGTCGTCTACGTTGGAGGATTTGGAGGAATCGGATATGCAGCTTGTAAATGTTTTCTGGAGCAAAAAGTTAAAGTAAATCCACCAACAATTCTTTGGCTTCTAACGCTGTTTGTACACCTCCCTGCATAGTGCTTAGCTATTTTTGATCTGCAAGAAGACCCGCAACGGCTACAAGAACTTCAGAGTATTGCAGCCAATGAGGCGGAAGTTTTCAATATAAAAGTAGATGTTACTGACAGAGCAAGCGTCGAAGGTGCTTTCGCGAAGGCGCACGAAAAAATGGGCCACTTCGATGTCGTGGTGAATGGAGTTGGCTTTATGAACGAGCACTGCATCGAGCAGACGGTGAAAGTGAATTTGGTATAAAAATTTCCCCTTCGAACTGACTTTCGAGCGTCTTAAGAAATATGTATTAATTATTAATAAAAAAGTTGTCCTTTTAGCTGGGCGTAATTTACCTCTGCCTCGCCGCTTTACCGTACATGGACAAATCCCAGGGTGGTCATGGCGGCCTCATTGTCAACATCTCTTCCGTGTTGGGCCTGGAGATTAACGGAGCTGTCGCTGTGTACACTGCTACCAAACACGGTGTTTCCGGCTTCACCAGAGCCTTAGCGGTTGTTTTTATTTAGAAACCATCGGATTGAATGTGTTAAACTAACGGTAAATTGACCATTCTAGGATCCATTTTACTATGAACGCACACAGGTTGGGTTTATTACCATTTGTCCTGGTGGTACCGACACGTCTATGATTCAAAATATGCGCATTTTAAAAGCCAACACTTTTGAACAGAAACCTCCGATGCGGCAAGCGTTGCGAACCATGCAGACAGCTGAAGCATGCGCACAACAGCTGATGGAAGCTGTAAAGACGGCCAAAAATGGATCCATTTGGCTTATAATAGGAGGAAAACTAAATGAAGTATTCGCACCAAAGTATCTTTGAGTAGAATTCTTAGAAATGAAGTATAAGCTAAATACGAATATAAAGTGAAAAAGCAAATATTTTGTAAATTTTTCCGCTATATCAAGTGGATTTTTATGTTTTTTTTTTCATAGTCATTAACAGTTAGTCAAGCAAATAATTAATTAGTTCAAAGTCCAGTGAACGGTTGGGTTGATCTCTTTCAATTGACCAGCAATGGCCAGATGGATGCCGTTAATCTTCATAATTTCAATGGCTTTACCATATTCAAAACAGCTTCCTGAAGAGTCTGTTCCTTGACCTTGCTAATGGCACTAAGAAACTCGCGTAGACGCATCATTGACTCAGTGGTGGACAGACGGATATGATAGCGATACCAATTTTGTTGTGAATGTGGTCTGTGTGTGTCGCAATTCAATTCGGGTGGAGAATTCTGTTGGCCCGAACTCAAAGTTGCTTTTAGTAACGGGAAGGTTAAGGTTTTAGTGTGCTATAGGTTATACTCAGAATACTCATGTAGATGGGAGTAGCTTACCAAATATCGACAGAAAAATTGTTCATTCAGAAATCACTTCGTAGGGTATCCAGTAGAGTGTACAACTACAAAAGAAGTGGTCTTAGCTGTTTTATAATATTACTCTGAAACGCGTCCCACATTATAAAGGTACATCTCTGTTATATGGGTTTTTTGAAACGCCTGACTAGTGTGCGTAAAAGCATTTCCATCCGCTTAAATAAACAAAGTCATAAGTAATATTTTATATCTGGGGGTCAATTCTCGTTCTGTGATACGGTGAAGTGAAAAGTTCTATCACGTTATCATTGTGTTTCTGATTCGCGTTGAGTGAAAAAGTGATATAAACTGTCAAAAAGTTATCATATTATAAAATTCTTTTCACTTAGTGAATACTCGGTGAAGAAATTGAAAAATCTTGCAGGGGAAAGCTCGCAAGTGAAACCCATAAAGAATTCACCACATTTTCTGAAAAATTAATTTAATACATAATATTTTTATGTTAGATGAATAATTAAATTTAATTAATTTAACTAATTTAATAATTATATATACATATATATTAACCTTTATTACAAATGATTTGAATATTCTACAATTCAATGATCATAATGAATTAAATTATTTAGTTGAATCTTTCTGCAATTCTCTGTCTTTGCCTCCTCGCTACAGGTAAAACTTCATGTAAAATGCCTGGGACGGCGTCATCGTTATCCTCAGGAGTCGTCTCATTCTCCTAGAATGGAACTCTAGCTCAGATGAACGCTGAAAACAATAAAAAAATAATACTTATGCATCATGCATATAACAAAATAGTTGTATTATTTACCTTTGTACACGTCGTCGATTGTTTAAATAGTGCAACCAAATTGTTACTATCGTGGACATCTTTGTAAGTTTTGTGAAAATTATTATTGTTTGGTGGACAATTTCTGTATATGAGCTGTTATATTTGAAAGTGGAATAAATCCATTTGGAGCTAAAAAAATTCCTTTATTTATTTAAATATTTTCAATAATTATTATTTCATAATAAAATTTAACAGGTGTGTAGTGTTAAAAACATCACTCGGATTGATTAACGTTTGCCAATATTTTTAAATTGATTCAAACGCAAACCTTTAAATATCTCGATACATGAAGCAATGGACTAATTCCACATTCAAATATAACACCTCATATATTTGTGATGTTTTGTGAAGATTGTTTATAAAACTTCGAATTTTGACAACCAAATGAAACTAGGAACGATGGTTGGAACAACGAAAAATGGTATTGGAACTGTCAAACTTACTTATCGACTTTACACATTGAACGATTGTTTACACAATCTAAAAGAGAATCGCAAAACAGTACCTCGTGAAGTGTAAAGGTGTAAAATGTCAGTGAGAATGAGAATGAAAACTTTTTTTTCACATCACCGTATCACAGAACCAGAATTGACCCCCTGAACACTTAAACACTTAAACATATTTCTATTTGAAAACTCTATTTTTTCACTTTTCTGTAAGTACATAAAATTTATAAAATGCATTGTCACTAATTTAAAGGCTCTGTAAATAAATAATGAAATAAGCTAGGGTTGCCTACGATAGATAAGGATCATAAAAACACAACAATCTTAGCACCTTTATTACACTGAAGCTGTGTCCGAGAAATTAATTGTAGAACAGCAGCGATAGCGAATGCTTCGAAGCTCCAAACTAGAATACTTCGTCAATGGATTTGGAAAACAAGAACGTCGTCTACGTTGGAGGATTTGGAGGAATCGGATATGCAGCTTGTAAATGTTTCCTGGAGCAAAAAGTTAAAGTAAATCCACCACCAACTCTTTGACTTCTAACTCTTTTTGTACACCTCCCTGCATAGTGCTTAGCTATTTTTGATCTGCAAGAAGACCCGCACCGACTACAAGAACTTCGGAGCATTGCAACCAAGGAAGCTGAAGTTTTCAGCATTAAAGTAGATGTTACTGACAGAGTAAGCGTCGAAGCTGCGTTCGCGAAGGCGCACGAAAAAATGGGCCACTTCCATGTCGTGGTCAATGGAAGCGGCATTGCTAATGAGCACTGTATCGAGCAGACGGTGAAAGTGAATTTGGTATAAAAACCCACCCACTTTGAAGTGAAATCTTCACGCTTATCAATTAAATTATTATTCACATAACTGTTGTCCTTTTAGCTGGGCGTAATTTACCTCTGTCTCGCCGCTTTGCCGTACATGGACAAATCTCAGGGTGGTGATGGCGGCCTCATTGTCAACATCTCTTCCGTGTTGGGTCTGGATGTTTACGGAGGGGTAGCTGTGTACACTGCTACCAAACACGGTGTTTGCGGCTTCACCAGAGCCTTAGCGGTTGTGTTTATTTAGAAACCATCGGATTGAATGTGTTAAACTAACGGTAAATTGACCATTCTAGGATCCATTTTACTATGAACGCACACAGGTTGGGTTTATTACCATTTGTCCTGGTGGTACCGACACGTCTATGATTCAAAATATGCGCATTTTAAAAGCCAACACTTTTGAACAGAAACCTCCGATGCGGCAAGCGTTGCGAACCACGCAGACAGCTGAAGCATGCGCGCAACAGCTGATGGAAGCTGTAAAGTTGGCCAAAAATGGATCCATTTGGATTATAATAGGAGGAAAACTAAAAGAAGTATTCGCACCAAAGTATCTTTGAGTAGAATTTCGTAGAATCCTTAGAAACTAAGTAAAAGAAAAGTATGATAATAAAGTGGAAATGGAAAACCTTTTGTAAATTTCTCCTCTACTCTCAAGATTGGATTTTTATTTGTTTTTTTTTTTTCATAGTCTCTGAATGCTTATTTCCAGTTCCAGTGAACGGTTGGGTGGATTTTTGTCAATTGACCAGCAAATATCAGATAGATGCCGCCATCTTTCCTAATTTTAGTGCCTTTCACCATATTCAAAGCAGCTTCCTGAGGTGTCTGTCCCTTGGCCTTGCTAATTTCGCGTAGACAAGACTCAGTGGTGGTATAAGCAAAAATCGTATAAATCGTAATCAAAGATACGTATATTTTTTTAAAAAAGTACCAAGAAAATGTATGCAAAAAGGTAAATTTGACATCGCATTAGTTGTATCGCTGAATATTAACTCTATTTCTAAGTTTTGTCAAAAATATCATAAGAATGGATTCGAGTTTTAAAACTTCTAATATTGTTACGACTCCCTGCTCCTGCTATCGCCGATCATGATGCGCCACGAAAAGGTCGTGCCTTACTGTGGACGCGGTCCTCAACTGTAATGTCCGGCGCAGGGAGATAACAATAAATTGCGCTTCGTGTCGGAAGTACACAAAAAATCTGAGATTACTCGCTTCAACAAACGAATGTTTTGTTATATTTAGGCAATTCACAGTTACGCTCATAAGTCATATATTGTCATAAGTTTAAACAATTTATGACTGTCATAAGAAAATTTGTTTTTGGTTTGTACGAAAATTCATTTTAGTACGATTACAACATATTCCGCCTTCGTTGTGGATGGATAGAGTGGATCATTCTTAGACCGTAATTAATTTTTTCCTGTTTGAACACATGTAGTCAGATGCTTCAGAGTTGGAGTACTATTGATAGATCATATAACCGACACTGATGTCTTTTATAATTACATACAACTTATAAAATGCCTAGTCACTAAATAAAGGCTTTGTAAATTTGTAAATAATGAAATAAGCTAGATTTGTGTACGATAGATAAGATTCACAAAAACAGAACAATTTCAGCACCTTTATTAGACCGAAGCTATCTCACGAGAAATTAATCGTAGAAGATCAACGATAGCGAATGCTCCAAACTCTAGAATACTCGTACAATGGATTTGGAAAACAAGAACGTCGTCTACGTTGGAGGATTTGGAGGAATCGGATATGCAGCTTGTAAATGTTTTCTGGAGCAAAAAGTTAAAGTAAATCCACCAACAATTCTTTGGCTTCTAACGCTGTTTGTACACCTCCCTGCATAGTGCTTAGCTATTTTTGATCTGCAAGAAGACCCGCAACGGCTACAAGAACTTCAGAGTATTGCAGCCAATGAGGCGGAAGTTTTCAATATAAAAGTAGATGTTACTGACAGAGCAAGCGTCGAAGGTGCTTTCGCGAAGGCGCACGAAAAAATGGGCCACTTCGATGTCGTGGTGAATGGAGTTGGCTTTATGAACGAGCACTGCATCGAGCAGACGGTGAAAGTGAATTTGGTATAAAAATTTCCCCTTCGAACTGACTTTCGAGCGTCTTAAGAAATATGTATTAATTATTAATAAAAAAGTTGTCCTTTTAGCTGGGCGTAATTTACCTCTGCCTCGCCGCTTTACCGTACATGGACAAATCCCAGGGTGGTCATGGCGGCCTCATTGTCAACATCTCTTCCGTGTTGGGCCTGGAGATTAACGGAGCTGTCGCTGTGTACACTGCTACCAAACACGGTGTTTCCGGCTTCACCAGAGCCTTAGCGGTTGTTTTTATTTAGAAACCATCGGATTGAATGTGTTAAACTAACGGTAAATTGACCATTCTAGGATCCATTTTACTATGAACGCACACAGGTTGGGTTTATTACCATTTGTCCTGGTGGTACCGACACGTCTATGATTCAAAATATGCGCATTTTAAAAGCCAACACTTTTGAACAGAAACCTCCGATGCGGCAAGCGTTGCGAACCATGCAGACAGCTGAAGCATGCGCACAACAGCTGATGGAAGCTGTAAAGACGGCCAAAAATGGATCCATTTGGCTTATAATAGGAGGAAAACTAAATGAAGTATTCGCACCAAAGTATCTTTGAGTAGAATTCTTAGAAATGAAGTATAAGCTAAATACGAATATAAAGTGAAAAAGCAAATATTTTGTAAATTTTTCCGCTATATCAAGTGGATTTTTATGTTTTTTTTTTCATAGTCATTAACAGTTAGTCAAGCAAATAATTAATTAGTTCAAAGTCCAGTGAACGGTTGGGTTGATCTCTTTCAATTGACCAGCAATGGCCAGGTAGATGCCGCCATTCTTCATAATCTCAATGGCTTTCACCACGCTTAAAGCAGCTTCCTGAGGTGTCTGTTCCTTGGCCTTGCTAATGGCGCTCAGGAACTCCTGCGAGTGCTGCTCGAGGATGACATTCTCGCGTAGACGCATCATTGACTCAGTGGTGGTCAAACCTGGGCAGACGGAGATGAAAGCGATACCAGTTTTGTTGTGAACGTGGTGATCCTGAAGATAAAAATTAAAATAACACACTATAATTTATAATTAATAAACTATGGAGAAAATGAACGTTTCACTCGTCCTCCTACGTTGAACATGAACCAAAACACATCTAAAAATTAAAATACAACTTTTCTTAATATAATACGTACAGCAAGAGATCGAGTAAATCCAACAACACCATGCTTAGCAGCAGCATAGACCGGAAGACCGGCAGCTGGTTCCAGACCAAAGACGGACGAAATGTTGAGCACAACACCGCCGCGACCGGCTTGGGTTTTGTCCATGTAGGGCATCAGAGCCAAAGTGGTTTGAATCAAACCAGTCTGAGGGGGAAACAATATTTATATTGTAGTAATTACAAAACAATGATATAATCTGTTAGTAGATTGTTGAGCCTTCCTACCAAGTTCACACCAATCGTTGTCTCCACATCCTTGTCAGCCAAAACTCCACCGCCGTTGATCAGCACGTCGATGTGCTTGACAGCGCTTCCAATTTGCCTGGCGGCGTGCTCAATGCTAGCACGGTCCATCAGGTTGATGTGCACAAACATAACCTTGGTTGTGTTGGATTCCGCCTGAAGTTTTTGCAACAGTTCGTTGTTCTCCAAACGGCTGCAAATAATCAAGTTCTGCAAAGCGTAGAGAAGTGAAAGATTGCCGTTGTGTTGAAAAGATCAATTCCAAACAATTATATTTTAGATTAGAGTGATCCAAGTTCTTACACTGATGTTCTTCTGCATAAGGATGCGGGAGACTTGGTAGCCTACGCCTCCGAATCCACCGACAAAGACAACGTTCTTTCCACTCAAGTCAAACATGTTTTCGGAATAAAAACAGAGTTTTTTTTTAATGCTGATCAAGGATATGTTGATGCTTAGGTTGAAATACAACTGACGAATTATCCTCAGTTTCGATGGGCTTTTATACAAGCAGCTGGTTCCATTGATAAGAAGAACTCAATGTTTTGCAATGTTTGATTTCATAAGAAATTTCGGCACAAAATCAATTGACCTCAATGCATCACAACCACCTCTTCCTAAGATTAGATATGCAAAACGAACACTGTTTGTTTCTTTATTCCGAAAGGTTAAAAAAGGTGCTTAGACTTTGGGACTTGATATTATGCCGCAAGCAAACAGCCCCAAGTTCGTGGTTGGTATCTATCGAAGACTAAGAAGATTGTGTGAAGGTGCACTTGCAATAAGTTGTTATACTCTACGCCCGACCGAAGGCTATACACATCACTCCACACTATACACTCGATGGCTCCAGTCGATGTAGCCATGTCCTCCCGTCTTTTTGGAAAATCTCGATTACAGGAGAATAAATCGAATTCATGAAATTCGGCAAGAATATTTTTCATAATAAACTGTTTGGGATTTAAAATGGGGGAAAATCGGACTAGAGACGCTTACTTTTGGTACCTAATTCATATTTGTATTCAACCGTGCTTATAGAGCAATTTTTATGTTTGAAAAGTGAATTTGAAGCTGAAATTTTATTCCAGATGTCCAACTAAAATATACCTCCAAAAATGGGCGTGACACATCCGTGTGACAAACGCCACGTTTATAGGAATATTCATTATATTCTCTTATGTTGGGCTCTTTAATATAGAGAATGGAGAAATCAGAAAAATTACCCAACAGAAAAAAGTAGAACAACCAAATAGGCGAATATAAACTCCTAACTCGTAATAATAAATACCCATTATATTGTATATAACTATCAAATTGAGAAAAGCGTCTCAATTAGGTATCGGAATAGGACTGGAAAATTGATTACATACAATAAAAACAGAATAATATTTTTATTTAAAGCATTATTTTGAATAGAATGTTTTTCTTTGTTTCAATCAAAAAATACAATTAATTAATATTAATTAATGTACACACAATAATGAACAATTTTTATATTATAAATGATTATTAATAATGATCTAAAACTAAACTTGATAGATAATCCACTTGGGATGAAGATTAAATTAAAATTCAAAATTCACATTTAGCCCACTTTTAGAAGTGTGCGAGAGAGAAGAGTTCATCTGAATCTATCAATTAACATCTGAATACAAATATTCTTTAAAAAATTGTAATTAAAATTTCTAACTCAGCACAAAAGTTTATTATTCATTTCGTGCTTTTTTATAATATTTATCTACTTGTACCATTTCGAATTAATTCTTAGCTTCGCATGAGAACTCATCGAAGTAAGATTATGTTAGAATACTACTTTAGGGAAGAGGCTTCAGCAACTTCAGCCCAAATTTTCAACTTTGTAGAGATCATTGCCTTCAATATCTATAAATGTTGCTGAATTATTTCCATTCTTTCCATTTTACTACATTATGAATTTTTAAAATTTTCCATTTTTCTCTCTTTTCTTGTTTCTTTCAGTTTTCTCAGCCTTAAATAATTAACATATTGAATTTATGAATATTAAATAATGAATTTTGTTTAGCAATCATAAACCATAAAAATACGTTATTTAAATGTGTATTCCATATGTTTTTTTTTATTTGCTGATTTGTTTTTTCTCTACTGGTAAAAAGTTTTCATCATGTTGGTTTTCTTTAATGATTTTTCTTAAAAAACCAAACCATCAAAAATTTACTTTATTATCAAATTTTCCATTCTTTTCGTAAATTTTAAATTTCTACCTGTATGAGAGTGAGCCGGACATTTGGAGTGAGGGTAGATTCACGTTATTTCTTTCCTTTTCTTCTCCGATTAAACCGTATTCGCCATTTAAAAAATCATTGTGTGTAAACCTTTCGTGTTTTCTTTATCTTTTGTGTGTAATATACATACAATATACTATTAAAGACATTGTCTGTTAACTATTTTGTCTGTTCATTACCACTATTTGTTATTTTAAGCAATTTGTTTCTTATATATGCGCCTAATATTCTCGGAATTTTAATCAGATTCTCTTCTCCGTGCGGTTATTGTCGCCCAATATGTCCATGTCTAGTGGAGGTCATTCCCCACGTCTTCTGCAACAACAAATTATCGCTCACCCTCTGTATTCATAATTTTACAATATTTATATTAAATTCATTTCTTCTTCCTTATTTTCTTTTTATATA
Organism: Myopa testacea; assembly: GCA_949629155.1. Lineage (NCBI taxonomy): Eukaryota > Metazoa > Arthropoda > Insecta > Diptera > Conopidae > Myopa > Myopa testacea. Next base: position 36,206,625 of record OX451348.1, on the reverse strand, counting down.
ACTTCAGCATAAAAGTCGTTATTAATATATAAATGCTCGTATATCTTACAATTTCTCTTATTTTGCTCTATCCCTCTCTCTCTCTCTCTCTCTCAGTTTTTCTTCATTTTGTTTTTCCATTTCCTTGTATTTGTGTTGCTTTCATTTTCATTCAATTAAAATATAATGCTTATTTACTAGAACTAAGTCTCTAACGGTAATTCAATATATTATTTTTGTGTTTATTTATCTGAAAACATAATTTAAACGCGTGCGTGCAAACCTCTTTCCAAACCCGCACGACTTCTCTTACTGTTAATGATTTAATGACCAAATTAGCATTCACATCAATAGTTTGCTTCGATGTTATTTTAAGTGGTTCAGCTTCTGAAGTTAAAGTTAGAATGGTGTTTGCTTGCTTTCCAGTTTATTTTGATTTATTTTGATTTGTTGGTAGAGAAGGACGTCAACCTTTAAAAATACATTTACTTCAATAGTATTTTTAATTTAGTATTCATTTAATATATTAAAGTGGTTCTGAATTTTTCAGCATTATTGACCTGCAAAACAAAAAACATTTTATATAAATAAAATAAATATTAAATTAAAAAATATATACAATAACTAAATAGAAGAAATTCAAATATTTCAGGTTAATTATTTTATCTAATTGATTATTATTCCTATTTACCAGCTGCTATAGGAGCGGCCACCTGTGCGTGAGCGTTATTCTCTTGCATTGTTGATGCTGTTGAAGTCTTGATACTTGATGCTGTTGATGTGGTTGCAACGATTGCGCAACCACCTTCAGCATTGCTTGCTATTGCAGCAGCAGCTGAAACATTTGGTTGTTGATTTTTAAGTGTGGTTGGATCATTACTACCAGCAACATTGCCCCCTGGACCACCAACGACTCCATTGATAGTGTGAGCCAAATTGTTTTGATTCATGTTGTTACCACCGCCCGTGCGATGGTTGCGATTACGATTGTAATTATTTCCACCCCGGTAGTTGCGATTGAAGCCGCTATTATAGGTGCCCGTATTGCGATTGTAGTAATTACCGCGGCCACGATAGCTGTTTGCAAAGAAGTGACGACTATAAGTAATGTTAGAATGTTAGATGTTAGAAATGAAAACTGCGAATTGTGCTGCAATTTTTAAAGCTTACCCGCCACGCCTAGTCGAAGATACACCGAATGTCTCGCTATTCAGTTTGCGCTCATGACGCCAATCGTTCTTTTTATTCTTACTACGATCCTGTGCAGCTTCACACGAAATATTATCGAAAAATGATTTTGTCTTGTCATAACCAACGGTGATCTCTTCATCCTCTGGTTCATGCTCCCCAGCACCGGTCTCATTGCCAGAGTCATCCTTCTTATCAGAAGCTTCACCATTAATCTGTGAAGGAGGAGGTGATGATGATGAGCACTAAATATTGTCAAGTGGAAGCATGGAAGCGTGGATGCATGTGTGTTGTAAAGATTGTGTGTGTGAAGATTTTAGATTTCGCATTTGACAAATCGTTTTGATCATTTGTAGTAAAAAATAATCACATAAATCATGATTAACGTGATTGGTAACGGTGATTGTTGGCAAATTAATTAGATGCGAGATCAAAATGAAAACAACCAACCATATGAAACAAATATAATATTAGTGATGATCAAATAGACGACATTAAAAACAATAAATTTAAAATACAGAAAAAAACATTTAATTAAGAATAAATGAATAAGAATCATTTTTCCGATGCAACAATTTTCGAATATAGAAATATACAATTTTACAGTTCCCTCTGTTATATTTTACTGTATTGTTGTAATGGTTCAGATTGCTTTTGCTGAGATTTTATACTTTTGTAATAATTATATTCTAAGCTACTGAAATTGTCAACATGATGGTAATAATGATTTGGCAATTAGTTTACATATATTTATCACCCTTTAAGCTCTTCATTAAATCTTCATTATTAAGGCATTTTGTTAACTTTGCCCTTGGAAATCGAAGAAGTGGAAAATTAAAAACCATAAACATAAACAGTTTAAAACAAAAATAAAATGGAAACAAAAAAGAATACCTGCTCAGTGATTTTGGGTTCATCGCCCACCTTTAGTTTCGTTAATTGTGAACGCAGTTCTTCAAATTGATTGTTCGCCTGCTCAAAGTCATAATCTTGTTCAAACTTAATGGTGTTCTTTGCGTTGCGTGGTTTGTTTTGATTTCCTCCAGTTCCACCGGCAATTGCTCGATATCCCTGTGGAATTCAAAAAATGTAGTGATAAGTATTAAAGACATCTATTAAGTAAGTACTTGATTTGACATGCGACCGCGTCCACCACCACCACCGCCACGATTTCTAATTACATTGTTTCCACCGGCTCCTCCGCCGCTAGCATTGTTTTGGCCACGATGCATTGTCCAAGCTCGGTTCTGTCCTTGTTGATTCCGTTGATTGTTGAAGTTATTGTTTCCTCCGGCGCCGCCGCCGACAATCCCGCGACCATCCTGATGTTGACTGTTGTAATTGTCCATGTTGCGACCTGAAGAATCACGACGGTCTCGTTGATTATAGTAATCGTTGTTAGTATTTGCGTTATTGTTGCGCTGATTATTGTTGTTATTCCCCCCGCCACGTTGTTGATGGTGATTTTGCCGCTTATGACCAGCATCCCGTACATTACCACCACCACCGCCACCACCATGACCAGCGTTATTTTGATGGTGTTGATTGTTGTTATTTTGATGATGTTGTGGCTGCTGTTGTTGGTGATTACCCTGTATACCCAAATCAGCAGAAGGACTCTTCCTTGAGATAAGACTAATTGGAGTTGTTGAACGAGATACACCGGCGAGTAAGTCTATGACGGAAACTAATATTTTAGATTTTTAAGTTGCGACTGTGTTACTGAGTGTGATTGGTTTAAAATTGCAAATGGTAACACGTGTAATAATAAAAAAGTAATTAAATATGAGAAATTTAATGAAACGAAACAAAGTGAACAAAAATCTGAAAACTACAATATCTAAAAAACCAACAGCTCTATCGTGAAAAGAGAATCTTTTGGGCATCGGTGAACAATTACTCAAATATAAAATATGTCAACAAAAAAGTACAATTAACTAAATCTAAAGAAATAAAAACTCCATGGGTCTGTCTTCAAATTAAAACACAATATATAAAAGGTATTTTTCAGTCATTAAATTCATGTTAATATGCTCTGAAAGCAAGATGTCCAAGATTTGTTGAGTAAAATAAAAAATATAAAAACGTGCATTTCAAGTGAATTCAAGAAACGTGTATAAAAAATCAATCCTTTTAATTTTAAATGAAGTTTTCACGTAATGTGAAAAATAATATCGAAGAAAATCAATTAAACGCATTCACTACCAACTTTAAAGAAAAACTATTAGCAAATGAATAAGAAGCAGCCTCAGAGCAGAAGGCTTTCGAAACTGAAAGAATCACGCTTACAGTTGAGGCCGACTCAGTGACTGAAAATTACCATCACACCTTGGTCTTTATTATGTTCAAGTAGAGCTGCATTGGCCAAGTTCGCTTGGGATAGAAGATTATTAGATACAGCAGAACCGGTTGACCCTAGACCGACCGCTGCACCACCAACACCCACCACGCCAGCGCCACCATTACCAACACTTAATGTTTGAGTTAACTGATTAGAAATTGAATTGGAATCAACTTGAGCTTGATAAATAGAAGAAAAGAAGAGGATTCATGGATGAGGATGCGTAATGGTTGTTTTTAGTGGACGGTTGTTTCTACTTCTTTCTTGTGATTATATTTTATTTGCAACTTACTTGGCTGTTTCTGCTGCTGCTTGTTTTGCTGTTGCTGCTGTTGGTGCTGATGTTGCTGTTGATTATTTAGCATAAAAGCTCCTGGGGCTAAAGATGCACCACCTACTCCAGCGCCTGGCGCTAAAGATGCAGCTGCTGATGATCCCGTTGCATTCATACCGAGTCCGCTCATCGCTCCGAATGGATTACCATAGGCTCCGGTACCCATGGGTGGCGGAGGGGGATGCGGATTCATGCTTGGCATGGGAAAGTGGGGCATTATGTGCTGTCCATTGGGTAACTGTACCTGCATGATAGCCGGATCATTTGGATGAGGCAGACTGTTGTTAACCACACGTATGTCCTTGATATCGGAACCACGGAAAAGAATGTAGTCATAGATTTGACTCTGTGGAGCAATTTGGAACTGCGTTTCACGATCTTCCGTGCCAAAGGAACGAACTATAAAACAGGAAAAGTTAAAAATACTATTTTTTTCAAATTTCGACATCTTGAGTTTGAACTGAGATTTTAGTATGAAAAAAACCCCGAATTTTTCTACGAATAAAATTTTCTGTTTCACAGCCTGCTATGATTGAAAACAAAAATCGAGGGTAAAGCGATTATCGCAAACTCATTCTTGCAAAGTGTTTTATGCAAAGGTTGCTTTATGTTTAAAGGTACACAAAATCTCAAGTTGTTTTTTTGGTTGTTGTTGCTATTTCTTAAGGTAACTCTAACAATACTAAAAACGTTCTCTGCTCTGGTCTGGTTTTAGATTTATAACCCTTTGAAGTTTGAAAATTACGAGGGTACATATATCCTGAACTAAACGAGGTATGTACATATTATTGCTATCGTTGAAAAGGTATTTAAAATATCTTTAATTTAGGAAACAATATTTTATCGAAAACTGTCTACTTAGTTATAGAGAAAAATGAAACTTTATATTTCTAGTAACATTTTTTCTATTCATCAATTGTTGTAAGTAAGCAAAATGTATTATGAACCTACATACTTATATCAATACATATTAAGAAAATAGTCTCTCAGCTTTCTATAGAAATATGTATCACCAGGAATCTTGCTGGTGCAAGATTAAATTCAATTCTAAGAAATTACCATGCATAAGACTAATAACATTATTATGAGCTCTAAAATGTGTTTCTCCTAGAATCCAGCACCGATTGTGCTAATATGTACGATTGTGCCCGTATTTCTATAGAAAGCAAGGAGGCTCTAATTTCTTACAGCCTTATTGAGTCACTTTTTGCCGTCGTCGTCGTCCGAAACATATGTTTGTGGCTTCTTGTATACACAGAAAAACAGATGTTTTAGACGACGATAACGGGTAAAAGTAACTGTAAATAAGGCTTTAAGAAATTCGAGCCTTCAGCGAGCAAGTAGATTACTAATTCATTTTAATTAGAAAAAAATTGATGAATGGAAATGTTAGCAATCTAAAATTTTACTTTTCTATATAACTAGATGTTTTTCGATAAAATATTGTTGCACGTAAATGCAAGATATTTTAAATACCTTTTTAACGATAGCAATAACACGAAGGTACCACGCATACTTTAGGAGATAAAGTCCCGGAATTTTCACATTTCAAAGGTCTATAACTCGGAAACCAGATGATAGCACAGAACATTTCTTAACATTGTCAGAGTTACCGTAAGAAACAGCAACAAGAACAAAAACAACAACAAAATCTGAGCAAACAACAAAAAACATGCTACCAAAGGCTGCATTTCGATAACTTTTGAATGGACAGAAAAACTTGGAACTAACTTAAGCTTATGAGTCAATATACCACATACAATAAACAGTTAAACCAAACGGTAAACTCCGCATGCTTAATATGTGAATAAGTGAGTGAGAAAACGATGGTACAGTTATTAAATGAAAAAATTATACTCGTAGTCAGTGTAATTTAGTAGAAGCCCCATTCTTTGGTAGACTTTCATTTCACTTTGCAGTGTTTCTGTAAACTTAAAACGTGATATTTTAGATTTCGCAGGAATGCAACACTGAGCGCTAAAATATAATTACAAAGAACACCACTAGCACTCAGCGGTGCCAACATGACCGTCACCTAAAATGCAAAAAAAAGCAAAGCAGCGAAGTCATAATAAAAAAAAAAACAGTAATCAACGAAAGCCGATGAAATATAAGGAACCATTTTCTTTTCCGAGACTTGGAAACACTTTCATAAATTCATCAATCAAAGTTTTCGATGGTACTTACCGCTGGACAACGCTATTGTGCATTCTTGTGGATCAACCGTGTACAAACGGCCCTCATAGCGAATATCAGCCTTGGAAATAAGGCTGATTTTTGAGCCCAACTCTGGCATCCCGCCACTCATTTTTTAGCAATTTCTTCCAAACTATAACAGGCTCCCTTCGAACTCTTCTATCCGCAATTTATTTGCTTTAATAGCAGAGCTTCCGTAATAGACAGAAGGCAGTTGCTGCTGGAGCTACTTCTAGAGAATCAGTCACACTTGGAACCACACACTTCCTACTCCCCTTTGCTCACCTAAGCTATCTATGAACTTTGCCGATTTTTGTTTGCAACTAAATGCAGGCAAAAAGTAGAAATTTCGCTTCAACTTTAGAACTTAAAATTTTTCCGTGCTTCGTGCGCTGTTATCCACTCGTACAAATTGCTTCTGCCTCAACGAAAATGGTATGGTTTTTGTTTCGTTTCCTCGGCGTTCTTTGATTGTTTTGCGCAATATGGCTGCCTGTTTCCACACGTTGTAATGAAGTTTTCGTGTTCGTTGTGTTGGCAGCTCCAGCAAATTTTCTTTTTTTGGGGAACAAGTGACTTTCTAAAAAGTCTAATTGCCGTACCGAGTATTAACGTTAGAAGGTGACAGATGGCTGTTATTTTTATGCGTAGGCAATGTATGAAATATTAAACATGAAAAGTGGGATTAAAAATTAAAATTGCAAGTTTTTAATAAAAAAAGATGGCTGCGTTTAACACTTGGCGCAAATTTTGAAATTTCTACATATCATCCACTATTTTCCCATCATATTTTTACGCTAGACGTAATTTAGCAGCTTACATTAAGATGACACACAACAGCTTGCTTTCGCCGAATTTCATTTTAATTTTAATAAACTTAACCGGAAATATACATCCCCACACAGCCTTTCTAAAGAGAAATGAATTTTTAAAAGTATTTATAAAAAAAAATCATTTAGTTCATTGATGTGATTGTTAAAAAACGAATTCTGATCCATCCTTGGGTTGAAAGTTTTAGCTGCATAGTTTAAATTATTTAAAATCAAACTTAAAACAATGCTTTCATAAAAAAAATGTTGAAAAAACTTTCCCACACTAGTATTTGTTCTGTAAACAATTTTATTTTGTTTAATATATATTATACATATTATGGAATACAATACAATGACTGAATTAAAAATCTGAAAATATTTAGAGGTAATACATGCATTAAAATGTATTTTAAATTGATATAGTCTGGCGTTGAAATTAGTTTTTAAGTTTACACAGGATAAATTCGAATCAAATTTATTTGTTTATATTTTTTGTTGGTTATTGTAAAAAATGCGAATGACACTCAGCTAAAATAATGTAACGCAAGCAAAATGTTTAAAGACTGATATCTTTAAAAGTGCAATAGATCTTGAAAACATCTTAGATTTATATTAAATACTATCTGTTGTGCCCACCGATCCCAGTGTGACAGAAGTTGCTATCGATGAAATTGTTTCCATGGACTCGTTGAGCTTGTTGCGGAAAGTCTCTGTTGCATCCAAATGATAGATCTGCTGCAATCCAGAATCCTTTTGAATGGCCAGTGTCAATGCATTCAGTTTCCCACTCTCCGATAACAAGCTTGGCATGTAAAACTTCAGATAGGCGCGTTTTAGCTCTACTGCATGACTATCGCCTTCAGGCTCCAGATCACTGTGGCCAGTCGATGCGACTTCCTTAGAGTATGAGCGATGCAATCGCATGATTTGCACCGATTGGAAATGCGAAATGTAAAGATAGGGTTCCCGATAAAGAAAACCTGTCGGCGTGTATTCCCAGTTGAGGTCGTAGGGTCGCGATCGACAGCCATACTCGTCGACAAAAATACCGCACTCCATAAAGCAGAGCAGGAACTCCTGCCGCGACATGCGTATGGCAACAACAGGTTGACATGCGCACGTGTGGCTCAAGGATGGATCAGACAGGTCAACAAACTCCTCAGCGGCGTATGTGTTGAGATCTATTTCGAAGAACTTATCTGAACTGACGATTGCCGTATGGCGTGTGTAGATGATGGCTGATACCGGTGTAGCGGTGTCCAGGGCGCGAACGGGCTTGAATTTTTGCAGCTTTAGATCATATCTGAGAATAACGATGCGTGTTGATGTAGCCGCAATGGCGACGGAATCCAAAGCGTTCTCTGCCTCATTGGAAATTTTTACCAACTGCCACTTTTCGTTGCTTGCCCGATTGGCGAAGGGCAGATCAAGTACAGAGGCTTCCAGAGAAGGATTCAGACAAGCATTTGCCTGACTGCGAGATTGCAAATGACGGAAATCACATTGGTATAGAGATTCACCCTGCGAACCAACTAAAATCGCTTTGGCCAATGGCAAGGAGATGGCTATGTAGTTGACCGAATCAATGCCAGCGATGTGCACCAACTGCTTGGTGTCTAAATGATAAGCGTAAAGTCCCTTGTTGCAGCCGAGCAACACGACTTTATGTTCCTCAATTTCATAGGCGCAATTTACCTCCAGTTGTTCTCCACATGCATTCCATTCTACTTCGAAGATCATTGTGCCAACGTATTCTGAGTTTCCGGCGCATCCATTTTCTTTGTTTGCAGCAGGATCTATTTTGGCTTCATACGAATATTTACCTACAGAAATGGCATCTAAATCACTTCCAGTCGACGCCATTTCCGGCGCTGATGGTAACTTCATGGTATCCGCTGCGGCTTCAGTTGTTGCGTTGGCTAGGATTGCGCCTACACCTCCACACTCCGTCCGCACATCGCTACGACATTTACGGTGTGCAGCCGACTTGCATTCTTTGCATTTCCAGTATGGCGAACCAGCCACGATGTGTTTTTGGCAAGATGTGCATATTACGTTTTCAGAACTGGTTTCCAACAACGACAGTTCAAAGCGATGCGTATGGACACTACGTCGAGCTGAAACGTCTGTTTTTTCTGTCGTTTTCTGCTTCTGTGGTATTGTGTTATTTTTTGAATGATTTTCTTTTTCTTCTTCTTTCTCGTCCTTATGGTCATCTTTCTTAGGTGCATTCATATCTTTAACGGATGATCTGATGTTACGATTTAATTTATCAACGCCGGTCAATTGGTCGATTTTCTCCTGAAGCGTCTTGCAACGTTGCTTCTCCCTACGCAGCTCCTCCTGCAGTGTACGGTACAGAATCGATTGCTCCACAATGTTAGGCGACACATTCTCCTTTTTGCCCGTAGTATTATTGTGTCCAAAGAACATGTCGGCCAGTGTTTTTTTTGTCTTCTTCTGTGATAAATCCTCCACTTTGAGCTGCAAATAGTCAATCAATTTTTTGTGCTGCGCTAATGTAGCTTCAGATTTGATTTCCCGCTGCAAATAGAAATTCTGCTTCTCCGCTAATTCTGCTTGTAAGTCGTCCAACTCGTTGTTTAATTCCACTCCGTTTGCTACAGCTTCTTCAAGCTTTTCTTGTAAATTGTGAGCGTCTTCTTTGGCATGGAACAACTCAGATAATATGCGTGCGTTTTCTTCTTTCAGAATAGCTATTTCACGTTCGTGATTAGCGTTAAGCGTTTGTAGATGATTCGTGTCTGTAGTGAGTACTTCAATGCGTTCCTGTGCAGTAAAATAGTTATTTGTCTGTTCGACGAGTTGTTGTTGTTGTGATATTAGTTTCTTTTGCAGCTCCTGCAGTTGTAACTTAAGTTGTTCCACTTCTTTCAGCAAACTTTTCAGGCGTGTATCGCTGTCGCTCTTCTGGCTGCGAACCTCAGAAAGCTCCTTCCGCAAGTGTAATATGGTGTCATCCTTTTTAGCCAAGCTGGCGTAGATTTTGTCAATCTTTTCATGTTGCGCAGTGTTGCGCTTTTGTTCAGCTTCCAGCATGGACTCAACCTCAGTGAGTTGATTGTCGGTTATACTACATGCATACTTCAGGCGTTCGAAGTTGTCCTGCAGGTTTTTATGCTGAATTTGCACCTGATTAGCGTTATCCACTGCAATAGAATGCTTTTCTCGCTCTTCATTCAGCTCGCGTATCAGCCGTTTGTTTTCTAACGTAAGCGAGTCGTATTTTGTTGCAGTTTGTTGTAGCTTATGAGTTAATTCCGCAACACGTTCCTCCAGTTTGTGGACGCTGGAAATGTGATCGATAAGCTGTCGAGACATTTGAAATATATTTTCAATTATTTAGCTTTATTTTCGTTGCTATCTAAATTGATTTTGAAACAATGAAATAGTTCAAAATATTACTTACCTCTGACTTGCTGTGCATGCGTTCCTGTTCGGCTTTCTCCCACATACGGTGTTCTTTCAACACTTCTTTCTTCGATGCTGCTACTTCCTCCTTCAGCTCTTGAATCCGTTCCTCCTTCTCACGCTTCTGCTCTTGCGCTTCCTTGCACAAACGCTGCGTCTCCTCTCGTTCATTCTGCACTTTCTTTATACGTTCCTCGGTTAATTCCATTCTACGTTGTATCATCTTCTTTTCCGCCAAAGCTTCTTCCAATTTTTTTTCAACCTTCCAAAGTGCTAAATTCGCTGTTCGAGCCGCTTGTCGCTCCACAATCATTTGCTCGCGCACTGCTGCTAATTTATCTTCAAGCTTTTCATTTTGACGTTCGAGCATGTCGCCGACACCATCTTTGCCAGTGGGTGCCTGTCGAGGAGCTGGATGCGGTTTTGTTGGGGAGATAGAGGCGTGCTCATCCTTATCCATCATTTCCTTAAACTTATCCATCATCTCCTCTAGCTTTGCTACGACTTCCTGAAGTTTATCTGCACGTTCTCGTTGAGCGTTCTCATTTTCTTTGGCGGTTTCAAGGTCAATACGTAGCTGCTCTGCGTTTAGTTCGGTGAGGGAGCCGGGTGCGGTTTCGTACGGAGATTCGTTGGCTAGTGTAGACTGCGCAAGATTTTTACTACACTCAGCAACCTGAGACGAAACAAGCGAGAAAAATATTTGAATTCAGTTTTAGCAAATTTATTTTATAGACTACTAAGTTTGCATATACTATTTGTCAGTTGAAAGTAGTTTTTGCACATATTATACAGGAATAGTTCAATGCATTTACCTTTAACTCTCTCTCTAAACGCTGGATATCCTGCTCACAAGTTTGATTTGTTTTTTGCGCGTCCGCCAACAACTGCTGCAGTTTCACATTCTCTGCATGTAATTCGTTATTCGATTCAATTTCACGATTTAATCGCCTCAGAATGTCGTCGTTATTCTTTTCGGTGGTCTTCTTGGCTTCCTGGTTAGATTTCGATGAAGAAATTGTATCGGTTAACTCGTGGCGTACATCACGCAACTCCATCGTTAGCCGAGATTGCGAATCCTTTTCCTTTCGTAATTTGCTGCGTAATTCGTTCAGTTTCTTCTCGTACGTATCCGTCAGATGCGATTTGTTTTTTTCAAACTCTTTTTGGTCAGCCAGCGTCTGCTCTTTTAACTGACGCAACATCTCTTTATAGTTTTCCATTTTCTCCAACAGATGAGCGCATTCCTCGGTCTTGGCTGTCAATTCAGATTCCCGTACATCAAGTTTTTCGACTATGGCAGCCAGTTCTTGTCTTTTCTCTACGAGTACTCTTTCGTAGCGTTGTTCGCTTGTGGCTTTGGCATCTTCGTATTTCTGGCGATTCATACGCAGGAGTTCAGTAATTGTGGCCTCCTTCTGTGCCCACATCTCTTGTTCTGTTTGAACACAACTCTGCAGGGTTTTAATTTGAGTCTTACACGCAGCCAATGCTGCTGTCTTCTCCTTAATTATATTTTTCATTTTGCTCATGTCTCCTCTAGCATCTTCTAACATTTTTGACTGCGAGGTTGATTGTTTAGCCATTTGTTCTGCGCGCAGTAATTGCTGTTTCAATGTACTGATCTCATCAGTACGCTCTTTCAATTGTCTCTGCAGTTCTCTTATTTTGACATTCAGTTTGCCTGAACGTGCTTCTTCTGAAATAGCAGACGTGGTCGCATCATCGACCGCCGCGTGTACCGCGTGTGCCGCCTGTTCCATGTGCACAAAAGTGTAGCCAATGAATGGCAGATCCTTGCCGCTAAATTCATTCGATTTCATATTCGTGCTTATAGACTTCTTTGTAGATATACCGGATCGTCCTTTTTTCTGTCTTGCCACATCGTCAAAGTTTGAAATATCGTCTTCACTCTGCAAGTTTGGTATGATAGGAGGAACCTGGGCGCGAAGAGTATCCCATTTAATTGAATCGAAGAAAGCGTGCTTTTTGATTTGCGAATAGTTAAGACGATCTGTAGGATTTGTAACAAGTGATAATATTAAGTTCTTGAAATTGTTTGAAATCTTCAGATCACTGGGGAAGTTTATAATTTCTTTCACGTGGCTCTCCTCGCAGTGGCTAAGAATTTTAGAGTAGGTTTCGTGTACATTATCCTCATGAAAAGGTGTGACTTCACAAATTAACTCATATCCGATGATTCCCATGGACCAAAAATCGCAACTGACCTAAAATCAAGAGCAATGAAACATATAAATTAATTTATTTAAATAAAATTGCTTCATGAGGTGTTAAATAACTTCAGTATTCTGCACAAAAACTTACATTATGCAATGACTTCGTCAGTTTGTATGTAGATATGGTCTGGAGTAGTTCCGGCGCAATATAGTCCGGCGTGCCGACCGGTGACAGACTCATAACATGACCGTCGCGGTCCATAGCAGCAGCATTGCCGAAATCAGCCAATTTAATATGACCAAACCGATCAATGAGAATGTTTTCTGGTTTTATGTCGCGATGAATAAAACCCATCGAGTGCAAGGCATTGATAGCCAAAGTCAATTCAGCCAGATAAAAACGCGCCCACTCTTCATCGAAGGGACCGTTGCGCGTCATTAGACCAAGAAGATCTCCACCCGGTAGAAATTCCATTATCAGGTATAAATTCTCATTATCCTATCAAACAGAACAGATACATAGATATTTAGTGATTTCTTACATCTTAACATATATGTATAACAATTTCGAAAATATAGAATAAAAAAACACCTGAAATGCATATTGCAGTTGTGTTATCCACTCAGAGCTCCGTTGAGACATAATATCGCGTTCTACCTTCACTTGTGATGTGGTAACAACTGACTTCTTGATCTTTTTCATGGCATATATATCACCGGTAGATTTTTCCGACACCAGGTGCACATTACCAAAGTAGCCCTTGCCAATGATGGCCTTCAAAGCAAAATCATGTGCATTGACCCGCAACTGTTTGGTTTCCTCAATAATGGAACGATCTATAAATTGCAAAGTTTCAAGAAACTGTTCCATACAGACTTTCTATAGAATTTTAACTTACATCTGCTCACAAACTCCGCTATGTTCTTGTCGCGTTTCTTAAGTGCATCCTTATCGCATTCATTAAACAGCAAGCAGAATGCATCCAAAAGACTTTCGCGATGCAATGTTTCGACTAGTGCTGGATTTATGGCACTGACGCCAATACTACGTCTTCCAGGCTTCGGACCTACAACGCCATTTGCCAACGATTTCTTACCCAAAATCAAGCTGTTTAGGCGAGTAGTACGAACACTGATAGGTTCACGCTGGGGAGGCATTTCCCTATAACTTCAGTTTTACAAGATAAAATGAATATTCAACGTATAGTTTTATATATTTAATGCATTTTCCAAAACCTAAAACAAGCGCGATAACTGATGCCGCAGAATAAATGCAAACGTTCCAGAATTCAAATGTACACAAAGTGTCAGAAGTATTGCCAGCTGAAAAGTCAAAAATATCTGCAGCGCAACTTAACAGGGTTGCTATATTTGCGATAATATTAATATAACAGTTAACGGAGGGAGTTTAATAGAATGAGAACGAGTTTTACAAAAAAGGATTTTGTGGAATTTAAATTCAAAAGTATGGCCCAATCGAGAAGACTTTAATTCTGTAAACACATAGAATGTAGCTGAGCGACAATAGTAGCTGCATCTTGTCAAAATTACACAGGCTCTTATGGAAAACGAGAAAAAAATAAAAGGTAGCCGCTGCCTCTGCCAATGACGGCGATAATTTCGGAAAATTATCAAATTTTATCGCTGTCGCTGCTTTTGTTCTTCTTCTCTTTATGATTGTTTACATGGTATTTAACATTTGAGTTAATAATATTTTGAGGCAAAATCGTACTGTGTGAGTTTTTATATGTTAATTATATTAAATTAAGCTTTATTTATCCATTAGTTTTTTTTTCAGAATGGATTTTGCGGATTTGATTTTGTGAAAATTAAACCAGTTGTTCTCTGCGGCGTCTCAGATTTTTGACAAGATGCAGGTACTATTGTCGCTGAGCTACATTCTATGTGTTTACAGCATTACGGGAGACAATTCATTATTTACTTTGGGCGATGTCACAGTACCATTCAAATGAGTGCGGTGAATTAATAGTTGTTGTACCCTTTCAAATTTGTGCATCTCGGAGTCATACTACCACTTATTTGTCCGCTGTGAAAAGTATCCGAACACCACGATTGTAGGATATTATTTAGCAGAAAACCACAACAAAAGTCACGACTGTGATAACACTTTATATTTTCCTAAATATTTTCGTTTTTACACTGTTTGCCAGTCAGTCTATTTCTCCCGCACTGCTTTGCTTCCCAATTCCCTGAAATTTTCTAGTGATGGTGAGGTGAGTGACATATGACTTCACCCGAGAGACGTGAGTGTCTCATATCAATATAAAGTAAATAGTATTGACTATTGGGAGCAAGTTTCGATACGTCTTCGAAAAACACACTATTTTTAATACCTCATTATTAACAAAGATTCGTTATATTGTATACCAAAAACAAAGCGCAACGACAGCCCTTCTTAGCAGGAAAACAAGAAAATGCCGGCACCTTTTGAGTCTCATCCAAGTCTCCTCAATGAATAATGAACTGTCTCCCGTTAAAATCTCCTCAATGCAAACAAGGCCCATGGGACACAATTTGAACGCATCAGACAAACTTCTTCCCATTTCCTTTGGAAGACAACAAGTTGTGGCGTTAGGTCCCTAAATTTGTAAAATTTTAGTTAGTAAATTTGTCCCTCAAGGGACAAAATTTGTCACCCTGCTGTTTACACAGCCCTGAGGAAGAATCGCTAATCCTTTACCTTTTGCTCTAGTGCGGCAACACTGCTGTACTCTAGTGTCCCAGAAAAATCGTGGAACAAACGACACTGAAGGGTTAAATTCATTCTGTCTCTGCGAGACATTTATTTGCATTTTGACTGGGAAACAACAATTTTTTTTTCCTTTGAGGAACAATTTGTAAACAGTCTTGTAATTGCTTAAATTAAAATATTTTTCTTTACTTTTTGTATATAATCTATTTTAAATAGCTCTATTTTTATAGAACTCTTTAATTGTATACAACTTTTTTTTATAGAGCCCTTTTAATTGTATGCAACTTTTTTTACCTATAATATTCTTTCTGAACACATTTCAAACCAGAATTGTTCTATTTTTTTTTTAAATAAAAGTATTTTTGATTTCATATATCATTCCGAATGTGTAAAACTCTCGCCTCAATAATTCGATGATGTTGAGGTTATCAACATTTGAAACCATAAACAACCAGCCAGCGAATCTTTCGGATAACATTGGCATTGGCATTGAAAGTATTGCATTGACATTGAAATAAATGACTAAAATTTGTCGTAATATTTTATTTAAATGCGTTTTATTATTATTTAATATATTATCTTATAGAGCTAAACATATGAAGAAATTGAGCGAAATAGAAGTGTGTCATATCAATTCTCTATACAGAATATAAAGCTTTCCGGTCATTCACATTCAAAATAATATCACCGAAATGTCAAACATTTCAAAATATTTGTATGTATGATTCAAATCAAATATGTTGCTTGTTATCTTATCACCTACGTCGGTAATAATGTATCGATGCACTATGGCGAGTGATAATAATAAAATCTTTCCTAATTCCAAATTATTGCTTCAATATTTCACACGGTATCTTATCCATGAGGTTGATAATCATTCGGCCTCAACCGAGAGCACACGAAAATTAATCCATTGTTGTTGATTGAAATAAATTCGTTTTAATTAACAAGCAACTGTTTTGCTGCTGCTGTTGGTGTTGTCGGTAATTCACCTTCATTTGTAATGGAACTGTTCGGAGTGGAGACCACAGATTTGCTCTGCCGCACTTGCCTGTGCTTCGTGGACGACGAGGACTGCATTAGCATTGTAAAGGATATTCAATTGCTCGATATGTACACCGCTTGCACATCGCTGAAAATATATCCTGGTGACGAATATCCGAAAAACATTTGTGGAAGTTGCTATCAGCAGCTGCAGATGCTCAGTGATTTCCGAAACATGTGTAGCGACACTTTAGTGCGATTTAAAGATTTTTTAAAAAATAATACGACAGACATTTTAAAAAAAGGAGACACCACGTTAATAGAAAAGCAGAAGAGTGAAGGGAACGATGTGATAAATAATATCGATCCTTATAATAAAGAACACAGTTTCGAACATTTAAACGAACATTTCGAGAAGAAAAATTATTATACAGATTTATCTCATGCAAATGATATGAATCAAAACATGCAGAATCGTAATGAAATGTTTAATGAAATGTGTTTTACGAAACAACATCTTTTGCTTATAAATGAAATCGATTTAAATAACATCTCTGCTGCGCAGGATATTTCTGAAAAATATGCAGGAAACAAATTCCCACAAATAGAGAAAAATTTTAGTGACTTGTTAACGAAAGTTACACAACAACAACAGCAAGAAAATAAAGGAATCATTGTGGATGATAACATTGGACTGCTACAAGGTTTGGAAAATATTATTTTAGTGGAAAATGAAAAGGATACACCTTCAAATATGGACACAGAAAACAGTCTCTCACAAAACGTCATATCATCATCGGTCGCTGATAATAATTCAGAGAACCAGAAACACACGATTCGCATGTATCACTGCGAGTTTTGTTCGAAGAAATTCCGAAAAACTGCACGACTTCAGGCACATCTGCAGGTACATCAAGATCTCAGCTGTCCGCAATGCGATAAACAGTTCGCTCGCATCAGTTCGCTTCGTACTCACGTAGAACAGCATAACGACAAAGAATCACCGAGCATATCACACACTTGTACCTTCGATGGTTGCAGGCGTGTTTTTACTCTGCACAAGACCCTGCTTCAGCACATCGATGAATCTCATTGCCAAAATGAATGCACGAAAAATCACATGTGTGAGATGTGCGGGAAGAGGTTCAGTCGCAAGATATTCCTAAATCGCCATCGATTCGTACACATGGACGTGGAGGAATTCCCGTTCGAATGTGATGAATGTGGGAAGCGTTTCAGCAAGAAGCTCAATTTGCAATATCATTTGAATCGTCATGCAGGCATCAAGAACTTTGTATGCACTTTCTGCGGCATGCAAAAGACCACGAAAGCAGAACTGGCAACGCATTTGAATTATCACACGCTGGAGAAAACCTGGACTTGCGCACAGTGTGAGAAGATATTCAACACTCTGGGAAATCTCAGGATGCATACGCGTACTGTGCACGATGGTGCACGCGATTACGGCTGCCGCTATTGTCCACGTCGCTTTGGAAAGGCTGGGACACGGAAGTACCACGAAATGCGACACACGGGTGAGAAGCCTCACCTGTGCAAGTTGTGCGGACGTGGATTTATACAAGCGGTTGCCTTGCGTTCTCATATGAAGGTTCATGCGAAGAGCGATTAGAACAGAATTTAAAAGTTTTTTATATACATATTTTCATTTTCAATTTAAATTTTAATTCAAATGAAGTGACTTTAATTTTAAATTTCATTAAAGAAGAGATTTTTCAAGATTCGATTTTAAAAAATCTTGATACTAGATTTGTACGGATTTGATTTATTTATTTACATAATTAATTTACTGCAGGAATCCGAGCTGGTGGAGAAATCGTTATTGCGTTTAATCACTACTACAGTTCTTCAGATGTTCTCAGCAAAATGAAACCGGAAATCCTACTCTTTGATGGGGCGATTGTGTCGCATGTGGGGAATAAATTTTTGGTGATTTCGAGCGATTAGAGAGACGTGAGATTGTCTTCGAATATTTCAAAGTCTTAACAATATCACTGATAGGTAATTGTGTTCAACAATTTTGATAAGAACAAATAAATTGATAGATAATTTATGTCATTGAACCGAAAATACCGGAATTAATTAGTTTGGAGAAATTCTTTACTTAAGATATGAGCTACACACAGATTAGTTCATTATCTATTCCCAGGAAAGTATTATAAGAAAGCTAGATCGATCGTAATTCAAGATGTCTATTTATTGGTATTACCAGCAACAGAAGAACGTATAATTGTGTGAAATTGCCAAAAATCCCGATTTTGTTGTACGTTGTGAGTTGACGCCAGCTTATATGCTAAGCTAAATAAATACAAAAAAATATGTGTTTATGTTCTTCAGACCCGAGAACAAATTGGCAATAGATTCGTTTCCCCTTTTAAATTTTCGATATAATGGCAAATTTAATAATAAATGGCAATGTTAATATGCCGCATCCTACCTAAAATAATGGATTATCCTAAACCATGTAAGATTAACGAGCGTTTTGAGATTATCAGCCTGAATCGTGTAGACTACGCATACAAAAATGTTTCCCTTTTCAGCCTAGATTATAATCTATTTTTAATAATCTCGGTTTTAATCTGTTTTTCTCTTTCTCTCAATCTATCATTTTCCTATCATTCTTGCAGTTTTAGGACACCAATTTTGGGAAACTATTGTGAACACACAAAATACCGCACAAAAATTACTAGCCTAATTGATTGTTAGTTCACAATATTGATAATTTAATGTTCAATTAATAAACATTTTTGTTTAATGTGGACCTGGATGGAATGGAAAAAGACACGAACGTCATAAAAAATTAAAGCGCAAAACTGATGATATTGATATTTAGTTTTTATATATGCAATTTTCCTTTCTTTGTATTTAAAATTATTTTATATAAACATTTTATTAATTTAATAGTATGAAGTACGAAATGCAATTACAAAATTATATACATCCTTATAATGTAAATAGTTTCAAGGCGTAAACGAAAACGAAACATATGTTTTTCATGAGTTTTGTTTTGTGCTTTTCGTCATTTTTCGTTTGTTTGACAACTGCGCATAACAAAACTCGAGTGAAATCCACTAAACGCAAAAAATGCTTATTGTTGGTATTTTTACATGCTTTGCAGATTTTATCATCTACGCGTGCTATAATGGATCGGCAGTTTCCAGGAAAAAAGTCGAGAAACCAAGAAGGCTATCGTCTAGTGTAAAATTGTTTGTGTTTTGCAAGTTGTCGAATTGTATGTGTCGAATTTGTATGTGTATAGTGTTGCCGACACGCATTTGCACTGAATTCCACCCGAAATCTTTGCGTTTCTAGAAATTACTTATAAAAATGCTTAATATATTGTACACATGGCAACATTTTCTGTCTGCAATAAAACGAAGTTAAAGTTTTAACGCAGAGCACAAAAAAGCAACAACAAACAAATCTCGACAAGTGATGCAACCAGTAATGATTAAGGGAAGAGATTTCTGCGTTCTTGTCCACTTTAATCTGCGGTGTAAGCATGTCATAAACCTATTAAGAAGCGTTGTTGTAACTTTTGGGTACTATTGTGAATAGTACAAATCGCAACGCAACAAATGTCAAAACATTCTAGCAAAATTTTTAAAAATCCATCTTCCCATTTTGGCGCGATTTCCATAAAAAAAAAAACCATATTATCCACAAGCAGACGCGGGACGCTCACTGATCAGTGATCAGATTTCTGTAACTGAACGTACCTGGTTGTTTACTTTTTCATGAGCGCTCTTTTCGAGCATAAAATTTTTACGTACTTTTGCGCTACATTTTTCACAGTTGCAGTACAGTACATTTTGGAATAGTTGCTCATTATATAATCTGTAACCAAATAAAAATGAAAACATTTTATTGACAAAATTTTGAAATTTTATTGAAAAAAGTTTTCTAACATGTTGTCGCCTTCCAAGCTCCGATTTTGTTGTTGTGTTTCAGGAAGACTTTTGGACATATATAAAATGTTAGATTTTTAATAAAATTTTTTTCTATTCATTAATTTGTTTCTAAGTAAAACGTATTATTTATCTATATATTTATCGGAATATTAAGAAAGTAGAGTCTTTTACTTTTCTACGGATATGTATATTATCGGAATTGAAATTGCACTTTCTTGATATTGCCATTGATGTTCAAAGCTCTTCTTGTGAACAAAAAAACGAAAAAGAAAATAAATTTATGAAGATTGCTTCTTGTGGGAAAAAGCGCCGCAGTTTTGTTTATAAGCTTTGAATTGCATTTTCTCCTAAAAGTCTGTACCGATATGTACATATGCGTAGAAAGTTAAGAGATATTGATCTCTTTTGATATTGAGAAACAGATTACCTTTGCAACGATACCCATAAAACGTAGGTATCTCTTACAGTTTCGTCGTTATAAGACCGAAATATTCCGAAGTAAAAGGGCTATAACTCGGAAACCGTACTCGATCGCCTAAAGAGGATATTATTGTTGGAGTCTGCGTCAAAAAAACAACAACAAAATCGTCTCGTCTGGAAGACGTCTCCAACATACGCTCAAGTTTTTACAAAAAAGTAATTTCATATAAGAATTATACGCTTGTAACCTTACTCTGAAAAATTGCAAAATTCTGGGAATAAAAAAGTGACGTGTGACCTCGGCCTGAAGCGCCATGTTGTTATTTGTAAAATTTTGATTGCAGCCTACTAATCTGCGCTGCTGTAATTCTCAGCTGCTGGTGGCGGTTATGTGCTGAAATTGTTTGAGAATAGCTTTACTCCGTAGGAAGTAGATTTTATTTATGCAAAATTTTGTGCGAACGTAAAAGCCGGCATATTCTTCAATTCAAAAAGTAAAAAATATTCTGTGTGTTTGCGTACTGTAGACGGCAAAATGTCGAATATTATTATGGACAAGGAGACGTTCTTTCGTCGGATAAAGCGTTTGTACAGCGAGTGGAAAGTGAGTAATTTAAAGACCCGTTGGCCTGGACCTGGTCATGGAAACGAGTGACACATGCATTTGTCTTAGATTAAAACTGCGCTTATAATGTGGGAAAATCATGAGGGTTAATTTGGGGCTCTGCAGTTGGGTGTAGCGGCATGCGTAAATCCAACTATTAGAGGTTATGACAGCGTCACGTTAGGTTGTAGAATTTCGCAGTGTATTTTGTAAAGGATGAGACCACACTAGTGCTTCACACTAACTTAAATTATACTTCCTTCTCTTTCACAGGATCCCACTATAAGCCATGACGATTCACTCAAGAAGGTGGACTGTATCATGTCCGTAGTCGGCGTTGATGACGATATTGTTTATTCAAAATCCACAGCACTCCAGACATGGTTGCTGGGCTATGAACTCACAGATACAATTTCAGTGTTCGCTGCAGATGGCGTTTATTTTCTGACGAGCAAAAAGAAAATTGAATTCCTTAAACAAATTGAGAAGGGGAAAGGCGAAGGGGTACCTGAAATTAAGCTAATGATAAGGGACCGAGTGAGTGTTATCAATACATGATGTATAAAAATATATATAATAGTGCGATTTATGTATGATCTCCGCAGAATGATAAAGATGTAGCCAACTTTGATAAGTTGCGAAATGTGATGAAATCCTCCAAAAGTGGCAAGACGCTGGGAGTCTTTAGCAAAGATGGGTTTCCTGGCGAGTTTTGTGAATCATGGAAATCTGCAATCAAAGCGGATAATTTCCAAAATATTGATATTAGCGGCGCTATCGCATATATTATGTGTCCCAAAGACGATCCTGAAATAAATAACACGAGAAAAGCTTCCTTGGTATCTGTTGACCTATTCAATAAGTACTTAAAGGACCAAATAATGGATATTATTGATTCGGATAAGGTAAACCAGAATAATGGATAATATTTTCGTGATTTCCTTTTTTGATTAAAGTTTATTTGTTATTTAAAATCTTATTTTTATTGCTTCATGTCTAAGCAAAGCGATTTTTCAATTAGAATCACTGCTTGTATCATCTAATTACAAAAATATATTATCACTCCATAGAAAGTGAAGCACTCGAAGCTCTGCGAAGGCGTCGAATCAGCACTCACCGATAAAAAATATGTAACCGGTGTCGACACATCTCTGTTGGAAATGTGTTATCCGCCGATTATACAGTCCGGAGGTAACTATAGCCTGAAATTCTCTGCGCTCAGCGATAAGAATCACTTGCACTTTGGCGCCATTGTTTGCTCTTTGGGGGCACGCTACAAATCGTATTGCTCCAATATATCTCGTACCTTCCTTGTCAATCCCAGCGATAAGATTCAAGAGAATTATAATTTCCTGGTGTCTGTACAAGAGGAAATCTTGAAACTGCTGAAGCCAGGTGCCAAACTGAATGAAGTTTACGAAGGCACACTGCAATTTGCCAAAAAGGAGAAACCGAAACTGGTTGATAATCTGACGAAAAACTTTGGCTTTGCAATGGGTATTGAATTTCGCGAGAACTCGATTATAATTGGACCCAAATGCCAAGCTATTGTCAAGCGTAACATGGTTTTCAATGTGAACGTGGGTATTTCAAACATAATCAACGAAAGTGCCACCGAAAAAGAAGCCAAATCCTATGCGCTCTTTTTGGGTGATACGGTGCTGGTAGGCGAGCAGTCACCAGCGACCCTAATGACACCATCGAAGAAGAAAATAAAAAATATTGGCATTTTCATAAAAGGCGATAGTGAGGAGGACGATGAAGGCGATGAACCCGAGGAGGTAAAAGAAGTGAAGAACTCCGAAATACTGGGACGTAGTAAACGTAATGCAGTACTGGAGAATAAGTTACGCACAGAAACAAATACGGAGGAGAAACGTAAACAACATCAGAAGGAACTGGCGCAGCTATTAAACGAAAAGGCAAAGGAACGTTTGGCCAAACAGGATGATTCCAAGGAAGTGGAGAAGGTGCGCAAAAATACCGTCTCTTATAAGTCGATGAGTCAAATGCCACGCGAGCCGGAAGTCAAGGAATTGAAATTGTATGTGGACAAGAAGTACGAGACCGTTATAATGCCAATATTTGGAATACCGGTTCCATTTCATATTTCTACAATTAAAAATATTTCGCAATCGGTTGAGGGTGAATACACTTATTTGCGTATAAACTTCTTTCATCCCGGCGCCACAATGGGACGTAACGAAGGTGGCTTGTATCCGCAGCCAGAAGCTACATTCGTCAAAGAGGTGTAAGTATTGCATATCAAATGTTCCTATAAGTTTCTGTAGTTCTATTATTATTATTACTATTATTTTATATTATGTTTTTGTATCTAATTTCTTTTACTTCAGCACCTACCGCAGCTCAAATGTCAAGGAACACGGGGAGGCCGTTGCACCTTCATGCAATCTAAACAATGCTTTTCGGCTGATTAAGGAAGTTCAGAAGCGTTTTAAAACACGTGAAGCAGAGGAACGCGAAAAGGAGGATCTTGTTAAACAGGATACTCTCATTGTGTCGCAGACTAAAGGCAATCCGAAGCTCAAGGATCTCTATATACGTCCCAATATTGTGACCAAGCGCATGACCGGCAGCCTGGAGGCACACACAAACGGTTTCCGTTACGTATCTGTGCGCGGCGACAAAGTGGACATTCTGTTTAACAACATCAAGAGCGCCTTCTTTCAACCATGCGATGGCGAAATGATAATTCTGCTGCATTTCCATTTGAAACACGCCATCATGTTTGGCAAAAAGAAACACGTCGATGTGCAGTTCTACACGGAAGTGGGTGAGATCACCACCGATTTGGGTAAGCACCAGCACATGCACGATCGCGACGATTTGGCCGCTGAACAGGCGGAACGTGAATTGCGCCACAAACTTAAAACTGCCTTTAAAAGCTTCTGCGAGAAGGTGGAGTCAATAACAAAACAGCAAGTAGAATTCGATACACCATTCCGCGAGTTGGGCTTTCCTGGTGCACCCTTCCGCAGCACAGTAACGCTCCAGCCCACCTCCGGAAGCTTAGTTAATCTAACCGAATGGCCACCGTTTGTCATAACGCTGGACGATGTAGAACTGGTCCACTTCGAGCGCGTACAATTCCATTTGCGAAACTTCGATATGATTTTTGTGTTTAAAGACTACAATAAGAAGGTAGCAATGGTCAATGCGATTCCCATGAATCTACTAGATCATGTCAAGGAGTGGTTGAAGTGAGTAGAATGTTTTATCTAATATGAAGTTTGAATTGGAGTTAAATGTGAAACTGATACTGATATATTTTCGAATGTAGTTCCTGCGACATAAGATATTCCGAGGGTATTCAGTCGTTGAATTGGGTTAAAATTATGAAAACAATTACGGACGATCCAGAAGGTTTCTTTGAACAGGGTGGTTGGACGTTTTTGGATCCTGAATCGGACGGCGAGGACGGGGAGAATGAAAGTGCAGAATCCGAAGAAGATGATGCTTATGAGCCAACAGATATCGAGTCTGATGAAGACTCTGAAGATGATTCTGAATATTCAGAAGCATCGGAGGATGAGAGCGAAGATAGCGATGGTATTTAAAAAATACAAACTCCTATATTGCCGTCATGCTTATAAATTATATTTATTTATATAAATTATAGAACTTGGTTCTGATGAGGAGTCTGGCAAAGATTGGTCCGATTTGGAACGTGAGGCTGCCGAGGAAGATCGTAATCAGGATTATCAAGGGGTCGATAAACACAACGGCAAGACTTTCGACTCCAAAAAGCATTCAAAGTCTGCAAAACACAGGTAAGAACCACAATGCACAGCTTTATTAATTGTTTATTTATGTATGTTAAAAAAAGGGGAAAATTTGGTTTGAAAATCGGTTACTTTATATTTGTTGTGCGCATAATGATAATGACTAATGTAAACGTCGTTGTTTTCTATTCAATTCAATTTAACCTCAATTATTCCGACTGACCATCTAATCAATCAATGAATCAATCATAAAATAAAGTCGCCGAGATCGGGCGGTGCAGCAACGAGGCAACCGAAAGAATAAATCCAATTCACATTCATCTAAATCTAAAAATGATTCTTCGACATCGCATAGGTATGTGGTTTAATTTATACAAAACACAGCACAACACAACGCAACACGACACGACACAGCAGCATACAATCGTAGCCAATTGTTTCTGCTGCCATTGCTAAGCATTTATGAGAAATTTGTCGCATTTATCGAAATTCTATACAGATATTGGAATCATACATACATAAACAACGACTTTGGCACCGCTAGTAATGGCAGCGCTGTATAGTATATAAATAACACAATCAATTAAACATTTACACCTTTTTTCTATCGCCTCTTATACTTTATGTCCTTTTTAATAATTTCAATTCCATCATTTGTAGTTCAGTTCATCTATTAATTATTTTGTGTTTCATTTAACAGCCAATCAAAATACTCATCGAAAGACAAGCATCACGATCGAAGTCGTGATAAACACTCGCATTCGCACAAGGATAAAAGTAACGACAAAAGGCATCACAACAGCAGCGGAAGTGGTCACAAGCGCTCACGTGATGATAGCGGAAGCCATGCACATGAATCGAAAAAGTCCCGTCGCTAAATACTACATACATACCTACAGATAAAGCAAAACAAACAAAAGCTGAAGCAGCAAAAACACTACATATTTTTCATTTCGTTCGTTCAATGATTTGATATCTCTTGATAGATTTAGATTAATTTGTGAATGTCAGTTGTTATGGCGAAATCTGAAAACTTTGAATTAATGTTTAGGATTTAAGACTTCAACATGTACTTGTTTATCCACATATTTGTACCAGTCGATGTTTACTTTAGTTAACGTATACATAATATTTTATATTTTTTCATAGTCATAATTATTACACTTTGTATCCATTGAAAAAACACAAAGAAACAAATAAACATTTCATTAAAATAAAAACATAGTAAACCTGTTCAAAATATGTTATCTATGTTCATAAATAAAAACAATATTATTTTATTATTATTAAACGAGTACGAGATAGAAATACAAACATGCTATATTCTGAAATATATTACAAGATCGACGAATCATTCTAATTTACTCAAAATCTCAAAATACGTACAACGAATACTGACGAAGAAGGGTTAAGAGGAAGCACATCCAACGCTTTTACTCTTAAAGAGAACTAAAAAAAAAAAAGAAGATACGCCTTCAGCGAATGAAATTTAATTTATTTTTATTGTAATTGCATTGAAAAGAAAAACCTACACATATATACGATATATTGTATGTAATTTAGTTGTAATAATTTTTAAATTAAATTTCAATAAATTTGTATTTTCAGAAAAAATTAGTTGTTTTTGAATTATGTGCTTGTTTGATTTATTTTAAAATTTCTTCCTTGGTTCTGATGGAATGATGATTGATTAATAAAACAGGCGAGCGAGCTTCTGTGATCAGATATAAATTTACATCATTTATGTTCAGCGAGTTTACCGGTTCCGGAGGGCTGTTTTGTCATTCTTACAGCCTTGTCATTGCTCCTGCTGTCGCTGGTGCTCTTCGACTTCAGCACATCAAACATGTTGCGTGTTGTATTGATGGGAAAACGCATCTTCCATTTTAGCCATGTGGTAAAAGCTCGCTCATTGTCCTGCATCTTGAGCATTTCTTGCTCCTTGGCCTGCAATGCCTTCTCCACGACAAAACGTTGCTTCCGCTGCACTTTCGTAGCCCTTTTGGCCAACTGTTCGCGTGTCAATCCGTATTCCGACAGATAACCAGTGTATTTGGGTAGCTGCTTCTCCGACTTGGTGACAGCGTGACGATACTCACAGCATGTTCGGTAATTGAATTTCAAAGTGGTGACTTCTGGTGGCGGTACAATTGAGAAAAGATTTCTGCGTCTGTTAAACGGAGGAGGAGAAGCTTTTTTCGGTTTCTTAAACTTATCTTTGTCTCGGACGTAATCGAAATCATTTGGTATATACGAAGCTACAATAACCGAGAGTTGATCGCCTTCATCATTATCATTATCAGTACGAGTCACGACGTCTCCACGAAATGCTCCACAGTTGTTATTGTCAATGTGTACATCAGCGCAAATGTGTTCGTTTTTAACTGTGTTCTTGTACTTGTCTGTTGGTAGTTTTGTTTCGTCTTCGTTCCTCAACGGTTCAACATCACCATCATCGAAATTGAAGGTTCCTTGTTTGAACATTTTGTTGCGTTGCTGCTGCAGCGGCGGCTGCATTGAGGAACCATTTCTAGTCGTCTTATTGCCGATGTTCAGTGCAGTGTGCATCTCTTCACAAATTTCTTCGATGATTTCTTCTTCATCAAGGTTATTTTCAGTTTTAATCGTATGTTGAATACACTCTGGCAATGCAGTTCCTTGACTGTTGTTTGTTGTTGCTGTTCTCTTTAGCAACGATCCGTCCTCTGTTGTATTGTCCTGTAATGTGGCTGTAAGGATTTCCACGATTTCCTCTTCTTCTTCTTCTTCTTCTTCTTCTTGTTTAGCTTCATCGATTGCTGAAAATTTCATCAGGTCCGCTTCATTGGTATTCATTGCTTCTGATGCATCGTCGCCTCCAATCGCTCCATCAGCTCCAGGCTCATAATAAACCACCAAATTTAAAGCAAACTGTACTTTTCTGTTTGTGGCAATAGTTGCCACTACTTGACCAGGTTCACTTTCGTCCACCATCGGATCAATCGCAAACAACTCTTTGTTGGCTTCTTTGATCTTGTCTGCTATGTTGTATTCGTTGACAGGTGTTAAAACTGTAAATTAGATGATAAATCAGATTCCATTTGCTAAAGTTGACTCTCCTAGAATTGCGGATATACAATAAATACTCACAATAGATTTCGCAATCGTCTTCCGATTCGCATTCGTGGTCCTGTTCGCCGTACATCGTTCGTGTCTTCCCTCTCCTTCCGATTACTTCGTTGGTGGGGTTTTTTACCTACTCGGCCGATGATTTTTGCTAGTAGTATGATGTAATGAATAAATATATTTTCATATTTACATTGACAATATATCTGATCATTACTTTTCGTTATTTTCTTTATGAACGAGTAGAAAAATTTTCAGCAAACGAAAATCATAAATTTGTCCACCGATTTCGAATAATTTAATGTTTAATTTCTCATTAATTGAAATTTCCGTTGAAAACCCAAACTAAATGAGTGTGTGTAAATATATGTAACTAATTTTAGCTTCACTTTGAAGTTTGGAGAGTTTTTTCTCGACTTCCGACTTCGTTCTACCGATTGCTTGTTTAAGTTAAATTTAATTCCTCAAAATAGTCAGTGAGAGTTCAATGTTATTTGAATTTGTTTGACTACTTTGAAATTATGTATGTTAACTATCATGAGTTGTTAAATCGATGGTTGGCAACGTTCGAATCTTCTGCATTCGAACATTCAAAAGAGAAACAAATACAACACATAAATCATTGTATTAACAGATATTTAAACAAATCATTTCCTTGTCATGATTTAATAATAACAATAATATTGTTATTGCTATTAATTTATGTCGGTCTAACTTAATAATTTTGTATCTTGATCTCTCATTCATTAAATTATTTCTGTTGTTTCTCTTCTTTTATATTTTACTGGATATCTTGGTTTTCTTTAATATATCCACATTATTTGAATGTTGTAGAAATGTTGAAAAATTCCTATGTTATTAATCTTTAATCTATAATTGAGAGTCTGATGTGTTTAAGTTACGAGAGACATTCATTGAAAAAATTTGTTTAACCTGTTAAAAACTTTAAACTTTCAAAAGAAATTCATCACAAATTTTTAATTAATTTATTAATCAGGCGAAATTAAAAAACTTAAATACTTTGGGTTACTTTAATCTTTATATTTTTTATAATCTTTATATATATGTACATGTGTGTATTTTTAACAGCTGTGAAAATAACTGAAATAAATAAAAGAATATTCAATAATAATAATAATTCAATAATTAATTCTAATAAATGTAATTGATTATATTTGCTTTTTTATAGGAATTTCTTTAAGGTATTTTTGCAAATTTTTATATGAAAAAGAAACCAGCCGATGGCCCTGGTTTGATCGTATATCAAACTAAAACGTAAATATTATTACAAAAAACCAAATTATTTAAAAAAAATTCGAAATGCTAAATATTGCATTGATTTCGAAGAGTCTTCATACCCGGAAACGGCATACATACGAGTACATGTCTACTATGTACGCAGATATTTTTTATAAACTGATAAGAATTAAAAATACGTATAATTTTGAGTATTTATTTTTATAATTTTGTTTATAATTTTTATCTGTGGCCTCGAGCAAATGGTTCATTCGTTTCTTCAGTGTACAATAAAACTTGGTTCAAAAATTGGGACGGATTTTGTTGCTTTTAAGCAGCTATACATACATACAAGTCTTTGTTTTGTATTGTAGATAAGAATTTTAAAATATGTGCACTTCATTTTTAATTTCGTTTCGTTTTGTGTGGAAGAATTAAAAGTTTTTAAAAAAATTTGAATCTTTCCATTTTAACCAGCAACCACAGTGAATGGATGAATGCAATGAATAAATTCTTTCGATTCGAACGATTTCGTCTTTAAGTTCATATTTAATCATACCCATTTCTAAATTAAATTTTTAATAATTAATATAAACATGTATTGAATTACATTTACGTCTATTCATATGAACATATGCATTCGTGAATTTCATTTAAAAAATTAAATCATATCCATTAGTGGATTACATTCTATATCCATTCATATATTCATAACGATTCACTATTGGTATTCATGAATCACTCATATTTTATTCATGAATTGTATTCTTTTCTTTTTTTATTGTTAGTTCAAAATGGAAAGGAACATCTATAAATACATTGTAATGAAACGATATGATAACCTAAAGATCAGTATGATAAAAAAAGAAAATAATAATTATTTTTCTCTCTTTGAATCAAATTCGAATCTATTCATTTTAAAAATAAAGATTAATATCCGAATCCTACGTATACATAAGTTTGCAAAGCTCAAAAGTCGAATGAATCAATAAATAGGAAATAAATAAAAATCGTTCAACAAAAATTCAAATAAATCAATAAATTTAAATGATTGTTTTCCATTGTCTTGTGTAACTTCTTTTATTAGTTTTGTTCTTTAAAAAGCATCTCACATATATAAAGTGTTAAAAAAATATGGATATAAATACTCGTACTATATCATTGATATATAATGGGTGGGCCATCTGTTGGTTGGAATTACAATTTATTTGGACATGGGCAACACTGATTCGTTAAAAATATTTCATTGTTGTTCCTTATAAAAATAATAAATCAGATGAGGCGCACTTTCATCTCGGCGGTTATGTTAATAAAGCAAAACAGACCGTATTTGGGGATCACAAAACCCACACTTAATCGCTGAGAAGGCGATGCATTCTCAGCGTGTGACTGGTTTGGTATGGTTTTGGGAATGGCGACATTATTGGCCCATTTATCTTCGAAGATAAGTCTGGCGACGAGGATCCCTTTTTCTGGGTTGGTAGCGTTTTCTAGAATTTCAAACTCTGGAATACAAAATCTTGAAAAACAAAATCTTGAAAAGCAAAATCTCGGAAATCGCCCCCCGCCCTTATACGATTTTTTCTTATCTCGACCCAACCTACTTGTCCTAGCTTTTTGGCACATCTTATGCGTTACACTCTGTATAAGAGTGTTCTTCCTTTATAAAAGAACGTGCAAACACCCTCACAAATTGTTCGGGATGGTATAATTCAATGCTAAAGGACTTTTCTAGTTCAGTTTAACAACTAAATGTGCCCAAAAACTTAAAATTATGAGAGTGCGGAAAAAAGTAATGCATTAAAGGAGCCTCAGTCGTTTGAAGAAATTAACATTCCGGATACTATTCGAAATATCGAAGGAGAGCTATTCGTTTTGTCCGAGAAAAGAGTTGATAACAACCCAATTGTCGTTTTAGGAACCATTTCTAGCTACTGGCAGAAGCAGACATATGGTCAATGGACGGTACATTTAAAGTTATCCCCACATTATTCTATCAACTGTTTGTTTTACATGGTATGATAGAAACGCAAACAGTGCTATTAATTTATTGTATTATGACTGGTAAAAGCAAAAAATTATATTCTGAAGCTTTTTATGAAATCCTTTACTTCGCCGCAAGTAATAATAGCGATTTAAATATTTCCCTTCGATGAGACGTCTATAAATCCTAAATTAAAAACATTGTTTGCAGTTAAAAATATGTTCATATAAAATAGTGTACATATTATATGAACAAATAAAAATGAAGCAGTAAGAGTGTTAACTTCGGTCTGGCCAAAGCTCATATATTCTACATCTTTTTTATACCCTAAACACGAAGTGATGAGAGTATATTCACTTTGTGCTTACGTTTGTAACTCATTAAAGGGGGCGTGACATGTATACAAAAGTATATATATTACAACAGAACGAATAGAGATATTTTCATCAAACTCGGCATTGTCGAATATTGTCTATCATTAGAAACTCAGACCATTACCACGCCAACTTCTTATAGTGAATATAAATTTATCCATGCTTATAGCTCAATTTCTCAGCTTGTAGAACGAATTTGCGGTTGAAATTTTGTCCAGAAGTCCACTGTCTCTGACGAAAACAAATTTTAATTAAATAAAACTCGATAACAGGAGAACGAATAGAGATATTTTCATAAAATTTGGCACCTACCACGTCTCCTTTAAGGTGTTAAAAACAGAAGCACAAAGTGAGTATACCCTCATTCCTTCGGATGTAGGGTATATAAATTAAAACAGAAATTGCTTTAAATTTTTTTTTTAAATTTAAAAAAAAAGGCTAAAAATTTTTTCAAGATTCACTTACTTTCTTTTTTTCTTTTGTTTTTAAGCTTTTGCTTTTCAAGATTTCTTATCAATTCAACATTTTGAAATTCCAGTTCCTGCTCCGCTATTCTATTCTGCTATTCTATTGATGTTGGAAACACAACACTGAAGGAAGGTTGAAGGGATGCGCTACTGCAAAGCCAGACGAGGCAGCCATTTGATTAAAATCTAATCCACAACAACAATTATAGTCGGAAGATTTATTCTCTTTAATAAAACATTAAAGTTTGGAAATCATTGTACGGTGCTATTTTTTTATAGCAATTTGAAAAAGAAACCATCGGATGGCCCACTCTTAATATTTATCAAGTATGTGTTCCACTTGTATAATATCTAAATATCAGGGATTATATCCTTATACATACATATGTGTATGTATCGTGTGTCGGTATATAGAATTTTTAACAATAATATATTTACTTAGATTAAATAAAAATGTACAATTAAACAGAGAATTTTAAATAAATTTAAATTTTTTATAAATTTAAACAAAACTTTTTTAGAAAAGAAATTTTTCCCCCGTAATTAAAAAGTTTTTGTAATTTCTGTTTTCTGATTCTTCAAATTGCAATTACAATATATTTCGTAAACACAAATTAAACTGTGAAGTTTTCTTTTTATAATTAAATGATTAAATGTGGCTCCAACCGCTTTTCCCATTATTTACTAGAGATCCCTTACAAACTAAAATTCTTATGATATACACAGTGGTTATTAATACAATTAATATTACGAGTAATATTTTTATAATAATATAAATTCAAATAATTCATTTATATAAAATAATTAAAGTCTTATAGCATTTCAACAGAACATCTTAAAGTGTGCAAATAATATTATTCATCGTACTAAATGGTTCTTTTAAATATTACTTTTTAGATAATTTTAAAGAAAATCCATAATATTGCACTGCATTTGACCGAACACTTTTTGTTCTACCTATAAACCACATGAGAAATATGTATGTGAATATATGCACTGCATAAAGGTGTGAGTATGTGTTAACCAGGGTTCGGAAACGGAAAAGAAACTGTTCGTTTATTTGTTTTTCTTTTTTATATCGCTCGATTCATATTCCTCATTGAATATAACAATATTTCCATTCTCTCTGATCAATGAACTTTTTCATCCATGAACAGACGAAGAATCGATATTCGAAGATGAAAATAATTTCATCAAATGGTTGATGGTTTTTGGACAGACACTCGTCGCAGAAATCAATCCGAATAAATTTCTAAGATAGGTTAATTTTCGAAAGTTGCTTCAGCCGTAGGATGAACTCGACGGTCAAAATTAAGTGCGACAAGATGGAAGATCGAGCGAGAGTCGGCGAAAACGTCGTCTTATTCGTAAACTAATTTATAATAGTAACAATTAAAAATATGTTTAAATGTTTAATTAATTCTAGAGAGACACACGCTCGCAAAAATCAGTCTGAATAAAGTTCTGAGATAGGTTAATTTTCGAAAGCTGCTTGAGATGTAGTTTTAGTGTCAGATGAACTTGACGATGAAAATTAAAAGACCGACAAGATAGAACACCGAGATCGATGCTACGTTGGTAGCATCATTCGTGTTCCAAAAAACCGCAGGAACACAGCGAATGATATAGAGTTTACTTTTAATACAAATTTGTGAAAAAATGTCAAAATTTGTACTATGTACTTAATTTGCATTATGTGGTTTGTTTAAATGTTAATTAAAGTTTTATTTTAATGAAATATACAAACACAATGATTTCCTTGGCGATTCTTTTGTTGATTCGAACTCTTCGTGGTTCGCTATAGAACGATTGCGAATCAGGTTCGTGCATTAAGTTTACGAATACGAGTGGCTCGGCATTTTTTTGTACTGTAAAATCACTCATAACTCAAAACAGATTACCATCTTTGGGGATCGTTTTTCTGCGAGGAATATAAATAGAGTTCGATTGTTCGATTGATCGATATATTCCGAACCCTCGTATTAACTTCCAGTTAAACTAACAGATTGCATGTTGCGTTGTGGTTGTTCTTTTGGTTATTTCCTTCTCAGTACTGTTCCTTTATTTGTTTTTAGTTTTCTTTATCAAACCTTTAATAATTTTAGTTTATGTACAAATATTTATCAAAAGAATATACAACAAAAAGTTTTTATAATCTTAAATAAACCAAAATAAAATGTAGATTTTTTAATGATTAGAAATATCGTGATATTTTTCGTTTTGCTCTTCTTATTTTTCTTTTACTTCTTCTTCATTATTATTCTTTGCATTACGATTTGCATAAAGCATTAAGTATTTTTTTAATGAATTCTTACTCAGTTGCTCTTTTATTGTATATTCCTTTTTAATTTAGCTCCTTTCTTTTTTCTCTTTTCTGTTTTTTAAATTTTTTTTATTTTTCCTTCTTTCTTTCCGCATCTTTCGACAACTTATTTTTATGTAAACAAAGGCAAGTGATAGAAGTCGAAGCCACGATAACCTTTGGCCGCCAGCCAAATATACACCACATGATATGCACCCGGTATAAAGCAAATGAGACCAGCCACAAAGAAGACGACACCCTGCGACGTGTTCGACGGATCGGCGATCGCAAAAGCACCCATCACAAAGAGCCCGGTGCCAACCAAGAGTAATGTTACCGCAGCCAGGACGGTTCGCCAATTTTCGCGCACCTTCGGGTGTCGCCAACAGGAGGTGTTAGTGTATTCTGTGGGCAGATTTCCGTATTCCTGAATAAGTGAATCGCTGTCACGTGACGTTGTGTCATCACTGCATTTATTGTAATTTCTGTTGGAGTGAGAGAGAGAGAGAGGGAGAGTGGAGAGAGAGAGAAAGAGAAGAGGTTGTAATTAACAGTTTCGAACTACGAAAGGATTAAATGTTTTTTTTTAAATAGTATAATAAGAATAAATACATTTTTAAATGATGACAAAATGTTTTATGAATCCATCATATATTTTGTGTGATTCATTTATAGATTAAAATTTTTGATGTGTCTGTCTGTTAGCATCGTTTATCTGCTGAACAGGTGTTTGACATTTATTGTATTTTTATGAAGAATTGACAATTTAATTATTAAATTCAATAATTGGGTTGTTGCCATTTTAATAGATAAAAAGAAATGAGAACAGTTTAAATATCATTAAATAAAAAGGATTTGATTACTCTTGTTATACCCTGCACCCGAAAGAATGGGATGTAATCACTTTGTTCTTCCGTTTGCAACGCATTCAAGGAGGATAGGAGGCATAGAAAAGAATATTAATTCTAGATTATCCTCACCTCCAGAGTCGATTTAGTCTGTCTGGGGCATCATCTTGAAATTTGGGGCGAATATTCTCTGTCATCATAGACTTTTTAGACTCACTATTTAAGTTCTCATTCAGCTCTCATATCAAATACATTATTATTTAGTTAAAAAGTAGAAGTGACAGTTGTCCGATTTTCTCCATGTTCGATATTAAAGAGCCCTACACGAGATATATGCCGATATTCGTGCCGAACTTCATGGCAATATTTCTACTCTTCTCCTGAAATTATGGTTTTTGTCACCAGTGGGCGGACCACACCCAATTTTGGCAGTATATTTGTTAGTTATATACGGTGGACTCGTGTATAAACCTTCAAATTCTCTCTACACGCTGAGAAATTAAGCTATAAGGATTCACAGTACCTATAAAAAGTAGGCGTTTCACTGATTCGATTTATCCCATTTTCAATATCAAACAGCTATTTATGACAGAGGATATTCGCAACAGATGGACAGAGAGACGGTCAGGCGGTGAGACAGACAGATCCCTTATCTCTTCGTGTGTAGGGTATAACAATTGTACTGATAAATATGCAAGTAACTGACTGTATTAAGAAAACATATATATGCAGTATACGTACATACTGTACTATGTATGTATGTATTTTCATTGACGTAAATATTTTTGAATGGTTTGTATACGTTTCTGGCAAATCGCCGAGTTGGCAGCAGGTTGCATTCGTCAATCACTAAGTAGAAATAAGAAATAATAAAAACTCAAATAACATACCAATAAACCAATAAAATCTATTCAAGTTAACACGTACTCGTATATGTACAATGTATATACATAAAACGTGTGTAAAACTATTTTTAAATAACTCATAAACCTATGATTATTGTGAACAAATTTTTATACACGTCAGAAATAAAAAAATCAAACCTATTCTAAAAATGATTTAAAGTAAAATAAACTTAGTAAGTTTATAGTAAATATAGTAAATAATAGTAAATTTACAACAAATTATATAAGATAATAAATTGGTAATTAAATTCATTAATAAGGTAATTTTTATTAAATTAAATTAAATTATTTAATTTTAAGGAGAACTTTAAGCTTGAACTTGAACTAGCTTCATGCCAATTCTATGAGTAATTCTCTAGAATTAATTGCTTTCCATAGCAATAAGGAAAAACTATAATAAATTGATTGATATATAAAATCGATTAAAGGTCAAATATATTCTCAGATTTGGGAAGATTTACGCCATGCAATTACGTTTTAAGTGCTTTTTAATGATTCCCAGAAAGATTAATAATTTAAGAATAAAAACAACAAAAATACGGTGTGTATGTATAGAGGAAATGAGTGTGCATAAATAATCACAAATGAAATTTTTAAAAGTGGATCTAAAGTTGATTCTCTCTAAAAGCTTTTGATTTCTAAAAGATTCGTTTTCTATTGTTTTTGTATCTATTGTCTCATTCTGTATCTTATCAATTCGATTTATCTGTGAAATTAAATAGTATTACGCTTTATTCTTCATCAGCATTCATTAATTATCTATTACATTCTTGCTTTTATTTTTTTCCGATTCGATTCGACTTTCCTCTTCTTAGTTTTAGCATAGTTTTATCTAAAGGTCGATGATCTGAACTGATTTCAAAGAGATCGATGAGCACACACACACACAAGAAGGAAATTCTTAGTTATATTAACTTTATAACATTCTATTAATATCAATATAACTTCATCAATATTTAATATGATAATATATTTTCATCAATTTTATCAATATAATAATATGAAATCATCAATACTCGAATATTGTCAATTTTATAATCAATGCTTTCTTAAAGACTTTAATGACAAATGTCGACGCACGGCGTTAGGTCAGAAACCACGTCGTTAAGTAATGTTAAACCAATTGACCAAGAAAATTAAATGTAATATTTATGTCCGAAGTAGCTTTTAATAAACCGATTTTGTTAATTACAATACAATACTAATTATCTAAATTCTAACTTGTAGTTTTTTATAATTTTATCTTACATATATTTATATATTACAATTAAATAAATAATAAATAAATATAACTGAAATAAATTAAATAACTGAAATTGAAATAGATAAAAATAAGCTAAAATACGAATATTTACAGCTTTTTCAGCCTCAAAGCGGACAATTATGAAAGTTTTATTCGCTTTTTGTCAGGCTGCGAGTTTGTCTGAATACGAAATGCTCCACAAAATTTCGAATTATGAAGTATACTTTTATTTCCTGTATATTATATATATTAAAAAACAAAAAAATGTCCAACAATCTCATTGCGGCCTCTAATGCACACATTATGAATCGATTATAATCTTCGTAATCATAAAAATAAATTTTTTCGTTATTAAATGTTATACAATAATTCATTATTGTTATTGATTATTTCATACCGAATGCAATACATTATTTTTATTATTAAACATAATTTAATATAATACAATTAATTTTATATTATAACACTTATTATAATATATAAAATATTACAACATATTGTTTTTTCTTAATATACTTTTAATTACTTTACTTAAATTTTTGCTACACTTTTAAAATTTCACAATTCACATGTAAATTAGTAGTTTGTTTTGTTTTCTAATCGAAACAATACAATTTATATATTATTTTTGCTATTCGTATTATTGTTGTTGTTGCAATTAAGTCAGCTAAATATATAGCGTAGAAGCATAAATTAACCTTGATCTGTTTGAAGTTAATTTACCTCTATTTTTATTTTTGTTTTCTCTATCTTCGTAGGGAAGGGCAACTGAGTGTGTGTTTCTACTGCTCGGTCTTTATTTGCTGGAAAATATTTTTATAACAACAGTGAATTTGTACTGAAGCTTTATAACTAGAAACGAAAAAGTTGCGTATACCATTTGTACAAACTATTATATTATGAGAAATAATAAATGGATTATAAGAAATCACTTAAAAACTAAATGATAGTCATATAAAACGCCTCAAGTGAATGAATTAATTGACAGATTTGGACAGCTACATATGTACATATATTCTTCTGGCTTCTGGATTTGACATTGTAATCGTTCTTCGCTTGCGAGACTCCCAACGTTTTGCTGCGTTACTCAACATGAAAACATGCCTAGTGCAGGGCCTTCTATCATCTACATTTGAAGCACAGTTTGCATCAACATAACCCGCAACATTATCTCCTAATTTACGAAATCTCATCCCTTCTTTATTTGTCTTTGCTGCTAACCAGTGTTGCTTGCCGAAATTTGAATTGTATTGACTAAGATACGTAGTACATGTGCAATACAAGCATAGCTCCTGGAATAACTTCTGCTGTGTTCCGCTTCCGAGCTTCATATTCTTTTAGAAGCTTTATTTTTAATGCTTCTGAGTTCGGAAGCTTCTCACGAGTTTCGATGGCAATGCGCAAAGACCCATACTCATCTGTGCTGCTGAGTATAATGCTGTGCAGTAATAATGCTGTATATTTATCATGTTTGCAGTTTTATCCATATGTGTTTCGATGTGGCGCAGTTCCTTTATTTGTTTTAGTTCCAATGTTGTGAGTACCAAATCCGATCTTGTTTTCGCGTCTTCAGCTTCTCATTCCGCAATTCTTTGTGTTGGTTCATTTGGTTTGGAACATCGGGCATTTAAACAACCCCATATTTCATTTTGATTCTTCAACTTGGATTCTTCATGTATCTTTTCCAAGAGCTTCTCATTTGAGAAACTTCAGGCGTTCCTAAATTTCTATTTCTTTCCAGAGTGGAAGTGTTCTGGTCCTATTAGAGTTGCCTATAGAGTAGAACATGTGTATAACAAAAAGTAATAATGATAAAACCTGAAAAACTACTAAAACTAAAAACAAATTGTACGTGTAAGAGTGGCAATCGTAAAGGGTTTATCAAAATTTCAACACGAGTTTATATACTACGAGTATGTAGAGTAAATTGTCCGTCTGATAATCAAGATGTTGTGTTTTCCCTTCAAACAAAACTGGATTCTCTAAAGTGGAATGAAACCATTTATGCTAACACAAATCTGTCTTTCGAAATGTTGTAAAAATAATGAGTTCATTATAATAGTTTGTTGTATTTGCTGTAATTTGGAAGCCCATTAAATTTAATATAATCACTGAAATGTTATCGTTTTTTATGACTACTTGTTCACTGTTAGTGTCGGTGCCAGTCGACTATAATTTGATTACTTTTTAAATAGAAAAACATGAAGTTCAAAAACACATGAAAAAAAAAACATCCAACGCAGCTTTACACACCACAAGCTTCATATTCATCCAACCAGTCATCCATCCTACGGTTGGTTTGAGTCAGACAATAAAGTGGTTTTCTTCTTCTTGTTATTATTATTACTATTATTATTATTATTGTTTTCTAACCAGTAATAACATTGTGTCATAACATCAGCATCAATGAATGACACATCAAAGCATATGCTTATACATATAGTATATGTACATATGTTTATTCAATGATATCAACAAGTTTTCGAAGCACGAGGATGATTTAATATAATATTCTTATAGATAATATTGTAGATTATAATTAAAACCAACTCTGCGGAACTTCCGCAATGTCAGCTGAATTCAATTGTGTGTCCTTGAAAGAATCTAATATTTTTATTTCTTAACAGAAGTTAGCTTCTTTCTGAAAGAACTTCTGCAGTCTTTATTATCGTGTATATACGAGTATGTTTACATTAATTACTTGTCTAGTTAGTTAATGATTTAAGTGCAAGTTATTATTAACACAGACGTTTTATTATGAATGACATACCGACACGAGAGACAATCATTGGTCAAGAATTAATAAAGAAAAACGTTTTCCTAACATGTTATGGTTGGTGAACGCAGCAAAAACAAACTCAAAAACAGATCAGAGATAGATAAGTATTTATAATAATCTATAAAGACTAAAATAAAACATTAATAAATACATTGTATTTTTTTACTTTAAGCGTTTGTTTATGCAGTTGTATTGCGCATAAAACAGAGACTAAAAATAAAATAGACTGCATACAAATTTAATTATATGAGTAATAAACATGGAAATGTTTATAACAACTCAAATGTGACGATATCCACAAGTAGATTAACTATATTTTTGTTGTTGCTCTACGTTGCACGTAGATGTAGGTACGAAGAATATGAAGGTGAGAGGGGGAGTGTGGAGGGGAGGGTTGAAAGATTAGAAAGCGACATTAAACTTAGACACTTGAAAAACGAAAGACATTCCTGAAGCCATAAAAAAGTCACTAACAGGTCAGGTAAAGAGATAAAAAGAAAGAATAATCAAAGGAAAAATGAAAGAAATATAAAAATAAACAATTAATATAATATAATAAATAAATAATAAATAAGCCATTAAATATATATATGTATATATATATAAGTATGTAACAATAAATTCTAATAAAATAACCGACATTATTTCAAATTTGGCTTATATACATATTAATAATAATATGATAATTTCTTAAGGTCTGAAATAGTTACTGAAACAAAGTATTTCAGCAGTTACAAATGTATACTGAGCCAATTTTTTAATTACGGAGAGTACATTAAACTTGATTTTAAGCACAACACTCTTAAATGTTGTATAAATTTTCCACATCTTCGATAATAATTCAACACACAACACATGCAACCTTCCATTCACTACACTAAACTATTATATATATTAAGTGAATGCGGTGAGGTGCGTGTTGTGTGAAATGTTGATTACCGATGTCTGGTTACCGGCTCAATTACACAAAAACCAAAACTACACAAGCAAACAAACATAGTCAAAAGTACGATATACAAACAATATACACAATAAATGATTCGCAAATCACGTTCCTGAGACGCCTTACAAGGATGCAACAATATAGAAACATCTACTCTTTGTGCCATATAAAAGTCGTTCATGGAAAGACTTGCGTTAAATTCAGTTCAGTTCTATTGCTTTTTTTTACATGTACTCATGTTGCTCTTCTTCGTCGTATTCGACTTCTTCTTGGCTTGCTTCTTCTCGTTATTATTCGTTATTCCAACGCTTATAATGAGTTTTATAACGTGGGCAGAAAAATTGCAAAGTTATTCATTTCATGATGGTTGATTTGGTTGGTTGGTTGCTTGTTTGATTTGTAGAAGAGGGCTCCAAGCTGTTGATTCTTGCCTCGAGCGCTAGTATTGTAATTTTTTTTTTGTTGGTACCAATTTACACATTTACTCTGTTTGTTGTTGCTGTCGGTCGGTTGAAGTTGATACCATCTGAATGTACCACCAACAATTGACTGACTGACTGATTGACTAACTGAATGAATGAATGACTTGACTTCACAAACAGATTTCAATTCAGTTCCTTGTTTATGTTGCGTGTTCTTGGAGCTTATTTAGTAAACAAAAGATAAAAAGTAACCACATAAATATACTGCATTGTTATGAATGTACATAATCCATGAATGTCTTCTATGCTATGGATGGATATTTAATGGTAATACTGTTTATTCGCAGGTATAAAATGCAAAAGGCATCTCCTCAAATATTTAAATAGCGCCGTGTTCATCATTTGTTAACGTGGATCTGTTTGTATGGACATATACATATACATATCTCGGTCTGTCTGTCTGCCTTTTGATACGTATATAGACAGACGTAACGTTTCATCAGCAAGCGTTCAAAAATAGCTTAAAAATACTTGTAATAAAAGCAATTTGTATGAGAATCTGATAGCATCTCTAGCATCAATGAATTGCATGATGAATTGAATGAATGTGAAGTTGTTGCTGTTGATACGAATACTTCTGAATTTTAAAACTAAACCAAAAATGCTTTTATATTTTTATACTTAATAGTTATAATATTTATAATAACTAATAATAATAAACTTTTACTATATATAAATATGTGTTATGTATTTTCTTTTTAAATTCATTTTAACCATATCATTAGATTTGCTACAATGCTAATGCAAGTACAACAACTTGTTCACTTAACATGAATGTAATACAAATACAAAGAGTATACAATAGTTAGATACACATATTAAATTTTATTATACATTATCATAATTATATGGCGTGAATAATTCACATTTAACTCGATTCTACTGCAAATTATGTCGCTGTTATATTCTAGAAGTATTATTATTTGCTTCTTATTGTTCCTTTTTTCGAAGATTTTGGTTGTTTCTCATTTTATACAGTTATATATAAAAGAGAAATAAAAATAAAAGTATTATTATTGTGATTATTTTCCATCATAATATTATATCATAGTTCGATTTAGTTCATAACTATAAGAACATAGAATTCATTAGATTGTTCATCATGTGTTCATGAATTAAAAACATACAGAAATAGCAAAAATTAGTAGACGAAGGAGAAATAAGAGAAAATAAATTGGGGACTCCCTAAATTACATAATCAATTATGTTAAACGAATGAAAGCTTCTCGGAAATTTCGATCATTTTTTCGGGCTTTCATGCTGTGTTCATCTTTTAGAATAGATCCCTAATGGATTCTAATCTTATTGGATGTTTAGCGTTTCGCGAGTTCACTGTAATCGAATAGTATGTATCATCATGCATCATGATTCATTAATAGCAATGTTTTGACAATATTATTAATAATAATTTGTATATTATTTATCTGATTATTATTGTAATGTTCAATTAATTTAAGTTACACTTTATTGTTAGTTGCTAAAAACAATTGCTTGTTTAGTGATACTTCTCGCCATTCGCTAGAACAGTGGAAGTAGTTTATAAATGAATGAAATTAATGACACGCTTTATCTATTTTAATAGTATGCTATGCATACATGTAGATAAAATAAACGGTTTCCTCTTCATACATACATATGTATGTATATATTATACATTCAGAAAACTGTTGATTGTCATGTTTTTTATTTCCTTTTTTATATCCAGTGAGATGTTAATGTTATTTCTTCTTTACAACATTAGTAAAAATAATACTTTTTGTATGCACTTGTGTTGCATAGTTAGTGTCACGTAAGTGTAACTTGTCGTTATTGGGAATTCATAGACTTCATTGAGA
Organism: Myopa testacea; assembly: GCA_949629155.1. Lineage (NCBI taxonomy): Eukaryota > Metazoa > Arthropoda > Insecta > Diptera > Conopidae > Myopa > Myopa testacea. The sequence goes on along the minus strand of OX451348.1, from coordinate 36,163,270 downwards.
CGCGACTCACATCTCCAAACATCGGTCCGTCTGCGAAATGACACAGCGCTTGATTCGAATCCACTCGATTGGACTCGATTAACATAAAAAGTTATCAAAGAATGCATTTTCTATTTTGTTGAATAAATACATACAGTGTTGGCCAAAGAATTAGCACAATTAAAACATTTTAAAACAAGTAATTTTTTTTTATAAACCTAGCAGTTCAATATAACTTATTTCTTTTAAAAACATGTTCAATTATTTCACAGCTTAAGAACAAACAATAATTTGATGAACAGAAAATTATTTATTAATAGTTTTTCATATTTTAGATTAAAAGTCGATTTTCTTACGGACACCCAATTAGCACACTTTAAAAATAATATAATTTAATGGCCGATATTTAAAAGTTTTCATCAATATTTTGTTGGATATCCTTTTTGCCTTGTAACGGCATTTTATCTTCGAGGCAAACTCTCAACGAAGTTTTGGCTGCGGCTTCGGGAAATGGAATTCCATCCATCTTGAATGGCCCGCCAACGCTCAGAGGAATTTTGAGGTTTTTTTTTTGGTTGCACCGCTTTTTCCATTCACACAGATCCACATTCCACAGATTCTCAATTGGATTGAGATCTGGACATTGTGCCGGCCATGGTAAAATATTTATTTTTTTATCGTTAGGGTACTGGTTTAGGAGTCGTGCAGTATGCTTGGGATCATTGTCATGCATGAATGTCCACCTTAATGGCAAGTTTTCATTCGCGAAAGGTTCCATGTGGCTCTCCAAAATCCCTTGGTAAATATGCTGATCCATTCTTGTATCAATCTTAACAAATGGACCTACACCATGCCATGAGAAAGCAGCCCATTATACTCCCGCCACCATGTTTCACAGTTTTAATGGTGTAACGTGGGTTTAGTTGGTTATGCGGTGGACGCCATACATGACGCTTACCATCAGACCAAAGTCGATTAAATTTGGACTCATCGCTCTAAAGAATTTTTTAAAAAATGATAATGGCTTGTTAACGTATAATCTTGCAAACTTCAGTCTTGCTTCAATATTTTTCTTCGACACAAATGGTTTCTTTTGTGCAACATATCCAAACAAACGTGCCTCATTTAACCTTCTTCGGATGTCCTACTGCTAATTGCTATCTGGTGATCCCGGGCTATATTTTCTTTTATTTCGCGCGAAGTTATAAATGGATTTTTCTTTGCTTGAACCGTAATTAGTCTGTCCTCAGCATCAGATGTCTTTTTTGGAGGCGCTCTTCGTTTTACTGGTTCGAAACTTTCATAATTTGCATAATGCTGTAACGCATTATAAACCATTTCTCTCGACCGGCCAATATTATTTGCTATTTCTGCAATACGTTTTTTCATGAAAATTATTATTTTTCTCTGCTCTGGAGTACACGGCGTCTTACGACCCATCTAGTGTAAATTATTTAAAAAAGTTTTAAACTACAGATAAATAAAGTTGTATAAATACTTACTGCTTTGAAAATTACTCTTATCGAATTAAAGAAAAAATCACTTCATTTACCAATAAAAATGTCCATGTGCTAATTCTATGTCCACCTCACTTGAGCGAATGTTAGAAATTTTTTGCAATATTTGCTCATAATTCTAACGGTAGTTTCCGTTGTATATACGTTCAAGGTTAAAATAAAACCACAGAAAATTGTAGCAGATATAACAATTAGGATATTTGGTGTTTTAATTTCTCATAATGTATGATGTGCTAATTCTTTCACCACCACTGTAGGTACATATGCTATTAAGATACACCAAAATCAGCGATGGACAACAGGCAAGTATCTTGAGTCACACGTATTGTGCTGTCTATTTAAGGTGTTATAGTCATCGTACACTTTGTCACCGTCAGTTGAATCTTAATAGAAAAACCGGAAATAATTCATAAATCCATTGAATAGCATTCTGGAAATTTAAATATAATTGTATATGTAAACATAGTTACATACATACATATGTATTTACTTTGAGAAGCTTGTCAACTTAGTCAAAATATTTGCATACAAAAAAAAAAATATAAGGCTATTAATAATCAATTAATACTTTTGTTCTTATAAATAACCAGTTGTAGTGTTAACATTCAAAGTTATTAAATTTCTTAATTTAATTTCATTCATTAAAAAATTCTTATTTTCACAAAATACCAAAATGTGTAAATAAATTACATCGTTTTAATATATAATAACAAATAAATCATCATAATAATAGTAATAATTCTAAAACGTTAAATAGTTAATTAAAATTGATTAATCATAAAAATTGCTTGTTTGTTTCTCAAAATTTCCTACGTCTAAAAACTTGCATAAAAATCTATTCTTGGTATGTCATCAATATTTAATTATTGATGTATTATTGTATTATGGTATAAAATTTTATTTTTCAATGAAAATACATTTTTTATTTTTATGACAATGATGATTCATTTGTATCTTTAATCGCATTCATTGCAATTATTTATTTATACCACGAAAATTGTTTAAATCGAAGGAAAAACGTTGAACTCGCTTCTAAATATATCTAAAAGTGCATTCATAATACAGGGTGTTCTAGATACGTCGACTGGTGTATTTAACTAAGCGGTACACATGCAAACATGCTTTCGTAGGAAGTTCAAACGTTCATAAGAATAACAATAATGCAGCAGAAAGTGTATAATATTTGTTTTACAGTAGTTTTAATCAAGCGCCAATTGGAATATTTTTAATTTTATGCCCCTTAAAGAAAGCAGCTTTTATACTTTGAAAGCTAATCGCAATAAATTAAATACTTAAATACTTAGATATGTATATCATTTGTCAAGCTATGCTAATAAATCGTTGTATTATATATAAGTTCTAATTAGCATGTTCTAATCACACATTTTTAACATTGCAACCCGTAGATAAAGAGTTCATGTAATCGCAATGCAAATTCTTCAGTTCATGTGTGTTCCACTTTTCAGTTTATAGTGTACCAAAGGCACACCCATCAGTAGGTTGTGAGATTATTAAGTTTTCACTGATTTTATAATTAGCAATTGAAAGTTCTAGTATTCCACAAAAAGGTGGATTTTTAAAATGCGGTAAAATAAACTTATCAGCTTAGTTCAATTGAATTGCCTTCATTTGACTAATTTAATACTCATTAATGAGTTGATAGCATTATTTGTTTTGTTTTAATTTATTGTTGTTCTATTTTTAATTACTTTCAATTAACTAATTGTGTGTGCGTTTCTCTCGTCTACTTTTCTAAGGAATTTGTAGTTGCTCTGAATCAATTCTAGACGTCTAAAATCTAGATATTTTAAATATTTGCAAAGTTTTAAATAAAATGTTCGCAAAAACATCGAACTTTTATTATAAATAGAAAATAAGAATTTTCACATCAAAAATAAATCTGAAAATCTGTGTTAATTAACTACTAATTAAATTGAAATGTAATTTGAAAGAATTACATACAATTACATTACAATTATACTTTTGTATGCATCGTGTGTATACCGCGTCATATGCGCCTTTGCCGATTTATAGAAATATAAAGCACTATGAAAAATTAATGGGTACCAATAAATGCTAAAATAGTGAAAAACTGTGAAACTACAGGCAATGAATTTTCATAATTATATAGAATTTCTTAGGCCGATTGGCCTCGATGAACCATGAACCATTTGCGAGCTCTCTCGCAAAATTTTGTCTGGTGTTGTGTTACACTAGAACAACCAAATAGCAATAATTACAAATATAAATAGACGTTTCATACTGTTGAAATGAAATTTGGCCTTGTCGACAGCAAACTTTCTGGATAGCCTCGCAAAAGTTCACCCTCCCTGGATGAACTCAACTCTAGCTGAAAGTCGACTTTATGCAGAAAGCAATAACAATTTGACAGTTCGGCCAATCAAATGTTCGTAATAGAATATGGGCCATAAATTTACTATGACGGTAAGAGTGACTTTTAAAACACTCTAAACACTTTAAAATGAAAGGATTTGAAAAATTGGGTTTGTTGGGAACTGATTATGTCAGAAGATAAGCCTGTTTGCAAATTTCTCTGGTCTGTGCTGAGATATGTATTTCACCTGTTCCAGAACAATTATATATTTTACCATTAGAGCATCTTTTACTCAAATTTATTGCTTGTACAGATACATATATGCATAAAAAGCAAAATAAAAAACATACTCTACTCAGATTCAATTGAAGTTTGAAATTATAAAAGTGCATATCCGCTGTGAACTGTGATATATACATACGAGTATGTATGTATTATTATTGACATGTATCGAAAAAATTAAATACTCAGGAAATGCCCTATATTTTGCAGCACATTCCGGCAACAAGTGAAGATGATACGGACTCGGAGAGTGAAAACATGGAGGTGGAAGCAAACGAGACTGCCAAATCAGATATACTAATCCCAGAGGAAGAACGACATTGTATTGTTGCGTGTCATTATATCCAATTATATCAACTGCAAATTTCGGGTACCAGAAAAAGAAGAAATACCATAAACTCCATAAGCTTAGACTAGTAATAGAAGCCAAAACACTTCGATCAAAATCCGATGGAAGCACGCTTGTGGCACATTGCGCTATGCATAAACAGGGTAAGAAACCAGGTAAAGTAAAATTCATACACTAAAGTATACCATTTTTGGGCATTTAAGTGTCAAAGGCAACATTAAATTGCAATTAAAACATATCGAGTGGCACATTCTATTGGTGATGCACACTTACTTTGGATCCTGTATACGAATGGTGACATCGTCCGTAGACCTTGTTTTGGCACGCATTGGTGTCGATATAACAGTAGAGCCATAGACCCGTATAGCTTCGTCCGTTTCCTCTTCAAAGGCATCATGTATGGAGAAGCGTTTCTCCTTGCTTTGCCGTGAACTGTTATTGCTGTTCATAATGCTTGCTTGCGTGTGTGTATTTTTTTAAATGCTAGCTAGTATTTAAATTTAATTAAATTATACTAGACAATATTTTTCCACACAAAAATTTATCGATGTTTCAATGCAGCAATATCGTTGTAGTTGTTGTTGTAGAACCAGTAGCTAAAATAATAGATTGCATTTTAAAAACATGAACCTAATCTCCGTTGTTGTAGAGCAGCAACGCGTACCTTTTGCAAATGCAGATGTATGAAGCGATGAGAAAGAAGTCCTGAGTCACAGACGATATATTTTCTTACGAAATTTAGAGATATTATTTAAGCTTTTTCTTTATACTTTTATTATAACTTCAGTACTGTACTGAATCACATCTCAACACCATCTCTTCTAAGCTTTAATTCTTCGCCATGTTTTATTTCTTTTTCGTAAAGAACTTTGAAAACTAAAAAAATTTACTTTCAGATTTTTCAGACTTCACTTTTAACACTTTCAAATTTGCGTTAGTTCAATCCTTTTTGCTTGAATTAAGTAAATCTCTTTTAAAATATATACAAAATGTTTAAATAGTTTTATTTTCTGGGAAATTAGATTTATGATGTTCGATTTCTTTCTACCGTGTGCAGCAGCAAATAAAATTAATCAGAATAGTATTGACAGCGTCTGATGCTTTCCTATCAACGTTTTTCTTTAACCTACCACAGAAAACTGTTTTCGGAAGACGGATAGTGGTATATTCACCGCACCTTTTTCTCGCTGAAGTTTTGTGTTTTATTCATTTTGCTTTCGTTTGCTATTGTTATCAGCAGATATACTGTCAAATTAGGTGGGTATTACACGAAAATTTCGCTTTATTTTATTCTCTTCGCTATTGTGATTACGTAAAGACTCATGATTCATTCTAAGAAAGAATGTAAATTGCAAAAGAATGGAAAATAGTTTTTATATTGACATGCTTGGATTCCAACTAGTTAGTGCAGTAAACCATGCACCGAAAATTTTTTGTGCATAAAATTAGATCCTTTTTATTTCAAAACTCAGCATCGATTGAACTGATTGAGCCTTCGGACATTACTCACATCAGTCACGGCGATAAAATGGCGAATTCGCTGTCGGAAAAGATCAAATAACAACAAATGACAAAAAGATTAATCAATCAGAGTCATCGTGTAATATCCTCCTTATCAAATTTATTCTACGAACTGCTGGTTGTTTCACTAGTGAACTTAACTCCACAAAAACATTGCAAAAGCATAGCACTGCATCCATTCTTTTACAACCATTATTGTGAATAATAAAAGCAACAGAGGGTAGTTTAACTAGAAAAAAATTTATGGTAACATTAGAGATGTATCATTCCAAACATTTAAGTTGTAATAGTTTAATTTAATAAAACATATTTAGGATTTTACACATTTATTTATTTACAGATCTATAGCTTTTCTGTTTCCTCACATGCATTTAAAAAATGGATTCTTAAATGGAATAGAATTTTAGGAGCAATTTCACTTTAGCGGTTTTGTCCCGATTTTTTTGTTACTTTTTTTACCGTTATTTTGGACCATTATAATGGTAAATAACCGTCCACTTTTGGGGGTGTGGTATTAGTTTGCGTGTTATCGACGTTTGAAGGTCGCGAAAGGTCACCTGTTTAAAGGTTTATTATACCCAAATTAGGAAAGGTATACTAACGATCGAGGTGTCAAAGGAAAGGTATTGCCATGCTCATTTCCCTAGTACACCATTTTACCGCCAAGGTTACGGTTTGGAAGATATTTGAGTTTTAAGAAAAAAATGGTGTAGGTGCCATTATAAAACCTTCCCCCTCCCTCTTATATGACAATTAAGGTATATATTAGAAACACTATTTATAAAGCCCACAATTTTCTCTTTTCAGCGATATATAACATGTCATACTTACCGCTATAGTTGGTAAATTGCAGAAGGAATGATTATTTAAAAACAGTGTTTTATGTGTATTTCATGATGTGTTTTTTTTTATTAATTATTATTTATTAAGTAGGAATTTATTCGTCTGGTACAATTTTATAGTGATTATAACCCTCAGTATGTCAAACACCGGCTACGCAACAGAATAGTGTTTTGTAGCCAATTTTAGGGCACTTTTTGATTATAACCCTCAGTATGTTAAACGATGGTTAATGCTAAAAAACGGAAATTTTGGGGTCTGTAAAATGCTCATTTTTTTATATTTCAGTGAGTGTGGTTGGAATTGTTGGAGCACCTGCAACGTATTATATATCGTTGAAAAGAGAAAATCATGGACTTTAAACTTTTAATTATTGATTTTAATACATACCTTAATTGTCATATAAGAGGTAGGGGGATGGTTTTGTAATAGCTCCTCCACCATTTTTTTCTTAAAACTAAAATATCTCCTAAACCATTGACAATATCGAAAAAATATATAATACTAAAACATAGGTGCAAATATTTCCTTTCAATCGGTATATATAACTTCTCTATAGGGCTAATAGTTTGGGACTTATCGTCGCCAAAAATTCTGCATTTCCGCAAATCAAACGCCCATATCTTCTATACGGAAGCCACGCCCCCAAAAAAATTTTGGGATTCGATTCTTCGGTAAAAAACGAAGGCTTAATTTCACTTTAGCGGTTTGGCGCAGCCAAACGTTCCAAAAAACGGAAATTTTGGGGTCTGTAAAATGCTCATTTTTTTATATTTCAGGGAGTGTGGTTGGAATTGTTGGAGCACCTGCAACATATTATATATCGTTGAAAAGAGAAAATCATGGACTTTCAGATTATTAATTTTAATACATACCTTAATTGTCATATAAGAGGTAGGGGGAAGGTTTTGTAATAGCCCCTCCACCATTTTTTTCTTAAAACTAAAATATCTCCTAAACCATTGACAATATCGAAAAAATATATATTACTAAAACATAGGTGCAAATATTTCCTTTCAATCGGTGTATACACCTTCTCTATAGGGCTAATAGTTTGGGACTTATCGCTCGCCAAAAATTCTGCATTTCCGCAATTCAAACGCCCATATCTTCTATACGGAAGCCACGCCCCCAAAAAAATTTTGGGATTCGATTCTTCGATAAAAAACGAAGGCTTCATTTCACTTTAGCGGTTTGGCGCAGCGAATTTTATATTCCTTGAAAAATGTTTAGAAACTCATCACATTGTTATTGTGAATCGTTCAAAAGACGAAAGTAGATCACAAGACGAAATAAAGAACTAAGTTGACAGTTTTTCAAAATTTTGTTTTAGTTAGTTCATTCGTTCACTAAATTTTACAATTTTTCCATCACTTTAGATATTTATTATTATTGAATGGCGTTATAATCCACTGGATTGGCCAAAACATCTTGCTAAACTGTGCAGGAAAGAACCAACAAACCAAAAAAAAAAAAAAGAAAGATATTTATTATATTTTTACTATATTAAAATAATTAATTAACTAAATATAGAAAGTAATTCAAAGATAAAATGTCGCGACACAGAATAGTCCGCAGCATGGACTATAACGATGAATACGATGGTTACGATGACGTTTATGGTCATTCTGTGGACGAGGACAACTGTATCTCCCCGACGGATGCACAACAGTGGTTATACGATCGTGCTCGTGGCCAACAGAGCATGTCTTCGTTCATCAAGAACAATCACGATATTGAGGAAGGTAACGAGGACGAAGATTATGCGAATTCCTACGAGAAGGCTCGACGTGACTCCGAAAACTTCCAAATGCCGCAGCTTAGCGATTTAGAGCAGGCGAAACTAACCTCGTGTATTGATGAGGTGCGCAGCGTTGTGGGTGATACAATGTCCGAACGGCGTTTGGTAGAGACATCAATGCGCTTTGAATACGACATAAACAAGATACTGGATGAAATACTCAATGATGAGTGCGAGAAAAAACACAAAAGGGAACTGGGTACAGCTTCTGGAAGCAAATCTGCTATGTCTGCGGTGACGATGTCGGGCGGCACTACAGCAGATGGCCACCTGCCACGTACCATTGTGCGTGTTGATGAGGCTACGCCTAAAACTGCAATTACGGTGCAGTCACTAAGCGATCGTGACCAAGTACGTCGTGGCTTCGAAATCAATTCACCATATATGCAATCGTCTCCAGCAGCTTCAGGGCGCAACACACCAGTGGGATCGCAGGAAGATATGACCAAGAACGCTGTCACTCCAAGTACATTTAAGGTTTCCAAAGAGCAGTCACAACGAGACGCGCAGCAGCTCTACACTAAGGAACGCTCCGATCAAAAGAATCACTTCCACATGATTGTCATCGGGCACGTGGACGCCGGCAAGAGCACATTGATGGGTCACTTGCTCTTCGAAACGGGCAACGTATCGCAACGGGTAATGCACAAGCACGAGCAAGAGTCTAAAAAAATGGGCAAGCAAAGCTTTATGTACGCCTGGGTGTTGGATGAGACTGGTGAGGAAAGAACAAGAGGTGAGTGCATCTTGCATTGTTTTCAATGAGGCATCATTCACAAAACACAAAACGGTCTTTTTAGGCATCACAATGGACGTCGGACAGTCGCGCATTGAAACAGCAACTAAAATTGTGACTCTACTGGATGCACCAGGCCACAAAGACTTCATACCCAATATGATTTCAGGTGCCACGCAAGCTGATGTCGCGTTGCTTGTGGTCGATGCTACACGAGGTGAATTTGAAACCGGCTTCGAGCAGGGTGGTCAAACGCGTGAGCACGCATTGTTGGTCCGCTCGCTGGGAGTAGCTCAGCTAGGAGTGATCGTCAATAAGCTGGATACAGTCGGTTGGTCTAAGGACCGATTCGATGAGATCGTTAAAAAGCTTCGTAGCTTCTTGAAGCAAGCTGGCTTCAAAGAGGGGGATGTTTCGTTTATACCATGTTCCGGACTAACTGGCGAAAATCTTACGAAGCCGGCCAGTGAACCTCAACTCAAATCCTGGTACACAGGTCCGGATCTACTTTCTGTGATTGACAATTTCAAAATACCGGAGCGCTCCATAGATCGTCCTTTCCGAATGTCTGTGTCGGACATCTTCAAAGGCACTGGTTCTGGGTTTTGCATATCGGGACGCATTGAAACCGGGGTCTTGTGTCTCAACGACAAAGTGCTCGTCGGTCCCAGCCGGGAGCAGGCTCAGGTGAAAGCGCTGCACATCGATGAAATGCCACAGGCGAATGCGTTCGCCGGCGATCAAGTGTCGGTTACGCTTGCAGGCGTCGACGTGAGCAACATCGCTGTTGGCTGTATAATTTGTGACCCACAGAATCCAATTCCGGTGACAACGCGCTTTCAGGCTCGCATACTCGTCTTCAATGTCAAGGTGCCGATAACAATCGGCTTTCCAGTGCTGCTGCATCATCAGTCTCTCATCGAGCCAGCGATTATCAGCAAGCTGAATGCACAAATACATAAGAGCACCGGCGAGGTCGTAAAGAAGAAGCCACGTTGTTTGGGAAATAACTCCTGCGCCTTGGTGGATATCGAAACCACGCGTCCTATCTGCATCGAGCTCTATGCCAATTTCAAAGAGTTGGGACGTGTTATGCTCCGAGTGAGTGGTGTAACAATTGCTGCCGGAATGGTTACCAAAATACGTTGAATTCGCATTGTCCGAAGTTCTTCGAGGTACTAACAAACATATTTTTTAAATGAAAATTCCGTTTTTTATAACCAAAGGTAACAAATTTCAAATAATTACAAACAACTGTTTTATAGCAATTAAGTAATTATTTTATTGAGAATTATAAATATTAATTATAAATTCAATTTATTGTTAAATCCTAATTTTATTAGGGGGCAATAGGATTCTAAATTGAACTAATTTGAAAGGTTGAATACTTTTAATTAACTATTAAGCAAAAATAATTAAATTTATTAATTGTGAAATTGAATTTATTTTAAATAGTAATTTTTTTTTAAGGAGCAATAAATAGGATTTTGAAGTGAACTAAATTGAAAGGTTGAAGATTTTTAACTATTAAACAAAAATATTAAATAATATTTGAAATTATTAATTTTTATGTTTATTTGTTTATGGTTTATAAAACTAACTGTCAGTAGGTTGGCGTTGCTCGACCTTCTAGTTACCGTACTTGTTCTGATTATTCTAGGCAGACACTTGTGACAAAGACGTTTGTAGTGCACCTCTACAGTATAAAACCAATCACGATGCAAAATTCCTAGGAAATTCAGATTGCTAGGCCTTATAGCTTACGAATTATGGTCTTTTGAAACATTGCCACGCCCATTTCAGGTGTCAATGTTTGATGTGTGGCTGGGCCTTTACTTATTCTAGTGTCAGCAGAAAAGTCGATGGACGAAAAGGGGAACATTTATATTGTCCCTTGAGGGACAATTGTCACACGTGTAAACAACACCATACAGGAGTGAAAGGTGTTGTATTTGTTTTCCTATAACTAAATTAATGATGCTTTCATTTTAATGCAACAGTTAACTACACCAGCGTTGTCGTTTCGGACGTTTTGTAGTAGTACAAATCTAAATAGTAGTACTTTTTGAACGGAGTAGTACGAAAAGAATATGAGATACGTTCGGATAAAATATGAACAAGCTGGCGATTTCAGAAACACAGACATTATAAAATGTTAATGTTGACGAAAAGCAGAAATAGTCGTCACCCTACATCGTCGTCATCGTAAATAAACCCAATTTAAAACAGTAGTACTGGCTATAAGAAAATAGTACATGGTCTCCAACCCCCTGTTTAGACTGCGGTAAATTTCCCCCGCGTTATTGTTGTTTTCCAGCGAACAAACAAAAATGAGATTTAAGTTTTTGCTGGAAAACAACAACAACACAGTTAAGATTTATTCAAGTTTGATCACAGAATAATAGTACTGAAATAATACTATTGTACTATAAACTACAACGCTGAACTACACCCATAAAACTGTTAACTGAACACAGCCGCAACTTGTATATTTTGTATTTTGTTGGTACTGGCCGGCCAGTAATATTGCTATTGAAATCGTATGGGGACTGGTTTGTGAGCCCACTAAAAAGTTACTGGCTAGCTAAAGCGTTCGTGCCTAATCGGTTGCATTCCAATCTTTTTTCTCGACGTCGTCGTGGGCTGATGCAGCAAACATCAAATTAAACAAAGCTAACGTGACGCGTCTCGCAAAGATACACAAAATTTTTGCTCATGTTTTTTGTTAATAAAATAAAATAGTTTTTAATTTAGTATGCAAAAAAATTCATTTACGACCAATTAAATAGCGCTTTAACTATTGCGAAGAGAAAATCGAGTGAAAGGCAAGCATACAAAGTAATAAAGTGCTGATAAAAAGCAGCGTGTTGAGCAGTGGAAATTTTTTTAATTTCTTGATTTGTTCTTTTTTTTACATTTTTGGGTTTTTATTTTTTCGTTTTCTGAAGAATAAAGAATTGAATGAACTCTAGCGACGACAAGAATAGAGATAAAGGCCTTTATTGTGTGTAAAGTGTGGAGTCGAGGACTGTGAACTGAAAAAACTATACTGAAGTAGCAGGCAGGCATCTCTATCCGGGAGAAATAAGGTAAAAAAGTGACGAAAGTGAGTCATAAAAGTGGCGACCAAACGACGAGTTAATTAAATGTAATCGCTATGCAAATGAAAAGCGGAAATTGAGGGAATTTTCTTTATTTTCAGACGTAATAAAAAATAATACATTTGACAGCAGCGTCGAAACGGTGGCACAGCACAGCAGCAGCATCGTTGACAATACGTGAAACCAAAGCACCGGTTACAGAAAAAGTTGTGAAACTAAGCAGTGAATATTTTTAACGAATTTCTAGGGAGTTAGTAACAGACAAGTGGAAAAACATAGAGCGAATTCATTAGGCGAATTTTTATAAATATTAACCACTTGCTAATTACTTGTTTAGCAAACGTCACCTAAAGCAATTCGACGCACTACCATCAGGTCAACATCCATTATCGTGAACCGACAACCGCCCGCAAACAACTGAAATGCATGAATATAAAATAGTTGTGCTCGGCAGCGGCGGTGTGGGCAAATCGGCGTTAACCGTACAGTTTGTGCAGGGCATTTTTGTAGAGAAGTACGATCCCACAATTGAGGACAGCTACCGTAAACAGGTCGAGGTCGATGGCATGCAACGTATGCTCGAGATACTGGACACTGCTGGCACCGAACAATTCACCGCCATGCGTGATCTCTACATGAAGAATGGACAGGGCTTCGTTCTGGTCTATTCCATTACAGCACAATCGACCTTCAACGACCTGCAGGATCTGCGCGAACAAATATTGCGAGTGAAGGACACAGACGATGTGCCAATGGTGCTGGTGGGCAACAAGTGCGATCTGGAAGATGAGCGTGTTGTGGGCAAAGAGCTAGGCAAAAGTTTAGCCAATCAATTCAATTGTGCTTTCATGGAAACATCTGCCAAAGCCAAAGTTAATGTAAACGATATCTTCTACGATCTTGTAAGACAAATCAATAAGAAATCACCGGAGAAGAAACAGAAAAAACCCAAGAAATCTCTTTGTGTTCTGCTATAAGATTACTTCTTCGATACAACCACGACTACGACCACCACCACCAGTAACAACATCAACAACAACAACAAAGGAAGAACTCGAAACTGTTTTTCTTGAAAAGTATACACATATAACTAAAAAACTAAACACATTAAAATGAGCAGAAAAAAGCACACCTCATCAAAAGACAATATAATTGTGCTTCCAGCTCATTTATGTTGTCTGCAAAGGGGAAGAATTTTGCCGGAATTTGCTATAAGAATTCAAAAAGGACATTTTGTTTGAAATTTTTACTACTATTTCTTAATATTTACAAATTTACATACATATACAAAAAAACAGAAGCAGCAATAATAAATCCAAGCATGGAGGAGACAAGCGACACAATTATAAAATATAACTGATAGACTATCATACCGTCACACATGCACACAATGACATACACACACACAAACACACACACACAAAAATCAAACCAACAAACAAACGTAGTAATATTTGCTAATATTTAAAAACTAAAAAGTAAACCTAAAAGTAATGAAAACCAATTTTTTTAACAAATCAATTTAATAAAGTATAAATAAATTTATTAAATCCTTAGGCTAAAGTTAAACAAAAAACAAAAACAAATAAACGTGAACGCCCCCTCCCCCCCCATTTAAAAGCTCTAATTATTGATTAATTGCTAAAGGAAACGAAAAAGTAATTATTAATAAAACAAATAATTATTATTATTAATAAAATGATTATCTTCTTTATATTAATATTAAATGTATTATGTTTACAAATATGATAATATACAAGAATTAAAGCAGACGCAACTATTAAATAAAATAACAAAATTCTATGTAAGGAACAAAAAATACAAAATCGCAAATCTTTTTTCTATATATATCTATGTATGTATATATGTGTATATGTATGTATGTATATATACGAGTACCCACCTAATGCAATGGAGCTGTGAGGCGGCGGCGGCGGCAGTTTCATGTGTTGCTCCAGAGTGCTTTCAAAGAGCCAGCAGCGGCGGCATCCGTTCCCTTGATACCTACCCCCACCCTTGGTGATCGTGATGGTGATACTGCCCTTCCACCCATTCGCAAAAGCAGCAGCAGCAACAACATCATACAGGAGATAAGATAACATTTCGCTTTATATGCTTGGTTGCTTGTTTGCTTGGCTTCGTTCGTTATGCATTTTTTGTTTCTGTGTGCTTTTATTAAAAGGTTATAAGTAGCAACCACAACTCAGCACATTTTAAATACATATCTGCTTTGTTTCTACTTGACGCGCTGTTGTTGTTGTTGTTGTTAAGGGTGCTTATAAATTATTTACATCGTTGAATGTGTCGGCGTTTTCACGCTGTGGTTGGTTTAAAATGGCGCATCATATACGATATACATAGACATATACATACGAGTACTTAAGTAACTAGGCAAGAGGCAGATCATATTTTTAGTAAGTGTTGCGAAATGAAAGTAGCACGTATATTATTACATTATTTACTCTTTTATCAATACTTAAGCGATGATGGTTTATGAATCTATTTATGGAGCGCTTTTCCAGTAGCGAGCCGCTCTGATGTTCGTGGCTTGTTGCTTGCCGCTTAGCTTATTAATGTTTAGCATTTCGAATTAAACTTAAAGTTCCCAATGACCTCAATTAGGAATGTGATGTTATGTTATGCGATATGATGTCATTATATGTATTTTTTTGCATTTTAACATCAATTAAAAATTCTTCGTACGTTCTTCATTGTGACTAAAATATAACTTTCAAGTGACTCTCCCTCCTTCATTGCTCGAATTGCTTCGAGCAGAGCCAACAACCACAAAGAAGATGAGAGTATATAATGACAAAGTCCAAACCAACAACAACAACAACAACAACAGCAGCAAAACCTTCCTGTATACAGTACAATATGGAAAAACAAAATACAGTCCATGTTGCACTCTGTAGGAAGTGAATCGACACAACGACGACGTTTCACCGATCCAAACATGACCATTTTTGCTACCAGGTCGTCGTTGACTGCATTCATGTTATTTTATTACAATGCGAGTGAACGCATGTCAACCACAGACGAAACTTAATTTATGCAGGCAGCATAAATATCATGGAAGAGTTCAACAGATGCAGAGAGAGAGAGAGAGACAGTGAGAGACACAGGAAGGAAGTGAAAGAAAAAACAAAAAACCACAAAAGTATCGTATTAATAAATATAAAAAACACAATTAAAATCATCGTTGTTTGTTTTTGCTTCGTGCACCGAACATCGATTAGCTTTGCAGCTAATCCAATGAATATAAGCTAATAAAGAATATAATATACATTTAAATAATAATGAATAAAATTAATATTGTATAATACAGAGTAATACTATAAGTATAATTAATATACAAATTTTTGGTGTTATGATAGAATTTAAATAACATCTAGACTTTATTTACCTTTACATATGCATATATACATACATATATGTATTTATATACATATGTCTGTATATTTAAGTTTATTTACTTTATGTACTAGTATCTTTAATGTATGATTTTTATATATTTAAGTAGGTAGGATTTAGTTATTTCATTTGTATTCATAATTTTATGTCTAATATTATGTCTGTTTATGTTTATTTACAGAATACATAAATACAGAATGTATTTAATTTATTCTGTGATTAATTTTCTGTATATATTCTGTTGATTTTTTAGTTCATATACATTTTAGTAATTACAATTTTAATTGAATTTAAATGTTAGTTTCAGTAAGCATTTTTTACGCTGTTCCCAACGTGAATAACGACTAATGAAATACGACTGGCGTAACACGACTGCTGCAACACGATCGCTGCAACACGACTGCTGCAACACGACTGCTGCAACACGATCAATGCTACAGTCGATCATCATCAACTATTGTTTTTATTGAGCGCCTCCGAGGTGGATGTTGATGACTTGCATGCAATGTAATCAATCGGATGCATCGTTTGATTTTTCACCAATATTATGGTTTCGTCTTTACATCGAATCTAGAAGCTGGAAGGACGGAATTATAATTCTTGGAGCGTTCGCATGAAAAGCACCCTTCTTCATTTCGGAAATTGGAAGTACGTGAACGGAAATATAATTAAAGCGGAAGATGCAGCTGTAACGCAGAAGTTAGAGTGGGACTCTAGTGACGAGGAAGCCCTTGCAACGATTATTCTACGCGTTAAATCGTCGCTACTTAATTACATAAGAAACTGCAAGACTTCGCTGGAAGCTTGGTTAGAGTTTAGAGAGTATACAAGGGGAAATTATCGGCGATTGTTCTGATATCAAGTCCTTAAAAAATTATGAAAATTTCACCGTCGTTGTGGAAACCAGGCATTAATTTCTCTCGCTAATAATTTCTTGATATGCTGAAAATTAAACGTTTAAAGGAATGGAATGGCAGGAATCAAGAAGATGACGCCAACTTTACAAAAGATCAGCAAGCTTTTCTTTGATTGTCCACAAGAAATTAATTGAAAGCATTGCCATCCATTTGTGTCTATATCTCGAGTCTAGTTTTGAGTCTATCGCATCGCGAAGCTAGACGACTCGTAGCTTAGCTAGATTAAATAGAATAAAACATTAAATTTTGAAAAACACTGAACGGTGTTGTCTTTCTTAGGAATTTGAAAAGGAAACCAGTCGATGGCCCTCCGTATACACATTCATTTCTCCACCCACAAGGTTTTAACTACACTTGTTGTTCACCCATGCATTTGTTGCACAGTACTGTGTATATTTGTACGAATTGCAGTACAGGCATCCCCCGAATAGTGCGCTTAATTGGTTCCATGTTATTCGAGGGTTGTCGCTATTTACTCTTTTGCTTGGGTGTATTTTCCATTCGGATAAGATTTACGTGCGATAGGAGATGCCATTTGATGCATTCCATTTAAGGATTTCAGTCGTATTCATGATGTTTTTGTACCGTTTTTTTTTGGGACCTGTAGAATTACAGTGACGTTGCCGCATCGCACCGCAGTCGTAGTCGTCCGTCCATCAACGCTGATCATGACTTTAATCTTAAACTTAGTTAAATGTACTACAGCTATTTTTTATAAATTTAAATTAAAATACAATTTAACAACTGTTAAGAGTTTAGAACTAATTTTCAGTATAACAATTTTTCCGAACTGATTTATAGGCTTAAAATTAATTGCGATTGGAAAAAGTGATTCACTTAAATTGGTCTTAAATATTAAATTAACTGAGTTTTGTGTTGGTATTGAAGTTTTTTGCAAATTAAATACACTTGTTTTGTTTAAAATTGTACAAATCAAAATAATTTTCTTATGTTTTTCTTTACTCACACGCGAGTTAAATAAACTGAGGATTATTTTACTTTTTCTTCAATGTATTTACTGTATTTTTATTTATATTTATACCCACTATAAATATTTTACTGTATAATTTTATAGTCTTAATGACGTACATTCATATGCATGTCCTTCATCATATGCAAATCTCGTCATAAAGCTTTAAAAAATGATGCTTAAAACTGAAATATTTCATTATCTCATTTATTTTAATTTTATTTATGTATATTATCTATATATGTATTATTATTATTTGTTTATATGACGAATGTATACCATGTATTTATGTATGAATAGCTTTTTACAGACGAATCGAAGGTGTGGGAATAAATATAAAAAATTCCACAAATTGACATCAGCAACTACAAAATAAGAAACACAAAAATGAATTCTTTAAAAAGCCGTGTAAAAAGCGGTTTAAAATGAAATGGGATCATTTTTATAAAGTGATTTATGCGCAATATATTATAAATAATTCAGAATCGATTTACATTATTTTGGTAACAATAATAATTTTGAAATCTAATAATAATAATAACAATCCAAGTACATATATTACATATTTTATCAAAATCGATCGCAAAATGTAAACATTTTTACAGTGAGTAATCTTGACACAGTATCAGGCCATGATTCAGATCAGATCAGGAGTCAATCGAGATCTTGTATTGCATTTTATAAGCATTGTTTTCATACAGAGCTGTTTTCATAGTAATTGTTGTTGTTATACAGAGTGGGTGGGCCATCGAAAACTTGATTGTCTTTTGAAAGGAATAACATTTCAAAAGAAACCAACCGATGGCCCACCTTTTATAACTATGTATGAAAGCAATGCTTATAAAATGCTTATAAAATTTGCCAAACAACATATATTTTACATAATTTTTGAATTTTTTCGTTCACTTGGGACAAATTTAGTAGATGAATTAAATTTCTTGATCTAAATGTTTATAATTACATAGTTTCACAATAATTTGTACGCATATTTCACAGTTTTATATAAAATGTGATGGTAAAATCAGTGAATTAGTTTTCTTTGTATATGGTTTTTAGCTAGTCTGGAGCTCAGCAACACAAAAATTAGTTTTCATGAATTATTTTTTCAAATTATTAAAAATTAAAAGTGTCTAAAAATAAAAATATGTTTTTTATGTTTTATATAACAGAATGTTATGTTGCAACAGTTTCTTTGGATTTTTGCACTTATTATTTCTTTGATCATTTTTGGAGTTTGCCAATTTATTTCGATTGGGCTTTCATTATTGGGAATTTTGAATTTATACATGCTGAGCTCAATAAAGTGTTTAAATACATCCTTAAAATATGTTCATGTACTAAAAAGTTAATATATTTGCATGAACATTTGATGCATGATTATAAAGAAATTATTTGATTAAGTATTTAATTATTCAGAACAAATGTAATTCTATGGCGATCGGAATATCGATCTAAATATCTTAAAATCATAAATATATCGGTTTATATACAGTTAAAAAATATGTAAAATTATATTTAAAATAAAGATAAGACAAAATTGTTAACAGAAATTTTTAAAAAGCTTATCTTGCAAAATTATTACCATAATAAGCCTTCGTTTCTAAATTATTGCACCTTCAAAAAAAAGCTATTGCACTATTATTATGGGCCCTATTTTTTAGAATTTAGCCTAAATTAGTAATTATGGTTAAAAATATTGTCTTCAAAAATAAAATACAATAAAATACAATTAATTCTTCCCCAAAAAATTACAACTACAATATTTCAGAACAGCATGGAGCTCGATTCATTCAACTTGATTTTCTGCTTTATTTACGCACCTGCTGTGATTGATTCTGCTGTTGTTGCTGCGACTGCAGTTTTTGCTGATGATTACTGTGGTCCTCATCATCGCTGGGCTCTTCTTTAAGCGGTAAGGAGTCGATTTGCTTGGCTGTGCTTGCTTTCTTGTTGCGTTGCCAGGTGAAAACACGTGCCATTTGCAAAAACTTCTTTCGTGATAGCTTGCCCATGTTTTTTAGACGCTCCTTGAAATCAGCGTCATCCTCACCCTTCGACTTGCCATACTGCTCTCTCTCTAGCGCTGTCATAAAGTCCTGATTCCAACGCAACTCGTTCATAAACTCTTCGTTTTGCAGCATAAGGGCAAACTGTTCGTCGGGCATCTCGTAATCACGGAGCGTGTCAATCCCGCCCGGGCCAGTCTGCAGACGCAGGAAACTTGATGGCAACGGCGCCAATACGGGAGGACTCCAGCGACGCGAATTGCGTGGCGGCTTGGGGTTGTTTAGATTGTTAGTGTTTTGACTCTGTAGCGGTACTTTGGCGCCAGGTGGACGTTGCTTTGGCGAAGCACCCGTGTTGTGGTGAGGCGATACAGTAGCAGCGCCAAGATTTATCAAATTCGCACTACTGTTGACCACAGCAGGTGTCGTCGTTGTCTCGCAAGTGTTGACAAGATGCATGGTGTCCACACCAGTAGCCACATCATCAACGGAATCATTCACTTCAGGTGGTATGGGTACATTGCCGTCGTTGACATCGTCGTGTAGATCGATGAGGCTTTGCTGCGGCGATGCGGTGGAATCCATTTCATTGCGTAGTTTTTCATTCTAGCGCACAACGATGAAATTCATACATTCACAAAAGAAAAACCAACGAAAAAATCAAGGATAAAAAGGATAACCAACCTGATTATCTGTGCTCATGGCCAGCAACTGGTCGATGGTTGCGTCAACGGCACCCTGGTTTGCGCGTAGTACAGCCTCAATCACGTCGCTATCCATGTCCGGGAACATAGTCTTGAAGTCTAACATGGCCTGGGCGAACTCCAGCTGCATGGTGGAAGCCATCACGATGCTCACGTCTGCGGTTGTGTAGGCTAAAGCAAGGGTTGATGAAGGTGCGTTTTTTGCAGTCGTCTTTCGCTAATAGATGTGGTGGTGGGTGCAGCGCGCTGTTTTATGTCGAGCTCAAAAAATATTCAGTTAAATCGATTGCTTTTGCATGAAAAATTTGTATAATAATAAATATCACCGACTGCTGTTTGAAATTTGGAAATTAAAATTGTTTTAAGCTAAAGTTTTCTATGTGTGTCTATATATTTGAACAGTTTCACTTAGTTTTTTTTTCTCCTTGATTACTAGATTGTATTTTTTTTCAGATAAGAATCTTCGTTGTTTTCAGTAGCAGATTTTTATACTTGTACTTTGCTTTTATTTATTTACGTCGTTAACAACTTTGCAAAAAGGAAAACAAGTAGTTTTCACGTCTCCTTTCAAAATTTTCATGTCTTCAAAATTATTAGAGGATTTCACCGAGAGAGATGCAATTTCGAAAGAGAGCATGAGTTTTTTGAGCAAAGTGCAGTTGTCAAATCAGGCCAGTGATGTTAACCATACAGATGCAATTGCATTTTGCAATACTTTGAAGTTTGATAGCAGGGCAGTAAGTTCTGAAGAAATCAAGTACATAATTTGTTAAAAATTCAAGTACATACAATAAATTTTCTGTGTTTTGCCTTTAAATTCAGTAATTCAATCAGAAACAAACATAAGTATATTGTATATCAAAACATCTATTAGTTTTAAAAATCATTAAAAAGAAATATTTTAAGCATCTGTGTTACGATTTAATTCAAGTTCAGATTTAAATTAATTTAACTTATTTCTAAATCTAAAAATTTACGTTTGTACTTCTTTTACCAAGTACTACACATAACCAAAAAATGTTAGAACTATAAACTAACATTAGTTAGATTTATACTAACGTTTTTTAAAATAAAATTTATGTTCAGTAAAATTGAACGTAAAAACTTTGTAACTTTTTTCTACACACGTGAATTACAGTAAAATCATTTATGTTGGAATTGGAATTTTTAATATATATATATGTACGGTAATTACTCTTACTAATTTTAGTTACTACTACATCCCTGTATCAGATATTAAAGAGTGGACAGTGTGATTTAAACACAGCTGAAGTGAAACACAAACAGATGTCGCTGTTGTTGGACAGAACGAAAAATTTAAAACAAATTGTATAAATAAACAAAATAATAAAAAACCGGAATAAACAAAGATTAAAAAAAATTAAATTAATAATTTTATAAGTATTCTATAATTTAGCACGTTAAGTTTTAACCATGTAGAAGAAATACTAAAATCTACTGTAAAGAAAAAGTATTTCTTCTGTAAAGTTAAAATATTTTAAATATTATGATTTAATTTCGTCATAAAAGTTCAATGAATAATTTGTAGGTCAATAATAACTTATATTTAACGTCCCACTCCACGATATGATTTAATCGTGTATTTAAATTGTTTTATTTAATTGTTTCAATCTGCTTTTTTTCTGTTTTTCTTGTACTCGCGTCTCTATTATCGTCTGCATTAATTATCATGAAGACAAAAAATTTAATAAAAGTGTCAAATTATCAAATTATTAGCGTATTGTAGATATGTATTTCATAAGCTCGCCTAATGTCAAGTGTTAATCATCGATCGATCCCGCTTTGGTTTTGGGCAGTTGACGAAATTCGCAGTTACTCTTGCATCATTCATTCATTTTAGACTTAATTAGCTTTTGATAAGCAGGTTCGCTTTGTTTTTGTTTTTGTTTCGGTTTTCGGTTTTCGTTTTTCTGTGCTTTGTTTGATTTAATTGTTATGTTTAATTGCTGTATTAATAACCGTCAGCTATTTCAACCTAATGACAGTTATCAAATTTAATTAAAGCGAATAATGTTATTGTAATATAAGTTGATATTTCAAATAATTATATACAATATTAATATTGTTTTTATATTAATGTTTTATATATTAATGTTTATGTTTTTATTTTATGAATTTGTTGGTTTATTTCTCAGAGCACACACAAACACACATGCGAATAACCAAACCAGCCTCTCTTCAGGTACACTCGACGATGATCATCACTACTCACGATGAAGATGACGACGATGACGATGACGACGATGACGATTCATTCAGTAGATCAACTCGTCGTATGAAAGGAGATCTGAAGACGACGGAGCACTCTGAAATGGATTGTTTATATTTCAATTTTGTGCGTTTGATGTGAAATTTAATATTTGTTGTTTCTTGCTGATCTTTCGAACATTGTTTATTGCATTGTTTTGCATCAAGTTGAATGAAGTGCCAAAAAGATAAACAATTTTATTAGTTCGAATTGAAGTTTAACTAGAAAAATTATACTTGCAAATGTTTAAAAAAAAATATGTGAAAAGCAATAAAAATTATATATAAAAAATGTCTTTTTTAGTTCTTCGCAAAAGGTAACGGAAATGAAGTTGAATTTACATGGCAGCGCCATCTTGTTTCCTTTAGCATACACAAACACACACCAATACATCTGCCGCTATCTCTCTTCCTCTTCTCGGCACAAGTTTTTAGAGTCCTATCGCACTTTGTTTCATAATGATCACAATTTTGTACATCGGAATGCCATCCGATGAAAAAAAGAAATGAAACAACTACATGGAAAAAGTGAAAAGTCGGTTGGTCGGACGAAAACCCGGCTAATTTGAATAGAGATTAGAACACTTGAAGTGAAGGAAGCACCTGTTGTTGCTGCTGCATTCGCTCCAACATATAAAAAGACTCTGCACAAAATGCTCACATTTCATTCACTGGCGAGCCGTTGAGAGAGACTGTGATTGCGTGGAGCGTAAGACTCTTGTAACGGAAATATTAAATTATTAAATAACTAAATAATAGCGAAGTAAATAAAGAAAGAAATAATAAATAAATAAATAAATCGAAGAGAAGTGAAATCAAGTTTTCTAGACGGGCAAAAACAGTTGTTGAATCGCTTGCAAGTGCTCAAAATACAGCCACAGAGTGCAAAGTGGATTTTTATTAGTAAAAAATAAAAAAACTTATTAAAAAATTGTGTTTAATTTCAAGCTGAGATATCGATATCCAGGTAAGTTTTGATTACTTTCTGGAGATTGTGATTATTTTTGAAGAAAAGATATTTTATTGTGCAAATATTTTTGGGCAAATTACAATTATTAATAGTTTTGAAACAGGATTTCTAGGGAATTGTTTAAGAAGTTTTGGATTCTTTCTTTCTTATTTCTGCAACAGATCATACTTTTCTTATCATACGTGATCAATCCTTTAACAGACTTGAAGTTTCCCTTAACAGATTTGAATTGTTCCATAACAGGCTTTAATTGCTCTATAACAGACTTAAATTGGTCCATAACAGCCTTCAAATGTTCATTGCTCCATAACAGACCTAAATTTCTTGCTCCTTCCTTCCTTGCTCCAAAATAGACATAATTTAATCCTTGGCCCATAACAGATCTGAATTGCCACTTAACACGGAAGTTTACTATTATTATTATTATTATTATCATCTAACGAATTAGTAAGAACTCCCAGAATAAAAAAGAAAAATCCCACAACTAACCGATTCGATGTGGAGCCAAAATGAATTTTCAATGAACGAATTATCAAGAAAGACACAAAAAAGTTTCACTACAAATGACAGAATTACGGTCGAAATTTCTTCTACACAACATAAGTGTTAAAGTCTCGTGATATGCGTTGATTTCGAATTGATACTGAAGATTGATAAAGAATGATTTATGATTGGCTGAGGATCTGTGAGAAGTAGGAAGAGGCGACGTCAGTTAAAGCAGACCTTTTGACTTGGTTTTTGCGGCAAAGCATCGTGTCACAAAAAAAGCACAATCGTTGCTTTAAAAGTTATGATTTCGATTATCTTTAAATAGAGATTAGAGTTTCTATTACGTTATTAATATTGAATGAATAAGTTTTGGGAACAAAATACTACGCAGTATTAGATGAAATCATAGTTTAGGTATTTAATGAAATCAACTTTTAAAATTCTTTAAACTATTGCAGGGTGGACCATCGGCTGGTTTCTTTTTCAATAATACAAATTCAAATTCAATTCAATAAACACGGTAATTTCTAAATTTGATCTCCTTATTTCTCATTATTTCCGCTTTATATACTGCCGATATCCGGTTTTGTCGTCTTTAGAATTATATGCATACAGAAATTACATGCATCACAGTGTTTATTACTCGTATTTCCCTTTTTACAATTTATAATAAAGGAAAGATTTACATATAATAAACGAAAGAAAAACACAGAAACAAATTTCAATAAAATCGTCAATCGTGTCAATCAATCGAATCGGCTGAATCGATCGATCGATCCGGTCTAACAGAAGTCTCGCGTCGACAACAATTGAGACAACAGCTGTTGTTGTTGTTGTTGTTGGTGTATTGTTAGTTGATACAATCAGCAGCAAATCGCAAATAAAATAAACAAGCAAAAAACATGTCAAATGTAAACAAAGTTTAAAGAATTTCTTATCAGCTTGTAATAGAAAACAGAACAAATTCGAATAGTGCACATGTGTATATACAACAACAACAAGGTGGAAGAGAAGAGTGGGTGTGGCACGAAAATACACTTACAAAAAATGAAAGAACCACAAAGTAGCAAAACAAAAACACCACCAACAACAACCACCACAAACAAGAACAACAACATAATTGTAACATTTTCATTATCAATGGCGGGGGGGGGGGGGTGATACACGAATCATCAGTATGAGCGCATTACTCACGCTGATTGGTTGATTTCAAAAAGTGGAACAACTTACGATCCTCATAACATAACATTTGATGCAAAAATTTTGGCTGTTTCACGATCAACAAACAAACACACGCATACAGAACTCGAAGCACGGTCTGAAAATTTTTCTTATCTCTTGTACTTTTATTTCTGTTTTACTATGCACAGCAGCCGCAGCAAGGGCTTCGCGGAAGCGAACATGCATGCAGGTAGCAATAAAGCCGTCGGCTCTTTAATACCGTTTGTTTATTTAATCATTTACATTTTAGCATTTAATTGTAATAAATAAATTAATTCGGTTTTTTATTTTTTGCGTTTTTTTAGAAATTTATTGTTACATTAGGTTCGTTTTCTTTTATTATCCATTGTAGCTTTAGCAATTTATTTTTGAAGTGTAAAATTGCCTGTACTGACTGTAAAAAAACACTGACCCAAATTATTTACGCATAACCAACGAATTTTCTTGGAAATATAGATGAAAGGATGAAACGTTTTTTCAGATTATAAATAAAAAACAAAATATGTACAAAAACTAATATAATATTTTGTCGTGTAGCAGTGAGCAACTTTAAAGCTTTATTTGAGACACGCACAATGATGATTCGTGTATCACCCACCAATGAATTGAATAATCATTTGTATAAAAATTGAATTGCAATCATGGATTTAAAACTTACCTTAAAGAGCGCTACTATCGGCATGGTCGAAGTTGAATGGAATCACGAATTGCGAACTCATTCGAACTGAGAGAAAGAGTGGCTTCTTTTATTTACATGCACTCGGCGATATCGTATAAACTCTTAATTTTATGAAAATTATTCTAATACAGTGCACTCGCGATGAGGTGAACATCCAAGAAGATCAAAATTCGGGGATTAATTGCGAAAATGATGATGTTTCTAAAGATGATGAACGTAATAATAATAACAATAATAAGAACGATAATCATCATCATCTAAAGTTTCATAACAATAAGTTTCAAAGGCAATAATAATGTAAAAGTATGTCATATTAATATTTCGATAAGGAAGTCATTCATTATTACAATAGATTAATGATGATCCCGATCATTTAACGCATCTAATATACTTGTATATACACTTGTGTATAATAATGTATAATCTTAGAATCGAAATTGAATGTTAAACATTGCATCTGTGGTTCAATGAAACCATTTGAATAGAGACCTTGGCATTCTTTTAGCGCTGCTTTGAAGCGCTAAATAAAAGAAATATTTATAAATTCAATAATTTTAATAATACACGCTCTTGTTTAATTTATGTTGTCCGATTTGTATTTATAAAGCAAAACGTTTGACAGATAATCATTGGCTTCAAATTATCTCTCAAATGAACACTGAATTATAACCACTCGTCGATACGTACAACAATCGTTGCACAGCTAATCTAATGAAGCAATAAAACAAATAATAACAACAACAACAACAACCGCAAATACAAATAAATTATAATACGAAATTCTATTTTTTAAAAAAAGGAAAAGCTGATGTAAATCACATCGAGGCAAAGAAACTGGCCAACAAATTGATTTTGTTGATTTTGTTCTGGACCAAATCAGAATCAATCAGAATCAGACTCAATTAAAATGCTTTACATGCTTTCATTTCTAATCTCCAAAGATTCAGATTACAGATTATATTCAGGTTATATTTCAAGACTGTCTCAAGTCAAGCTGGTGATGAAAACGAAAAATTCTGAAATTCTGATTTAACTTTCCGAGGTTAATTAAGAAAATGTAGTAATTCATTTCTTCGTAATTATGATATGATTCACTTTGTGGTTACAATTTCTTTTATTTTCACATTGATTCTGACAAGAAGTCATTCAGGAAACAAGAAAAAGTGTTGAAATCATAAAAATATTTCAATTATTTGACCATTTTTCTCATATTCCATGTCTACTGTCAATGCATCAAGATTATATTGAAATTCACTGAAATTATAATCTATCAGAAAGCAGTGTGTTTTTTGCAAATCTTAATTGTAACCTTCTTACTATACATTATTTATTTGCTATGACATTTTTCTGTATAAAGGCTGGGCCATCGGCTGGTTTCTTTTGGAAATTCCTATAAAAACGCCATTCTATGTTTTTACAAATTTATTGTTTACTTAAATTTGTCGTTCTCTATTAAGTATAAGAATCTTTACAATCATACAGTTTACAAGATGTATTTTTATGTCCACACTTCAAAGTATTCTCTGAAAATCTGAAACTTTGGTTCTAGTTCTAAAAACTTGGATTTTTCTTTAGAAAGAGAAGCTCGAGAGAGGGAGGGAGGGGTAGGGGGAGATA
Organism: Myopa testacea; assembly: GCA_949629155.1. Classification (NCBI taxonomy): domain Eukaryota; kingdom Metazoa; phylum Arthropoda; class Insecta; order Diptera; family Conopidae; genus Myopa; species Myopa testacea. Next base: position 36,135,554 of record OX451348.1, on the reverse strand, counting down.
GGGGTAGGTGCTGGAAAACAGTCGTCGCCTTACAACGTGACTTTATGTTAAAGTATTCAAATTTTTGTATGAATATGAAACCTGTAAAGATGAGAAAAAAAATAAACTTTCAACTTTTGATTTATTGTTGGGTCGATGCTGTAATTGTTTTGTTTTTTGTTTCTTGTTAAATAATCTTGACTTGGACTCTGGTGAGATTTTATTATCTCCCCCCCCCCCGCTTGGCTTCTTAGACTCTCTTCTTTTCTTCTTACTTTTCCTATATTTTATTTTCAACAGTAGTTTGAAAAACTATTCCAAGTTAATATAAGAAATTTTTAAATTAAATTGATTTTCCGTTTAATTGTATGCCGGTTTTTCAAGATTGGTTTCCTTTTTATTTTAGATTTCATTTACAGCAGCGTTTATTCACCGTGTATAGTAAAAAATTCCATTGAATTCTGGTAAACATGGTAAATCACCAGATATTAACACAGAAATGTGCCGGAATCCTTCTGATTATGATAGTGTTCATGATGACTCGTGGCACGTGTGGGCGTCAAGATGGCGGTGCTTTTGTAGCGCAGGAAGTGCCACAGGTGCTTGTGAAGGATTTGATGGCGGCGGGCAGCGATAACGACGAAGCACTGTACAGTGAATGGGTGAGTTTGAGGCACAGAAATGACGCTCCTACATGATTTCAGTAGAACAGAAAAGAACGAACCTATAGCATAATTTTATTAATGAATATTATTGTGAATTATATGTATAAATAGCCAATAGAAGAAGTCAATATTATTGTAGTCAATTGCACTATTAAAACTTTGTTTTTTCTTTTTTTTCATGAATTGTAGAAAAAATTCCACCAGCTTCGGATCCCATCGGACTACAACTCAAAATGGCCCGGTTTGCGGGACCTCCTGCAGACCTCCGACTATGATAACTCCTTGGACAGCAACGAAAATGCCAACGAACGGTTTATCGACCGTCTGCGGCAGTTGGCTGTCAGTAGTGTGGATCTGGAGAAGGCCGAGGAGGTGGAGGCAGCAGCACTGGAAGGTGCTCTTAAAATGCGTGCCAAGGACACTGTGATGCCAATGCTAATAAAGAAGCTGCCATCAGGAGAACTTTCGGGGCCGAAGGGGAACACCAAGGATCGTGCCACCAAGAAAAATGTGCAGTGTAAGTAGCTCACATACACTGCAATAAAGCGTATTTAAAGTATTCTTGTTTCATTATAGACATTAATAATCATTCATTTATTTTATTAAATTTGTGTTTGTTGTTGCATTTTATTCTGGCTTTCAATTTTAATTTATTTTTTCTTTCTTTCATGTTTTGCATATATTATTTATCCTCTTTCGCAATGACATCAACTCTCTTGATTCAAACATCAGTTCGTCAATATTGTAAGTTTTGCTTCTTCTTTTAATATTTCTTGTTGTCACATGTTGTTGCTTTACACTTGTTCCTACATATATACATACATACATTGTACATATGTACGTATAATACACTGAACCTTTTTTTAACCCTTAGCGTCTGTCTTATTTTGTATTCTTTGCAGATATGTCACCGTGTCACTTTAAAATCTGCAACATGGGACGTAAACGAAATGCGCAATTCATGAGTTACTACTACTAAAAAAGCGAAAAACTCGTAGAAGAGTTTTTTATTATTTATGAAAAAATCAATTACAAAAAAGTATTCAAAAGTAATTTATAATTTTACTGTTAGTTCTACAAATTAAGTGTTCGTGTTCGGTTTTTTGATTTAAATGAGAAATTACACAAAAGTATTGAATTACCATTTAATTCCTAGTCTAGAACTTAGTTTAGCAGTTTCTTTCTAGTGTACTATAAGTTTAAATAGAATCCACACAACATTAAAAGCTAGAGAATAGCGTAAAAACATTCAGAGGAACGCGTAGAAATATTTCAAGAAACACCTAAAATTGCTGTTTAATTAAATACCTAATATTATATTTTTGTAGCTGTTGCTGATTAGCTATGTATGTGTATCTGTTTTTTGTATGTATGCTTGTATTGTAACGTGTCTATGATATGATCTTTAAATAAACGTTGCCAAAGTATGGACTAAAACAAATGATTTCGATTAATTTAACTGACGATCAAAGGTTTTATTTTACACAGTACTAGATCAATATAAAAAGGATATTGTCAGTGAATAAACCCAAGTTTTTAACTTTAAGAGATAAGGAAGACATTGTGAAGCACTTAGCGAGTGGTTGCAGTGTTGCCGGCTTATCGAAAAAGTATGCGTGGTAAAATCCAGAATTTGTGGAAGGAAAAATTAATTCTTGTTAGTATGTTTTAAAATAATGAATATTATTTTTTATATTGACAAGCATTCTTTTTTAGTTAAGATAAGGAAGTAGCCACAATAAATTTCCACAACATACGATTTTCTACACTTGATTGATCCTGTTTATCTAGCTAAATAAAAAAAATAGTTTCTGAATCTAATATTGTTATAGTTTGTTAAATTTTTATAGCTATATATGATACATGAACTATATATGGCATAGTTTAAGCACAAAAAAAAAGGTTCATACACAGAGTCCCGAATTGCATATTGAGGAATCATCCGAATTTCCATTCCATTACCAAATTAACCAAATACACAAACCTCTCAGCGTTTCAAACTCGATTTAGAGTGGACATAATAGTGAAACTACAGGAATTATATTGTGGAATTGACAAGAAACTGCAAGAAAAATTGTAGAATAAGAGAAAGACTTTTACGATTATTTCCATATGCGTAAACAACATTATTACGGGCGATACTCTCAAATTGGCGTTGATCTCGGCTATAAAGATAGATGGTAGATACGAAGCAATACCCGGAAGGGGGAGGACGGGGAGGGTAGTAGCCAGTGAAACAATACTTGGGAGGGACGGAGAGATAGTGAAATAGAGTAGAGATAGAATAGTTAGCCAGGTGTTTTTATATTTTAATAATAATAGCATTTATTTTTGCTTTATTTTTACTTATTTTCAAATACATTTAATAACTAATTCATTTTATTATTCATAATAATCTAAAAACTACATAAAAATATTGTTCTTATATTTAATGTGAATAGTTTTAGCTTACGTATAGTTTTTTCTAGTTCACAAACAAATTGCTGTTTGTCCAAATGTCTTTTTGTTTTCGGTTCTTTTTTACTTTAAACTTAACTTAATTCATTAATATTATCTATTAGAAATACTCTTATATTTATTTTTATTCTCAGCAACATAATTTCAATAAACACAATACATATAAAATTTAATTATAATAAATTATGCTATTGTGATTATAGTTAAAATATAGTAGTTAATGTAATTTGAATTCTAATTAAAAAACTTGGCAATAACAATTAACTGAACTTTTTTTATACAGTATTTCAAAAAATCATTAACTCATAAATAATGCTTCTATTTTAGAAATTGGAACTAGAGTCGATTCAGAAAATCCAACACAAGATTCGTGATCAGCGACCTCGATTTTATTAAAACTGACTCCTGATTTTCGAGGCGCATATTTACTGTTGCCCTGTGTTATTTATTATTCAATTTAGTTTCGAAATCTTTTGAGGATAAAAATACCCAGAAGCTTGTAACAAATCGTAAAACATAATTCAATAAAATGTTCTTCTAACAATAATTACAATAACAAAGTTGGTCTCTAAAAAATGCATGCACACAATCAGGCATAATTACAAAATATGTTAAACCTAATATTAAATGTATGTAACAAGCTTAGATAAGCAAGAGCTAAACTCTTTTTTGAATGAAATATTGTTGGTGCAAAACTTTAAATTGAGGATAAAAATACCCAGAAACTTGTGCTAACATAATAAATTGTAACAAATCGTATAACATAATGCAATAAAAGGTCCTTCTAACAATAATTAAAATTAATAAAAAAATATGTCTCTAAAGAATGCATGCACACAATCAGACGCAATTATAATGTATGTTAAACATAATGTTAAATGTATGTAACAAGCTTAGAAAAGTAAAAGTTAAACTTCTAATTACAATTAAAATAAAATACACATTTTAACCAAGTAACGTTGAACGAATGAGCAAAAACACGGGGGAGAAAAGTTGTCAAAAATCAGAGCCGATTTGTTCGGTATGGTGGTCAATGCGTGTGTGTGTGTGCTTTGTGTGGCTTGCTCGGCGTCCTGAAGCGACGCCGAGTTGACTGCTGCTACTGATGTGCATCATCCAGCTGCTGTATTTCCTTGAGGATCTCTTTTTTCCGCTTAACCTTATCCAGCTGATCTTTTTCTGGCTTCTTTAGTTCTCCAGACTTGATTTTCGCCTCGATGGACTCGATTTCGCGGAGTTTCTTTTTGAGTTTCTTTAATTTCTTGCTGAGATCTGCTTCCTGGTGACGATCATCATCATTCAGTTTTAATTGCATCTCGGCAAGATTTTTGGTCAATGTGGTTACGGTGGCCACAGTTTTTTGTGGCAAATTGATGTTGTTGTTGTTGTTGTTGTTAGTTTTGCTGGCTGAGGTTTTATCCGTTGCTTTGGCGGGTTTGGTATTCGTCGTTTTGTTGTTGACGTTACTGATTGCATTGTTTTTCGGCAACACAGCACCTTGTTGCAACTGTGACGCTTGATATGCTTTAGTCGTGGTAGCCGCATTTGCTTCAGCGGCAGAATGTTTCTTAGCTTTGGCACGCTCTTGTTTTTCGCGCTCCTTTTTGGCAGCGGCCGCAACCATTGGACACATTCCGACCGGCAGATTGGTTTTACGTTGCGCAAATTGTTTTCCTTTGCTTTCGTAGAGAGGCACCTCCTCCTGTGGAACATAACCTTCTTTGACACGTCGCACCTTGCGCCATGTACCGTCCGGTCGTTGTGTGGCGGGTATAAATTTTCCTAGACGAGGAAGAGGAAGGGTGGGACATTCAGAAATTTAATGCGTGGCTTTACACATGCATGATAAATGATGCTGCTGTGTTACCTTCACTGTCTGTTAGATAAGTTGTCATTGTTGTTGCTGTTTGTTAGAGCGCTTGTTGTTGTTGTTGCTGTGGAAGTTGGTATCGATTCCTTATTGGCTGGCAGGTAGAAGTGGGTTTCTCTAGGCTAGGATATTTTTGCTTGCACTTCGGCTGGACGACACTTGGTTCGATTTATTTTGCACTCTTTGTTGTGTTTAACTTTGAACTTTAATTTGCTTGAAATGGCTCAGCAAATTTCTGCAAAGCCGCAAAATAACACTTTTAAAAATAAAATTGAAAATCTCCTTGATACAGCAAAAGAAAAACAAGAACTCAGAGAAACAAATGTCAAAAGTTACTTTTGACACTTGTGAGCCGTACATGCATGTTGTTGTTTTGCTCTTGATACTAAACAGGGTTGGTACATTCGCTTAAGCACATGTCTGGAGATATCCACTTGACTCCTTTTTTTTAATATTAAGTTTATTGAATTGAAAGAATTGGAATAGTAAAAATCTAAAGAAGTCCAGAATATTTATTTATTGCAATGATATATTAGCTTAGTTTTATTAATTTTGTTTAGTATTTATTGAATAGTATTCAATATTCAGTAACAAAAATTATTAAAAGTCAATCGTTTCCCAATGTTAGGTTATTTTATATATGAAATGCTATTTTGAATATTTACTTTCTCATGATAGTTTTCCTTTTTGAATATTATTTTGTGAATACATGACAATGAATAATCTAGATGGGTGATGTACTATGAATGTGGATAGATGTATTAGAATTTTAATAATAGTAATTAAAACTATTTGTTTCAATAAATATTTTTGTTTATTTCTTTAAATACTCGTATTAAATACATATACATAACTTATTCCTTTAAGTAATGCGATTTTTCCTTAAAAGACTTCGTGTTTTCTTATTAACATGGTGCTAGATAATATGCAGTCTCTAAAATTGCCGTTATTTCTATCTTTTGCTGCAGGAGCCTTTGCTTTGTATTGTTACATCTAAAAAGATAATATAAAAAGGAAAATATATTTTGTAGTTACTCAATGTACAATAATTAGAAAAAAATGGAACAACTTTACCGTTGTGTAACCTTTTTCTTAGGAAGAAATTTATAAATGGGAAAAGAGTACTAAAATTATAAAAATGGTTGTTTTTCTCCAAAACTAATGGTTTTTCAACAAAATTTTATGTTACATAAATAAAAGTTATTTTAAATTCCTTTATATCGGTACCAATCCTATCCGGATATTTTTAATAGTTTATGAGATATAGTGACGAGAATTTCAATTTTCGATGGGCTATATCTCGATAACTCTACGAGAGCGAAAAAGTTGTTGTTTCTGTTTTAATCAGCATAAAAAACTAAAACAACAACAATAACGAAATTCCAGTAGTTCCGCAACGGTAAAATCATTTGAAGCATAGCTAATTAAAGCTTTCAATGGAAGCACCTCCACCTCTTACATCAATTATTAATCTATTCATTTCTATACAATATTTTCAATTAATTGTTTACTTTCACAGCTGACTAAGCACAAATCTTTGTAATTGAGCACAATTCGATTTAAATGTAATAAATGAAAATCTGTGCTCTTTTTACACTGTTTTATCTTGGTTTTTCTTTTGTTGTCTCTGTAGTTCGTTTTTTCTTCTGTAATTAAACACGATATACTAACCTATATGCAAACACGACGCGTAACATTCCATTTGAGCTTCACTCGTATACATGTACCCGTCCGATCCGCAGACGATTTCCTCATCATCGTCTTGCACGTTGGAGCAGATTCTTTCACAGTAGTCCTCGGTGTCTTTCTGTTCGATTGGTGGTTCTTGTGAGGTGCCAGTTTTCGTGGAGTGTGGGGCGATACGACCGTATGTATTCTGCAATTAATTATTCACATATTTATACAATATTTGAAGTTGTTCGTTATCATTGTATTAATGATAATGATCATTATTGAAATGTTTTTATGTAAAATAATAAATGAAGTCATGTTAACTAACTTTATTTAGCCAGGTGATTTTCGACTTACCGCGTCAGTTTCCAACATATCATCATCATCCTCTGGGTCATCTAGATTCTCATGAATCGGCTTGACCACGTCATCATAATTCGAGGCTGTTTCTTGTCTTGTTGTGGCTGGAATACTTGTCGGTATTCTGGGAGTGGATCGTGCCACGTAGTTGCCGTTATTTGCTGCTGCTGCTGCGATTCCCTGAGAGCTTTTCCTTAGCTGTCCCGTGATGAGGGGCGGCGAATGTGTGTATGTAGCTGGTGAGATGGCATCGCGTTCGGTGAACTCGAAGCGAACCGGTTCCGGGGTTCGGTTGCGTGCTGCGCCTCCCAAATGGAAGTGTTGATAAGTGATCGCAGCGGAAGATGATGCCGCCGCCTCAGCCGCTGCCGGAGTCCTGCTGGTACTCGACGGCATGAGCGGAGCAGAGACTATGTGCTTGATGCCTTTCTTCCCATCGGAGCTGACGATGAACTCGTTCTGGCCCGCTTGATAGCTACCCCGTACAATTGCCCCCGAGGAAGATGATGCGGCTGGTGCTTCTTCGAAGAAAGGAGGGGACCCGCTTTTGGGGCTGGCATGTTGATTGTGGTGGTTGCTGTACTGTCGCTGATTCAGAGCCGAGCTGGAGTCATATAATGGAGTCATGCTATAGAGTTGTTCCTGTTCTACTTGTTGTTGTTGCTGTTGCAACTGATAGTTTTGATGTTGTTGTTGTTGCTGTTGCTGATGTGGTTCGTACTGCAAATGATCGCGCTCAACATCGATATCCCTGTAGTTCGGATCACGTTTCGGCAAGAAGTAAACGTTGCTGCTCATAAACTTGAGATACTCCTGAGCTTCTCTGCGCTCCCCTGCAGCGTCGTTGGCTTGGGCGGCGTAGTCTTCGGCTGCTTGAAGCTGGTCTGGATCTTCGTAGACAGCGTAGCCAGATGGTGCTGTGGCTTTATTGAATCCTGGCGAAGAGGGGGCGCGTCTTTCGGGAGGGTACTCAAATTTTACACGCTGTATTTTCGGCTTCGGTCGCAGCAAAGGTTCGGGTTGTGGCTTTGGTTGTTGGTAGTACGAAAATTGTTGTTGTTGTTGTTGTTGTGATGCGAATTTTTGCTCATGAGGCGGTGGTTGGGACTCGAAGCTGGACAACGTAAATTGTTCGCGTTGATTCAGTGACTGTTGTTGTTGTTGTTGTTGTCCTCGTGGATCGACATACTGAGAATATCTGTTGCTCTGCTGCTCGCGTTGCGGTAGTGGATACTGTGCCGCTCCTGCAGGACGTACCTCCACATTTCCATTGAAATTTGGCGAGGCTTTAAAATGATGTCCGTACGATGATTGCGCCGATCCTTGTTGAGTCAACGCGTTCGGATACGCGCCGCTCTGAACGCCTGAGGCGTGGTGCGGCCCAGTCTTAACGTTTGAATACCGCGAGCTCTTCACCACCTCATAACGTGGGAGTTCACGTCGCATTGCCAAATTATTTTGCACGCGACGTAGAATTTGCGGCCGCACAGCGTTGAGAGGGCGTCGCATGATGGGGTGGCGTTGTTGCATGCCACCCGGTGGGGCGGGGAAACGATCGGCCCGCGCTCGCATGCCGCCCGGCTGAGGGTGAACGTGGCGTATGGCTGACCCTGCCCTTGAGTGATCCGTTTTGAAGATTTGCATGATGCGTCCGCTGCGTGCCGAAGCGTCTGCTGCGGTGCGTTCAGTGCTGGTGGCATTCGTTTGCGGGACGACGACGACGAGGACATCCTCTTGTTTTGCAGCCACACAGCTTATGAACGATGAAGCGACAAAAATGGCTGCTAGCAAATAATTAAAAGATGCCATTTTTAACGGAAAATTAATTTAATGAATGCAATTAACACTTCATACAGTTAAACACTACAATACAGTGCGTGTATTGCTTTAACCTCTTTTCGTCAACTTTTAATTTATGGCTTGTGTTTATTTTCATGCACTTTAAACGGTGGCCGCACGTCGCTTTCTTTACACTTCCGTTCGACTTCACTTTCCACTCGCGCATCCGTTGTGCAGATTCCGAAGTTGCTTTTCACCGCTACGTTCCGTTAAGTGAGTAGAGATTGGAGATTCGCGAGCAGGAACAACGCACGTCTTCTTCGTGCAGCGGTTGGAACGCATTTGAAGCTTGCTTGCCGCACCAGCGACCGACCAGCAGCTTCGCTACGACTTTTACTCGTGCGGCACGACTCTCGCTCGCAACTACGACGGCTTTCTTTCTTTTTTTTTCTTTCTTTCTTACTTTTCTTGTCATAAAAGACTGTTCAGATCGGCGCGAGCCTCTCGACGCTGCTGCATCGTCTTAAGCAGTTCTTTCTACTGGCAACGTTGCTGGCCGATTGAGTGGTTGCTTTGCTCAGGTTGCTCGGCTTTGAAATTGAAACTGGCTTCTGGAGGAGGCTGCGATAACGTTTTGAAGAACTTTCGAGGAAGCAGAAGTGTCAACTATTTTCTCTGGATGTGCATCGTTTTTTATCATATATTAAATCACTACTTTATTCATTTTCATTATAATATATAGAATAGAAAGAAAGAATGTTTTTGTACGTTTAAGAAAGAAATCCATGATGTGTACATGTAAGGTAATCAATGACGACAATATTAGGTAAGCATATACACATACATATATACATATATTGGCCATTGACTGTTGCATGAACAAAGCTGTGCAGCGCTGCTTACGATCAACATTGTAATCGTCGGAATGGGAAGCGAAGGCAACGATTGGTTTTTTATTTAAGAAACTGGTTCTTTTTTCGTTCTTTCGATCTCACTCACTCAACGAAGTGTACTCGAACGAAGTGTAACTTTCTTTATTTTCTATTTCATTTCGTCTTTGTTAATTTTTCGGTGTTGTTTTGCTGTCGATGCACTCGTACAATAGAATATTTTAAATGCATGTGTATGCGTTTGAATGCAGGCGTGTTTTTGCAACAACAAACAACAACAGCAACAACCATGTTTGACAACAAAAACAACAATTGAGTTGTTACAACATATACACAGGCACAAAACGCACTGATAACGCATACTATATACCATGTGGTACATTCACATAACCGATCTGTGTTGTTCTCGATATTGCCATTTATAACCGGTTACTGGTTACTGGTTACTCTCTTTAAGTGTGACTAAAAAAATGGATGAAATTATTTAGAAAAACCCGCTGAACAACAACAAGAATACAGTTTTTGTTGTTGTTGTGGATTGTTTTGTTTTTCGTTTTCTATTTCTTGTTATTTTTTCTCTTTTTGTATCAACATCATATAAAAAAGTGAAATTATTTCATTTATTTTATGACGGTTATTAAAAAGAATTCATTACGTACTTAATTTTTAACAAAAAGTATGATGACAAATTTATTGTAATTGTTTTGAATTAAACGTGTTTGTCACTTTTTGAATATAATATAAGAAAAGCGAAATGTGAGCTCAAAATTCTACAGCAAACAAAAGAAATTGTACTACGGGATGGGCCATCGGTTAGTTTCTATTTAAAATCACTATAAAAAAACACCCTTCAATATTTTTTAATGTTTAATACTACACTGTGATGGACAAACCTTCCAAACTGTAAAAAAGATTTTGGTTTAATAATTTAGAACAACAATTCAAATTTTGTGGCAGTTTTAAAAAGAAACCAGCCGATGGCCCCCATTTTTAGTACAGATTTACTTTTATTTGCTGTAGAATTTTGAGCTCACATTTCTTTACAATTCACGTGGACTTTAATGTTTTTTTCAGATGTTTATTCGATGAAAAGGAGTTCAAGTAATCAATCATCAGTTTTTGTGCAGTTGAAAGCCAAGTTGATGGCCCAGTTTAACGCTTCTGACAGCTCATAATTTTATGGCCACTAAACACAGACGCATTTTCAAGCGGAAAAAAACAGCCAACAAACATGAATTAAGTTCAGTGATGAGCATTCAACTCTTTGGATAATATTTTAATTAGAATACGTATGTATGTGTGTATATACGAGTACACAATGCAATTACAATACATACCAGCACCGCCATCACACAGCATCGCCACCAGCAGTAGAAGAAAAGTAACAACAACAACAACCACAGCAAGAACTAGTTTACTCATGATTGAAATGAAGTCATTCATTTAAACTTCATTTTAATGCTCATAATTTAGATGGTGCTAGTGTTGTTGTTGTTGTTACCAGAGTGAAATGTTTGCGTCGCACGAAGAAGCACCGAAGCGCCACACGAACTACGAAACGATGCTTTAAACTTAATTTATTGAACTTCATTATATTTTCACTGACTGCATACGAATGCATTTTCGTAAATCCTCGTAAAAGAACGAACTATGAGCTGCCAACGAATGCATTTTTACGTAAAATACTCTTCAAAGAATGAACTACGAGCTGCCAACAATTAAAAGCGCTTAAAGTGTGTTTTGTTGGTTTTCTTATTAATAATTTTTGTTAAATGATTTGTTTTTGTTTTATTTAAATTGTATATATGTACTTAATTATTATTTTATTTTTTACCCATTTTTAGAATTTTTTTCTATTTATTTTCCTTGCTTCTTTAGTGTCTTTCTGGTTGTTCTCCTTCTTTCGTTGGTTTTTTCTTTTTATTATCAGAATTTTGACTCAATAAAAACCACAGAAAAATTTTTTAACTTTTGAATGTGTTTAAACACCATTTTAAATGCTGATTAAATGCAAAACTTTCGCTGGTTTCGTATTCAGATTGTTTCAATTGTTTTCTTTTTCTTCTGCTGTGTGTTTTTTTCTCTTTTTTCAGATCTCGCTTGTAGTCGGACATCGTCACAACAGAGCGAGACGCAGAGAGTCAGTCGATTCGGATGAATGAATCGCTTTGAATTCCAGCCAAAAAAGACACCGAAACCGTTATTAATTTCATTTCTTTTAATATTTTTGTCTTCAAGATTTTCTTTGTTTTCTTAGAAATCTTTTATAATAAGCTGTAAAATATTTAAATCAATTTCGTGGTTTATATTCAGAGAAGAACCTTAAATATGAAATTTTTATCGTTTGTTGTGGTTTTTTCGGTATATAAAAATTCCTAAAAATCACTTTAAATGAGGCTAAAACGAAATACGAGAAAAAAAATTATGATCTTATCTCGGAAATTGCTTTAAAATGGTTAAGTTTCTTTGAAATTAAATTCGATTTAATGGCTTATTTTGATGTCTAGAAAAAACATTGCAATTATCTGTGAATTAGAAGCAAGTGTTTAATTTTTTGAAAAATTAACCGCTTGGCTTTCACTGGTTTTAATGGTATTTTTAAAATATTTCAATACCAGAGAAAAGAGTTAATAAAAGCAGAGAAAAACCCCCAAAAAACGTGCCTCTCCATCGTGAAAACTTACAACAACAACAGAGATTATTTTTTATACATCTATAAAAACCAATGAAAAGAAAACAATAAATACACGAGTATTTTTTCAACATCTGGTCACTTTGGCTGTCGATCGCTGCGAATTTATCAATCATTGTTTATTATTTCAATTGAAGATGCTGTTGTTGTTGTTGTTTGTTTGTTGTTGTTGTTTGTTGTTCGGTTGTTTGATTTCGACAGAAGCTGCATGCATTAAACGAAACACCTGCAGTTTTATAACTTTATTTAAGCAAAACTTACCTCAGTGACTTAAGTGTTACTTTAGCATCGACTTAAGTGAGCTTAAGTTTGGTAAATATTTTTTCTTGCCTTTAATGCCTTGAAAATTAATAACTTTGCTCACTGATCACTTAAGTGACTATTTTGCTAACTTAAGTCGTACTTAGATTACTTTAAATGTGTTGTTGGACCCGAGTTAAAATTATTCTATATTATTATCTTTACCGTTTAAGTAGAGCTCACCACATCTCAAGGGTTGACTTAAGTACAGACTTAAGTGTAATGTGAAGAAGTATTTTTTCGAAATTTCAAATCTTCTGTCACTGAACAACAACCACAAGAATTTGAATTTATAAAAAAATAAAAGCTTTTAAAGAGCAGAAAAAAGAAATTCGAACTCGTATCTCATCATCTTCAACACGTTGTGAAAATAAACGTTAATCGGTGTCCATACTTTTGCGGCTTTCCATTTCGTTGGCCACAATAGGGGTCACATGAGGGGGTCACTGAATGATCGTCGTCGTCGTTAGCGACACACCGCCATCAGCATGGCAACGCCGTATGATGGACCGCGATGTACCGCAACGTAAGGTACTTTATCAGTTACAACAACACCAACAACACACTATGAACAGTCAGCCTAACAATCAGCCGGCCAGCAAACGAGCCTGCTAACAAGCCAGAAACTCAAGTTATCGCCATCATTAAAACAGGCAAAAACTTGGCTGTGGTTTTGATGACAATGGAAAACCAACAGCAGCGTTTGCTGAAAACTGTAGTTTTTCTATTTCTGTTTTCCCTTATTTTTTTGTTTTTGGTTTATTCACACATAAAGGATTATCCAAAAGTACCTTGAGGATGTTGAATGGGAATGGACTGTGTCAGACCACCACGATGCGGGCATACTTACGCTGAATGATTGGCCTCTGTCACATGCGACGACGAATCAGGGATTCAGCATACATACGTGATGCACACATCATGATGATCAGCGTGCCCCCGGCCAATAGCTGTCAAACGCTTTTATTTCTAACCTACAATGATAACCAATTTTAACAATGAATTTAAATTTATTTATTCAAAAAAATAAGTAAAATATATGTCAAAAGCTATTATTATTGTCGATCAGATTCTTTTAACTCCCGTTGGGTTATTTTTTGATACTGTTATGATTTTCAGTTCTGTTATTAGTGTCAAGTTTGTTTATTTGTTGTTGCTTCTTTTTTATCATCACTCAACTCGTTTCAGTCATCATTTCTAACAGTCACTTGCTGTGTTTTGACCTTAAAATCCTTCATTTTGTTCAGACAAGACAAGTGATGTGTGTGTGTGTGATGATTCTTGTTATGGCAACTGATTATGATACTATTTACTAGTGTTGTTGTTGTTAGTCTTTAAATTCCTCTGCAGGGTATGATTAATGATACTTGATGTTGTTTTTTTGATCACTCACTGTTTAGTTGTGGATTTTAGTAGCAGTTTCAGTTGCCGTTAATGATGATGATGATTATGTGATTCCATTGTTGTTGTTGTTATTATTATTATTATTGTTAGAAGTCATTAATAATACACTTATAATTTAAATAATCTCAGAAATAAAAGAGAAAACTTTTCTTAAAGTATCGATGTGGTCGGTCAACAATAATAATAATTTGGGTCACATCATTAATTATTCTATGGATTTAACCTAAAAGGTTTGAACTAAAAAGCATTCTTTCACTGGATCTCACAAAGTTTCATGAACATAGTAGATTAAATACGCAGTTTTTAATAAGCTTTGATTGAAGAATTTCACGGTTTTAATGTGAAAACTGTAACCGAAATCAACATCAATCAATCAATCACCGAATCAATTAAATTCAATTATTTGGAGCACCAACAAAACCAAAATATAAGCATGAGAGGAATACAATCGAAATACATCAAATAAATAAATAAAGAAATAAATAAATAAACAAACTAATAAATAAATATGCTATTTCTAATGCATCGTTTTTCTTCCTTGAGTTTCAGCTGTGAATCAGCGAGTTCACAAGCATTCCTAAAGTTTCGGCATTCGGCAGGAATTTTGGCCGTCCATGCTGTCTCAATAGCTTCCAAAAGTTGGCAATGAAAGTCATTATCCTGTTGATATAACCACTTTAGAGGCATTTCATATTCGTCGTATGCCAGCATGACCTCTTACTAAGGAGGTAAGGAGTGGTACTTTTCGGGGGCTTCGAGCGAAAAGGCTTTAATAGAGGTATCATCGAAGATTACGTACTGACTTTGTCGAGGAATGAAAGTCCTTCGACACGAAAGCAGCGAATGAAAGACATGAATTTATTTTGAATTAAAATTAGTGAAAAGTTGTACAAAATATGCATGTGCACTATTATAATATGTGGGCGAGAAGAACGACAGTCGAAGATTATGTACTGATTTTGTCGAGGAATGTCAAAGTCCTTCGACACGAAAGCAGCGAATGAAAGACATGAATTTATTTTGAATCAAAATTAGTGAAAAGTTGTACAGAATTTTCATGTGCACTATTATAATATGTGGGCGAGAAGAACGACAGTCGAAGATTATGTACTGATTTTGTCAAGGAATGTCAAAGTCCTTCGACACGAAAGCAGCGAATGAAAGACATGAATTTATTTTGAATTAAAATTAGTGAAAAGATTACGTACTGACTTTGTCGAGGAATGTCAAAGTCCTTCGACACGAAAGCAGCGAATGAAAGACATGAATTTATTTTGAATTAAAATTAGTGAAAAGATTACGTACTGACTTTGTCGAGGAATGTCAAAGTCCTTCGACACGAAAGCAGCGAATGAAAGACATGAATTTATTTTGAATTAAAATTAGTGAAAAGTTGTACAAAATTTGCATGTGCACTATTATAATATGTGGGCGAGAAGAACGACAGTCGAAGATTACGTACATTACATGCCGAAATTTCATCGGCATGCTTTCATCAACAATAATGTTCTGGAAACTCTGACCAGCGATTATGGTCTTTACCACTGGGAAAAATTGTCTTAATTTTGTTCCAATATACGTGACCAGCATTTGCTGCACGTACTTTTTCTCTTGTTTAACCAAAGAAAAACGAGTGAAAACCGTCGTATCCTTGTGGAAACTTACGTTGACGATATTTTAACGCGAGACACGTGTGCGTTGATTCAGATGAATCAAAAGTGATTTCGACCACAAGACCGAATCGCTTGGGAAAGAAGACAGAAGCATTTTGTGGAATAGGATAGGTGTGTATCATGTGTTTCTGAAATCAGGTGAAACGGTTATTACCAATCGTTACCATCATGAAATGCTGAATGTGAACTATGCGTCGATAACACCTCATCACACATAGCGAAAGCGGACAAACACACAGTTTCTACTCTTGGCTGGGAGCTCTTGTCCCACCAGGCGTATCCACTAGAGTTGGCCCCTTCCGATTACAATCTGTTTCATCGATGGCTCACGCAATTCCCCAGGAACACTTCGACAGTTACAAAGATGTAAAAAAAGTAGAACACTGTTCTCCTGGTTGACTGGTTACATCAAAACGTGAACGATTTGTTTGGGTGAGCATCCACAATCCGAAGGGCATACTTTGAAAAAAGCATTTCTTCCTCTTCCCAAATTTAAATGGTTTTCTTTAAGAAAAATATTAAGAATTAAAGAAAGAAATATTTAAGAATAAAATTAAGAATTATTAACCGGTAGAACTGGTAATAAAAAATAATAGCTCCTGGGATCCTTGGATCTCGTCCGTGGTTAAGAAAAGCTGGGGAGTATCCTGTTACGTCGAGATGCTGGTATCCGTTTCCTAGCATGATTTGCGCTATGTTGCCATCTCTGCGTCGGACGCCCTCCGGATGCGGCTGAGTCGTTGCTCGTTCCTCTGGTCATTATGGCAACAAGATATGTTGCAAGCAAGGTATTCCCTGTTGACTGCTTTGGAAACGAAGAACAATTTATTTTCGATTTTATCAACATCTGTCTAGATCGAATATATTTTTTCAACTGAAAACGTTTTACATTTTAGTTTGACGTAAAAAATTTTTTCAAGTGAGAAACTTTTTGATTTTATTTTGACGTGACAACAAGTAGCTAAGTGAGAATAAATACAACAAACGTACAAGATTTAGAACGTGTTGAATGTTCACAATAATAGAGTGAGCTTCAGGAAACTATTGTCGCCGATTCTCAAAAAGCTCTGACTAATCGTGTAGATAAAGCTGTCTGACAGATGGCTCACTTTGATGGAGTAAAACGGCAACTGCATTTGCTAACATTGATGTTGCTGTCGCGGGTTGTGTGCTGCGCTCTTCGTTGGCTGCCGCAATATGGTTCTGGAATTTAACTGAGTTACAAAACTACATATAGACAGAGTTTGACATTGTTATTGACATTAAATATTTAATTATATTTATAACATTTCTTGTATTAGTTATTTTAGTATTTATAAAATGGGCACCTCTATGAGGCACCACTCTATGGAGCACATTGTGGGATGGGCAGCACACGTGTGCAGCACGTTCCACACATGTGTGCATATTTTAATGTACTGTGCGTGTGTGATCCTTCTCACACGATACTTTTTTGTTCGCAATGGCCATTCGTGGCAATTTTTTTCTGTGAAGATATGGGTAAATATGCGTATACTATGTATGCTTATATGCATATATGTAAAAAACCCACTGATGAGTCCCTTTTAGACGAGAGACGAAGAACGTTTCTGGGTGTTTTTATTACGTTATTATTGTTGTTTAAAATGACTGTTTATTGTTTATACCGTTTTATTATTTTATATTTTATTATTTAGTTTATTTAATTTTTAATGTTTTATTGGTTTATTTTATTATTTCTATTATTTTACTATTATTTCTTTACAAAATAATACATTACAAGCCTTATTTATCAGGGTTCGGAAATGCTCGCTCGCACTCGTGAGCAGGAGCGACAAAAAAAATGTTAGTGTGCTCCCGCTCGCTCGAAGGAGCGTTTGTTTTCGAGAGCGCTCTTGGTTGCTACCGCTCCTGCTCTTGGTCGCTCCCGGTCTTGCGCTGAAGCTGAGCTGTTTCTGAGCTGATGGTAGGTAGCAAGTAAATAATTTGTTCAGTATTTATAATTAAAACAAGTCAAAGGCAATAAAAAAAACTTTGACAAATATTTCTTATTTTTTAACACAGAAGAACTTCTTTTTCTTTAAAGTTCTTTAAACTTTCTTTTTTTTATTTATAATTGAAACAAGTCAAAGGCAATAAAAAAAACTTAGACAAATATTTCTTATTTTTTAACAAAGAAGAACTTCTTTTTTTTTAAAGAAGTGTAAAGGAAATATTTGTCAAAGTTTTTTTATTGCCTTTGACTTGTTTCAATTATAAATACTGAACAAATTATTTACTTGCTACCTACCATCAGCTCAGCTTCAGCGCAAGACCGGGAGCGACCAGGAGCAGGAGCGGTAGGCCGTTGTTATGCTATCGAGTTTTGCTTGGCAAGTAGGACTTTTTTTTGTTGTTTTGTGTGTAAAAGAGAGAATGGGATATTTTTCTGTTCTCAACTTCACTCTCTCACACCGAGCACGAAAACTCGGTCTAGCGTACACCGAGGACACCAAGCAAACCGGTGTTGCTTAGTCTCAATATTCACAAGAGTACTGATGAGTGGAATGGAGTGAAAAAATGGAATTAACTGATAAATCTATCAATTATATTCCTGTGATTATCGTTCCAAAATATTACGACTTAATATATGTTAAACACATTTCAATTAATATAAACATTTGGTCTTCCATCGCGTCGAAAACAACATCTAAAATAATACGTTTTCTCATTTGTGTAGTAGACGGGTTGCTGTTGAAGGTGAGAACAAATATACATATTTGAAGAAAGCAAGCGTGGGTCAAGCACAAGCGTAACCACTCTTTTTGCACGGACTCCGATCACAAAAATGAGAGTAATTTCCCACCAAGTTTTGCTCGATAGCATAACCACGGGCGTAGCAACCAAGAGGCAAAAAAATATTTTTGCCGCTCCTGCTCGCTCGCGCTCTCGAAAACAAACGCTCTTTCGACCGAGCGGGAGCGCATGAAAATTTTTTGTGTCGCTCCTGCTCGCTCGCGCTCTCGAAAACAAATGCTCTTTTGAGCTTGAAAGAGCGAGCAGGAGCGGGTATTTCCGAACCATGTTATTTATTAGATTTCCGCCCTTATAAATCTTAAACGCTTTTTCCGTTTAACACCCGTTTTGTTTTGTGCTTTTCGTAGTTTTTTATATTTTTGACGTTACTAACAAACAAAATACCAACAAAATACGAAAAAGCATAAAACAAAACGCTTGATAAACGTAAATTACGTCTTACATTATAAGGCTGTTCGTTAAACAGGCGTTAAACAATTGTATAATTACACACTGCGTAAGGAGTTACACAACGCTGCTTAAGTTTTTATTTATAATTGAATTTTATGTGTATCTCAATTAAACAAGGTTTGTGGATAAAAAGGTTCGGAAATCCACTAAGGCTATTACAAAAATAAGTTCTCTATTACTTTTTTTTATATGTGTGTAAGTACAAAATTTGAGGTTTTTGAATTTTTGAACACAAAAATTATTTGAATTTTGATATGCCACTTTACACAGGCTTTAAACGCAAATTTTTGTGTTTAAATTACACAGTCTTTAAACAACGTTGCGTAAAATAAAAATTTGTTTATAAATAACGTTTTCTTGTTTAAGAGGCGTTTAAGGTTACTCAGCTAATCATATTTCAGGTTTTGGACTGAGACAAAAAGACGTACGAAACAGCCATCTTAGTATAGATTCTAGAGTATGTAGTTTTTAGGTAGAGAAAAAATGTGTTGGAGGTTAGGATTCAAAGGTTGCTTGGTTCTTCACCTAGGAGTTGCTAAAATCAACACAGGTAGGGTTTAGAAAATTTAAATTTAAAATGAATTTAAATTTAATTTACATTTAAATTCAATTTAAAATCAAATTAATTAAAAATATTTAATGATTATTTAATTTTCTTAATTACAATTAATTAATAATTTTTTAATTCTTTTCATTCTTGACGTTAGATTTAGCTAGAAACAAAATAACTTAATCAGCTGACGTGTAAGCTGTATTTTTATTATCCTCTTCGCCATGCAACTGACAATTACCAAGGTTTTACCCAGGTCTATATCTGGATTGTAGGGATTTTTTAAGATTTCCCTCTTTTTTGAATATGGCTAACTTCACGCATTCCGAAAAACGTCAACAAATAAAACTGAAAGACAATTTTGTAAGAATCTCCAGCTCATTAAAAAAACGCAGCTATTATTAATGTTAAAGTTAGTTTCAACCGCGGACTAATAGGTAATTATCGTCCTAAACACGGTCGATTTTCCGTAATTATCAATACAAAATGTAATCACGTTTAAAAAATAATAATAGTTTTGCCTTAAACACAATCGGACGCAAGACGCAGATTCATTTTTCAACTGTCAAAATTTCACGGGCTCTTATAGAGATCGAGAAAAAAGTTTGCTTTCCATTTTGCTTCCCTAATTTGCTGACGCAATTCGTGTCTCGCAACCGAGCTAATTCTAATTGTGACGGATGCAAAAGCGTTCTTGTTCTTCTTATTTGTTTGTGGTTGTTTAAATTTCATTCTTATTTCAGTTGCTGTAAAATTATCTGAGTGTTTTTCTGTTGCTTTTTTTTAATATTATTCTGTATAATATATTATTTAAATGTATTTTAAATATGTATATTTTAATATAGATAAAAATAAATAAACTTCGAGAATTTTGGTTAGAATGAGTCTATTGTTCTCTACTGTCAAATTTTTGACATTTCATACTTCTGCTTCCCGAAAATGCTTCTCTGCTATTTGGTTTAAATCCGAGCCATTTCCTGCGTCCCTAACTTGAATCTGCATCTTGCGTCCCTGATTGTGTTTAAGGCATTTTAATCACAAAACTTGTTTGTACAACGCTGGTATTAGGGCGAAGTTGTGAAGTATTTTTATTAAAATGCAACTCTGGTAAACTTTGCACGCTTGCGTTGTAAGTGCCATGTTACATTGCAATTTTTTGATTGTTTCAATTTGTTCTTTGTTTTTGTTTTCTGTACAAAAATGTCAATGCCGAGTTCATCCGTGAGAGAAAGAGAGCCGATGAACTACGGAACCCGCAATCAAAAAATTTGCCGTCGATGACTCCAAATTTCAATCAAAACGGTGTTGTTATGTGGCGTAATAAAAAGTATGCACATTTTGGAGTAAAAAAGATCCACTTTTATCATAAAAAGTAGTTTTGGGTGAAAATAATTGCGCAAAGCTGCGATTATTATTATCGCATTATCCCTTATTTGTTATCCCTTGAATTGAATGTGCTTAATCTGACCAAGTTGGTGACAAGTAAGTACATATCACTTCACGCTTTTGTACAGGCGTTCTTTAAATATTGCAATTTCATAATATATTTAATATAGTGGCCATTTGGAGTCGCAACGAAACACAGCTGTTGGTGTCGCTTTTTGCAGAGAGAAGAGTGCTTTGGGACATTAAATGTCCGGAGTACTTGGATCGTGACAAGAAGGAGAAAGCTCTACAACACATGTGCAAAGAGCTCTATAAGCTTACGCCGCATAATCAGATGCGCTCCTCTGAGGAAGTTAGGAAGAAACTTCAAAGCCTGCGCACGCAATACCGCAAGGAAGTCAGGCAGATAGAGCAGAGCAAACGAAGTGGCTCCGGACGCGAAGACATTAAAGCGCCAACTCTTTGGTGCTTTAAGGATCTTGAATTTCTCCGTCCCTATGTGGCAATAAGAGCAAGCCGGAGTAATCTGGAAAATGTGACACCTTACGTTATTGTAATTTTCTTTAAATAAAATTTAATGCTAAAACCCAAAGTCCAACCCAAACCCAAATCTCAATTCTAAGAAAGTAGAGCCTCATATCTTTCGAAAAATAGTACTAAAAATCTGAAGTTTTATATTTCTGGGAGAGGAGTAAATTTAGTGAATTTTACTATTATAATTGTATAATTATTGTACATTTGTTGTACTTTTTCTCACTTATCTACTAGTTCATGTTCTCACGTCAAAATAAAATCAAAAACTTTCGTTACGCCATTTTATCCAGCTTTGAACAACAATGTCAAACTCTGTCTGTGGTTTTATAGCTAAGTTAAATTCCAGAACCATATTGCGGCAGCCAACGAAAAGCGCAGCACACAACCCGCGACAGCAACATCAATGTTAGCAAATGCAGTTGCCGTTTTACTCCATCAAACAGAGCCATCTGTCAGTCAGCTTTATCTACACGATTAATCAGAGCTTTTTGAGAATCGGCGACAATAGTTTCCTGAAGTTCACTCTATTATTGTGAACATTCAACACGTTCTAAATCTTTTACGTTTGTTGTATTTATTCTCACTTAGCTACTTGTTGTCACGTCAAAATAAAATCAAAAAGTTTTTCACTTGAAAAAGTTTTTTACGTCAAACTAAAATGTAAAACGTTTTCAGTTGAAAAAATATATTCGATCTAGGCAGATGTTGATAAAATTGAAAATAAATTGTCAATGTTGTCAAAGCGATCAACAGGGAATACGAATCTTAGCTTGTTGCCATAATGACCATAGGAACGAGCAACGACTCAGTGGCATCCGGAGGTTAGAGACGTTTTCTTTTTGTTATAAGTTATTGTTTTTTATAGAAGAAAAATGTCCAGAATGTTTGGAACTCTCTTCAGTTTTCGCGCCAAAGGACTGATATTCCTCGACAAAATCAGTATGTGATCTCCGATGGTACTGCGATTGAAGCCTGTGCAGACAACAGAGGTCATCGGTTTTATTATGGAGGTTAGAGACTTTTTTTTGTTATAAGTTATTGTTTTTTATAGAAGAAAAATGTCCAGAATGTTTGGAACTCTCTTAAGTTTTCGCGCCGAAGGACAAAATAAAATAAAAATAAAGTAAATTTTCACCAAAGGCACAATCACACCTTCATTCCCATCACAGAAAAACTAGCAAAAAAGACTAAAAAAGTATGCTACACTACAAACTTCCCACTAAGGCCATCTACTTCTAACTCTAGCTTAGACTTTTACCGGTATACCAATCAGCCACCATATGAATTAGCTAAGTTATAAACACATGATCGGCAGCCATACGGATACAAACGTATAGAATAAACATATCACCATATAAAACACCCCTAAAACCATATTTTCACCAAAGAAACAATCCTATAGGGCTAAAAATGCAATAACCACTTTAAAAACGCCCTTAAGACTATACTTTCTGCAAAGACACAAACCAATTATATCAAAGACACACAACCAATTCTAGCAAAGACACACGCCTAAATTCTGCTCCTAGTTACGCCCACATTTCCTTTGTCCCAGAACCGCCATATTCATACTACTGATATTCTCCACATTATAATTTTGTGGTCTGTGTGGATTGTTCTCTTTGATCATCATCCAGCACCTTAAAATATACAGCATACAATTCCATGTTGAACTTATAGGATGTATGCTTTCCCTTATGGACTTCAGACCACCACTGATGATGATGACGTTGCGCTTGGTTTTTTTTGAATCAAATTTTTTCTGCCTGTGCATGTTATCTAATATCAGAAAAATTAACAACTTGTTCTATGAGAACAGTTTCCTTTTAGTAAAAATTAAACCTTTACCCTTTGGGGGCACTTTTTGTCATTTTGGTTCCTTATTTAAAAAGGCAGTTATTTTCTGTTATTGCATTTGCTTATAGTATTTTTTTAATTTTGAAACACACTTTGTTGTTTATTTGTTTGTTTACTTTGTAGTTGTTGTATTTTTACACATAAACATACATATATTCATATTTTGTTGTTATTGTCGTTACTTTTGTAGTGCCGTTACTGTTGTTGTTGCCGTTGATGTTGTTTCTTTTATATCATTTGTTGTTTTGGGCGTCGCTGATAAAATCTTCATTACTTCAAACGAAAGTTTAACGATATTTTACTCTTTTCTTTTCTTTTCTTGCAGTGTTTTTAGTTGTTATTGTATTTGCTGCTGTTTTAATAAATTTTCTTGATGGCCAGCAACGTCGTCAAATCATGTCAGGAAAGCGCGTTTTTTTTTACTTGTTCTTTTGTTTTTTTTGTCCGAGTCCCGTTGAGTGTTTTTCATCGAGATTAAAAAAAAAATTTATTTAATCATTTTAAATAAAGTTTCATTGGATTTTTTGAGTATTCGATTCAAAAGCGGAGAATAAAAAAACACCAAGCAAAGCTTTAAATTAAAATTTTTTAATTTACTTTTATGTTTATAATTAATAAACAAATATTACGTTATTTAAAAAGGAATATAAATCTGATTTCCTTTTTATTCTCTTATACTTTTATACTGTATTTATAAAAGGAAAAACGATGAATTGCTTTGGTTTTCGAGTTACGAGCACGCAAAATGATCGTGTGTTTCGGCAATTCAGTTGTTTTTGCATCTGCATCGCTTGTTTTCTACACAAGCTTATGGAGCTGCACTGATGTCAGATGCAAAGGTAAAAATAGATTCTAATAACTCTAAAAGAGAGTTTGATCCATCTTTAACACACCTCCTCTCTGGAACAATATCCTTTAACTGAAAATTCCATGAAACTCATAAGCGCAGAACGCTCTCTCAGCGAGCAAACCAAAAAACACCACTGAATTTTCTGGTTCATGACCAGTATTGCCGCTACCTTAAAATTAAATGTGTTCTCTGTTTCAGAAAAGTGACACACTTTTAGATTTAGAAATAAATGTGTCCATATTTAGAAATGAATGTTGTTCATAAAAAAGATTATTTTTAACGTTTATTTGTAAACAAGGAACATCATGTTTTGCAAAAAGTATTTCCATTCAGTGCATATTTGAAATCATACAAAATAACAGAAGAACACAATTATTCTTTCTTAAAATGATTTAAAAGCAAAATAACCGAAACGAAGTGCTTAACTGAATCTTTCGTAAAAAATCAGCCAATTTATATACAAATTTTCAATCTGTAGCTCTTTCGAAAACATTATAGCCTCAACTATTTCAACTGAAAATCCGTTCGCTTTCTTGCCTTAATTTGAAAGTCAGTAAATTTTCTTTCTGCTTCTGTGGAACTTTGAGGAAATGCCATTAAATTAAAAACAAATGCTGATACGTTTTTAAACATATACTCATCGCAACCATTTTTCATGTGTTCGATTTCAGAACAGTTTTATTTTCAGCACCTTTTTTATTTAAGTACTTCAAGCATAAAACGAAAAATGCAAAAGCCGATAGAGTATATTCTCCATAAGTTCGTTCTGTTATATAAGAAGAAATCTTTAATATCTTTAATAAATTTTAATATAATTTAAATAATCTTTAATTTAAGCATAGAGAAAGAATAATAATAGAGTTATTCTTTCTCTATGATTTAAGTCAGATAAACTGCTTTTCTGGGTTGCATATATTGGATTAATAAATCTCAAACCTCTTTTTAAGTTTTATAACGCTAATTCGACATAATATACTTTTATATTTTTAATAACGTGACAGTTTCCTAAAAAATAAATGTATCACTTTCCAGAGCAATGTGCCCATAGAAAGAACTCAATTTGGAAACATATGTAGTATTTGGTTAAACGGCAACACTGTTAGCTGCTGCAACATTGAGATCCGCTACAGTGTGAGAGAGCGCTGCTGCTGCAGTCACTGCAAGATTGTGTGGCATGATTGCCATTTCCAGGAAGTTTCCAACATTATGCTTGAAGAGTGCGAAGCAGAGATAGAAAGAGTGAGTGAAAGAGAGATTGCGAAGAAGAAGAGTGACAGATAGTGCGAGAGAGAACAGACAGACTTTGGACACATATGTGTTCAAATGTGCTTCGTAAAACTAAAAACAGCTGTTCTAAATATGGACACAGTTCCTAATTGGATACACATTTTTCTAAAGCAAAGAACACATTTAATTTTATGGCAGCGGCAACACTGATTGAGCTAAAGAGAGAACAGTTGTACAGCAGTTTCATTCAATAGCAATTGAATTTAATTGAAAAACAGTTCCAATTAAAGTTTAAATAACAATTTAATCGATTATTGTTCCTGAAAACTATTTTTAATTACAAAAAAAAAAAAAAATACAAAAATTAAAAAAAAGAAGAAACCAAAATAAATGAAATAAAAATTAAAATCATTTTTAAATCAAAAGAGTGTAAAATTTAAAAGAAAAAATAAATAAAATGTTTCAGTTTTCTACAAGATAAAAATATTGAAATTATAATCAACTTTAAACTTTAATTAATAACTGGTTCTGGAAGAGAGAATCTTGAGAAGTAAACAGAAAGCATAAAAATAATTAAAGAAAAAAGTTAAAAGGAACAACATAAAGGAACATTTCAGGAAATAACATCAAATCAAAACAGGATCTGAATAATATGTACTTACATATATACCAAAAAAATAAAGAAAAAATAAGCGATGAGATGAAAAAATTTTTGAATTCTTCAGATAAAAAATAGCAAAATCTAATTTTTTACAAAATGTGGTATTTTAACATAAACAAAAGTAATAACAACAAAAACAAAGAACAAAAAAATAACAGAAATACAAAAAAAAAAAAAAAAAAATAAAATCCACTTGAAAACAACAACAACTACTGAAGCTCCTACAACAACAACAACTACATTAACTAAAGGAACCAAAAAAAGAACTACAATAACAACAACAACATATGAGAACTTCATCGCTTTGTTGTTCAACTCTTCCGAATGCCGTTTAAAGATTTTACGGAGTAAAGGATGAAATATGAAAAAAGAATAAAAATTAAACTAAAATACAAGAAAAAAAAAATTAATTGATGATCGAAGTATCGGGCTCATCATAAAAATTAAGAGCGTCCTGAGATGTACATATATGTATAAATATTTTATTATATAATAAAAACTAGTTTGATTTTTAATAACTGCCTTTTGCGATAGACTGGGACTTTTTGTTGTAGATTCTTATTTGTAGTTCTTTCATTTAGCTATCTTGTTGTTGTTGCTAATTTGGATACTATTGTTGTTGTTATTCGAAGTTACTCAATCTTTTGTAATTATACGAAAAAATGAGTACAATTTTCATTGAATTTCTATAAAATGGAGAACTTGTACACAGAAAGTGAACTGATGAAAATCATTACACACAAAAATCGAACAAAATTTCAACTCATTGATACTTGAACATTAATTGAGTACCTGTTAGAAAAATAAAAGAAAACATCAACATGGAAAAACAGTATAAAAGACCAACAACAATAAAAAATCCAACCATTGAGAACGGAACCATCATAGAAACAGCTGTCTGTCCTTTGATTCTTCGCACATTTAAAACTACACACCGAAACGCACACACACACTGACACACACACATAAACACCGGTCTATAAGCCGGCAAAATCAAAGAAATCACAAATATTTCCTTCCAATCATTGTTCCCGGTTTTCCAAATCTGCTTGATGCTTTTGTCTGCTCCAGCAGAATCTTAGCAGCAGCATCAGTAATGGTAACACAATAAAAGCAACAATAACAACAGAACTACCAACAGAAACGTGCAAAAATCAGCTGAATTTGTAAGGAAACAAAAACAACTGTAACAATAACAACAAACCACGAGCAAAGAGAAAGAGAAAGAGAGAGTTGCAGCAGTAACACGAAAACTACTACATCAAAATTTTCCAATATGAGCTAAAGACCAGTGTTGCCGTCAAATTAAAATTAAAAGTGTCCTTTGCTTCTGAAAAGTGTGTCAATTTAGAAACAAATGTATCCATAATAAGAAATAAATGTTGTTCATAAAAAAGATTATTTTTAAGGTTTATTTGTAAACAAGAAACATAAAGTTTTGTAAAAATAAGTATTTCCATTCAGTGCATATTTGAAATAATACAAAATAACAGAACAAATTAATTATTCCTTCTTAAAATTATTTAAAATAATACAAAATAACCGAAACGAAGTCTTCAACTGAATCTTTCGTTAAAAATCAGCTAATTTACATACAAATTTACAATCTG
This sequence comes from Myopa testacea, assembly GCA_949629155.1. Taxonomy (NCBI): domain Eukaryota; kingdom Metazoa; phylum Arthropoda; class Insecta; order Diptera; family Conopidae; genus Myopa; species Myopa testacea. The sequence goes on along the minus strand of OX451348.1, from coordinate 36,107,914 downwards.
TAGCATTTATTTTATCTAAATACATACTTCAAGCATAAAAATGAAAAATTCAATACAGTATATTCTCCATACGTACGTTCTAAATAAATAAGAAGAAATCTTTAATAAAAATTTTAATTCAGATAAACTGCATTTCTGGGTTGCATATACTGGATTAATAAATCTCAAACCCTTCAAAACTTTATTATTGAAGTCAAATCTTTTTAAGATTTATGAAGTTAATTCGACATAATATTCTCTTGTAATATTTTCAATAATATTTAAATCCTCTGAACCACTGAACTTATGTTCTCAATGTGTGTTTTCCTCATCCTTTATATGCAAAATTATATAACCAATAAATGAGTAGCCAGCGTTGAGGCAAATATGTCATCTTCCAGACCAATGTATCCTTTTACAAAAAATTGGTCCATTGGGACAAAATGTGCTAACGGCAACACTTCTCAATACTCAGACTTTCTTTCTCACCGGTTTGCCTCTCTCTCTGAGTGAATGTCGAAGGAGCAGGTAACTCTACCAGTGTAGTGTTGATATTTTATTAGTTCATTTAGTATATTAGTTTATTTAGTATTATTATTAATACTAATTATTCATGTTTTAAATTATTGAATTTTTCAACTAAATTCAATGCATTGGTAACAAATTATTACAACTTGTGCATTTTTACACAAAACTTTTTTAAACTTACTTTTTTCAATATTTTTCCAATACTTTTTTCTTATACATTTTTGTTTTTTTACTGTTTATTTACAGAGCTACTCGTAGTTTATAAAATAGTTAGAAACTGTTGTTGTAATTGCAAGTTTACAGCAAAGAAACTATAACGGTAGACGCCGTTTTTATTGTTGTTTTGCAAAGGAAATTGGAAGAAGAAGAAGAAAACGAATTTGTCTCCTGACTTGATGAGGGTTTCGTATCAACATAACCAAAATAGTATTGAAATATACGAGTATATGTACTATAATGAAAAATAATGCCACAAAATAGCAACTTTGTGCTGCACCGCATTCAACCTCACACAAACACACACACTCACCCACACCCACATGCATTCGCTTGAACTGCAGTTCCAATCGGAATCCAACGTGTTTTGCATTCAGTTGAATTTCGTCGTTTGTGCTTCTCGGACGCGTTTTGTGCTTCGTGGTCCAATCATTTCTTTATGCAGCGGCAGTGAGACAAGAAAAAACAAAATCAAACAGAGCAAAAATATCAGAAACAGGAACAATTTTTTACGAATTAAATAAATCAAACACAAAACATCTTATTTATGCTGTTATTGTTGTTGTTGTTATTGGTGTAAATGAAAATTAAAGTGTTCAAATGAAAGTTTAAAAAACTGTTATAAAAAAAACACATGCTTATAAACAAATTCATATATTGTATTTTTATTTCAGAAGAAAATACTTGAAATACTAAATTACATTAACTAAGTTAAACAGTACATTAACTGCAAGAAAAAAAATAATATTATGAAGATCGAATTTTATAATAATAATGATAATAATAAAGTAAACAAATTATATGCAAATAAAAATAGAGGATTGTTTTTATGAAAAGCAAAATCAATTTCGGAAAAAAATACTTTGGATTATTTGAGTGCAATACTGTAGAAAAGGGTATGTATTGAAAATAGTATGTAATTATTTAAGGATTTCATATTACATAACATTTCGAATTCCATAAGTTTCATGAAATAACTAAAGAAGCTGAAAGAACTTTAAACAGAATGTGATTCAGTGAAATAAGAAAAATTAAAGATAAATACATTGAAAATAAAAGTATAAATATAACCAAATAGTTTAATATACAATAAAATATAATAAAGTAATAATTTTTAATAATTTCTAAATACATATAATAAAAAATATAAGATTCAGTTTAATAAATTTAATAATAAAGTCGAAAATAAAATAACACATAACATTGTATAGTAGAATAATAATTAATATGAATAAATAATTGTAATGAAATACAAATAAATTAAATAAATAATGAAATAAATAATTCAATTCAATTTTTTTTTTTTTCAATTCAATTCAATTTATTTCAATTCAATTCAATGTTTCTTAAACAGGTATTGCAGATAAAGTAAGTAAGTTAAAGTAATTTAAAGATTAATTTAACTCAATCACAAAAACTAAATTAAATTAAATAAAATTTATTCTTTTTAAAACGTTTCTAAATGAAAATTATTTCAATAATAATAATAATAAAAGTCCTTAATAATTAATGAATCCTTTTTCCTCAACACAAAGAAAAAAAGAAAGAAGAAAAAGTAGATTATTTTTATTTTCCTTTCAATTAAAACGTCTGCGTTTTTGAATTTCACAAAACTTCAGATCAGACAACATTTTCTTTTAACTGCTTTATTTATTGAACCGTTTTTGTTTTTGTTTTTGTTTTTTTTTGTCGTTTGTCGACTTGTTTTATTGAATGGCTTTTTATGGTTTCTTTTGTTGTTGTTGCTGTTGATTTGATTTGATTTTGTCATCTGATACATCAGCAACATCTTCTTTTTGTACATCATCCTCATCATCATCATCATCATCACTTTTTATTATCACGATTACAACAACAACAACGTGCAAAAAATGTCTTTAAAAGGAAAAGTAGTTTTACAGCATTTAAACGATAGAAATACTAGAAAAAAAGGAAAGACGTAGAAAAGAGGACAAAAACAAATGTTTTTCAAAATATCTCTCATACATATTATACATTGATCCAGAAACGATCATCAGATGCTGCTGCAATATTTCATCCATCAGACGTTAGATCGGTTAACTAAATAAAGCGAAATAAACAACATCCTTTGAAAACACCAAACATTAATATTAATAAAATGACTTAAAGTGTATATGATGCATGAAATCATAGAATAAATAAAGAAGGAAAACAAAACGCATCGACAAGGAGCCAGTGGAATGAGAAATGAGACAAATAAGCTTCATAAGATGCATGCAATATGTCCATGAGATGCATATAATGTCCATGAGATGCATATTATGTCCATAAGATGCATATAATGTCCATGAGATGCATATATTGTCCATGAGATGCATATAATGTCCATACTATTCAGCTATAAGTAAAGAGATCGATCTATCGATCGGTCCATCGAGTGAACGAGTTGCTTTCGTTGCAGCTCATTTGAAATGCATCGGTTTTGCTTCAATTTTATTCTCTATTTTTTGCAAAAATGGATCGAACAAGTTTTCAAATTATGTATTAATAATATACTTGTATGTTATATATACATATGTATGTGTATATACCGTGATCAGCTTCATCATATTCTTCAGCATACTGTTTTTTATGCCTTTCTCATGTTTTCCGGTCTTTTTCTTGTATTCCTGGTTGTTTTTTTGCGCGAAACCAGTCTCTTGATGAAGAGATTCTTAAGAGACATGCGATGGATGCGTTTACGTGTATCGGGGCACCGAAAGAAAGTGAAATAAAGCAAAACAAAGCAAAAGTGGTCAAGTGACAAGTGAGTTGATTTCGCACCATTTTAAGTGACTGAACATAAAAACACAAACGCACACACGCACATCCGCATACAAGAGTATCTCCGGTCCTCCGGTACTCTTCTCTGCCGTCCTCTCCGCGGCTCATCATAAACATTCTCATGCTTTTGCTGAACCTTCTCATCCTCACTTCCTTATATTCTTTACCTGGATTGTGTGAGTAAAGTGCGTTTATTGTGTCTTTGTTGTTATTGTGTGCTTGTTATTGTTCACTTGTGCGAGTCCTGTATTAAGCTCAAGTGTAGTGTAGTGAGGGAAGTTTAACCCTCCCCCCTCCCCCTCCGAAAAACCAACACTTTACAATGGTTAAAGTAAATCATCATCACTCATCACTTATTATCAATCAAAAGATACTCCAAGTTAGCAAAACAAAAGCAAACCACAAAATCGAAGTACAAATATTAAGAAACATCATCATAGAGATCTCATCACTTCTTGCTTTGGTTGTATCATGTACTTTGCTGTGTCTGAAGTTTGCTGTATCATGCGTCTTCTGAAGTGACCACCGAATGACTGACCCGGAGTTTGAATTCTTAACTACAGATTTTAATTATACAGATCACGTTTTTCTCTCTTTCTTTTGCTCTCACCAGCCCCTCGCCAGGCCCCCTCTTCGCCTCCTCTCAGACTCTTATCACTTCAGTGATCAATTGTGACCGACATGAAGTTATGAATGAGTGAATGAATGAGAGAATGAATGAGAAACTGATTGAATGAATGAACACTTGTGGTTTTTTCTCCTCATTCTTGATCTGAAATAACGTGAAGCTGGTTAAAACTGTTCGCCTGTTGATCTCTCTGGTCATCTGGACCCGTTTAACCCACACATCGCAGCGTCATCAATCTCTGCAGTGGAACACGTGATTCTGCGTTTAAAGTCTCTTTCACTTAAAAAAATATCTTCTTTCTTAGTTTGTAAGTTTGCAGATGTTGCGGATTTTGTGATTTAAGTCTCGTCCCAAAGAAAAGGGGTCACAATTTCGTTCATCACTCGTATCTGCAACTAAAAAAAAAATTGCAACGCAAAATTTAATTAATTCAAAATGTATGTATTACAGTAGAGAATATAATTTATTTATTTATTTATCAACTTACAAATTTATTTAAAATTTGTATCTAAACATTTAGTCAAACGTTTATTTAAAGTTTATTTCGAAATGTACTCAAAGAATTACTACAAAAGTTTCTTAAGAAATTCGTTTGGAAATCACATTAAAATTTAGTAAAAATTTAGTTTAAAATTAAATCAAAAATATTATAAATAATAAAGATACTATAATGTAATATAATATTGATTTTTTACTTAAAATTGAAACGAGTGAATTTTTATTGAAATCTTTCTTTGGAATAAAAATTAGCACAAAATCAAAAGCTGTAAACAAATCGTTCGGTTGGTCGGTTGTTTGGTTGGTTGGTCAAACGTTTGGTTAAGTTGGCTGCTTTGTTGGTCAACAATAAATAAACCTTGTGTTTGTTGTGTTAAAGGTTGACGGTTGATGATCGCAATCAATTGGGATTTCTTTTCTCTAAACAGAACTTCGTAACAGAAAATCGTAAACAACGAAACGATGAACAAACTTCCGTTGACCGCGAAAAGCCAACAACCGCTGCGAGCCGATGAGCATGCGTCTAAGATTGCCTGTCCCTCTCTTCCTCTTTCACTCTCCATCTCCCCCCTCTCTGCAAACTCACTCTCTTTCTCTCTCTATCTTTATTTGAATTGTTTGTTTGCAGGTTTATTTGTTTGTTTGCTTGTTTGTTTCTTTGTTTGCTTGTTTGTTTGCTGGCTTATTTGTTTGTTTGCTTGCTGGATGGATGGATGACTTCGTGGCTGCGTGTGTGTGTGTCAAAATGTGTGACAAAACTAGGTAAGTGTTACAATGCGCACTTAAGTGACCAACCTGAGATGCATAGAAACAAACAAATACGTATGTATGAAGAAATGTATTATTTGTTTTTTTAATAAAAAAACTGCGAGTCTGTAAAATTAAATCAAATGAAATCTTTGCTTAACTTAAACACGGAGTTGAATTCGTGTTGAAATGAAATCGTTGTCTCGTTGGACACGTCGTCATCTTTGAGCAACGTGAAGAGGAAGAAAAAGAAATCTCTACCAACATCATCGTAAATAACATTATCATCCATCGTCATCGTCATCATCATCATCGTTATCATCATCTGTGAGTCATACTCTAAACAAACCCCAGAATTTGCGGGTAAAAAAGCAAAAAAAAGATAAAAAATTCAACTGGTTACCAACAACCAACAACTAGTTTTATGCTGCTAAAGAATGCTGTTGGTGCTGCTGAAGAAAACTTGAAGAAACTGCATTTTCAAAGACTTCAAAGCGGAAGTGTTCTAAAAAAGGCACTCGGAAGTGCGGTCAGTGAAGAGGTTTTCATCTTTTCTCCTCAACTACACACACACACACAACAACAATTTATTGGAGTTTCTTTCAACTGATTGGCGTTTCGATCAACTGATTAAGATGCATTTTATTGTCCCCTTCGATGATCGATACTCATCTTCATTCGCATTTAAAGTCTCTCAAAGAAATCCCCATAAAATTGTACCTTTTTTCGTTTCTTTTCTCTCCGGAAGTCTCTCTTTATTTGTGTTTTATTCCTTTAAGATATTTTCCGCTTGTAATCATTATCTTAACCATGAGCTATCTGTCTAGCATCTAAATCTAAGCATTCTAAGCATCTCTATTCTACAAAAAACAATAAATTTGTCTCTTGTCCATCTTTTAGTGAACTTTTGTGCAACTCTTTTCAATTCTTTTCTTTTGTTTTTAGTTTTTGTTGCTTATTTTTTAACATAATCTGTTTTAATTGATCTTAATTTGTTGTTATCAATGCTATCTTTTTCTATATAGTATCTTATTCCAGCTTGTATCTTATTCGAGCTGGTATCTTAGCCTATCTTGTGTATCTTAGCCGATATCTCTAGTTATATCTTGTCTCTAATTGTGTCTTGTCTCTAATTGTGTCTTGTCCCTAATTGTGTCCCTAATTGTCTCTTCTTGTGTCTGGTATCCGGCGTGTCTCATTGTACCGTGCATCTCATTATTTCTTGTCTCATTGCAGCTCTCTCTCTCTCTCTCTCTCTCTCTCTCTCTCTCTATCTCTCTCTCTCTCTCTGTTTCTCTCTGTTTCTCTTGTTGTAAATCTCATTCCAGAGTACTATTTTTCTTTTGAACTCATAGATATGATTTTTCTGTTCTTTTTTCCTCAGTTTTTTTCTCTTTCGTATATCGATAATTATCGAATTAAATATAAATTTGTACGATTTGGCACGGTTTAATTTGAGGATTGGTTGGTTACTAAATTTGCGAGGTGGCTGTTGTTGTTGTTGTTGTTGTTCTTGTTTTAACTGGAGCTAACTGCCGTTGTGTCTGTTGTTGTTGCTGTAGCTGTTGTTGTTTTTGTAGCTGTTGTTGTGGCTGTTGTTGTTGTTGCTTCAGTAACGTGTTCAATTAGCAATTGCAAATTTACAGCTTATGCAGATTTTTATCGCATTTAATTTTCGAACAAATTCTCACACAAAATAAGCTTTAATACAAGTTGTAAGTTTATTAAAAAAATTGTATGTTTATTGATACTGATAGTTTAAGAGTTTATATTTAGTTTATTTTAATATATTGATTTATGGAGTTTATAATTTATTTGAATATATTTCTTCTGATGGATATTCTTTTGTATTTGTTTTTTATATTTTTGATATTGATATCTATTAACTGAAGTAGTACATTTTTTTTATTTTTTACATTCTTCCATCTCCCTCCACCACCCTCGCCGCCATCCTTACTTCTCTAGCGTGGAGACGCCCCTCAAAAAATTGACAACTTTCGAAAATTAATCATTTCAACGCATGTTACACTTTTACTCACATAATTTTCTATGTTTTACAACAACAACAACAACAACAAGATCAGTAGCAAGACAGAAGCAGAAACAAAAGTTGCATAGCCACACCAAAAGACAGACAGACAGACAGACAGACATACAGACTCTATTCGCTCTAAAAACAAATCATACAAGAAATAAAACCATACAAATTCAACATCATCATCGTCATCTGTGAAGGTGTGAAAAAAAGAGCAGCCCTTTTAACTACATAATCGTCAATATAAGATAAATAAACCGAGTGAGTAAGAAAGAGAGAGGGAGAAAGAGAGATGAAGAGAGCGAGGGACAGAAACAGAGAAAGAAAGAGAGGAATATTCAAATAGATGGATGATATGGAGATCATCCATCAGATATACAAGCCATTAGATAGATAAACCATCGGCTGGAGAAAACATCAGATAGGGAAACCATCAGATAGGGAAACCATCAGTTATGGAAACCCTGAGCTAGACAGACCATGAGAAAGACAGATCATTAGAAATACAGATCATTAGAAAGACAAACACTTAACAATTAACAATTCTAAATACGAGTATATTAGGTTGTCCCCTATTTAATGCTAACAACTGCTTCCAGATGCGTGTGGTTACTTTAACTACATCATGTATGTAGCATTGTATTAAAAATTAACCCATTTTCATTGAGCTGATGGCACTTCCAACATATTTCAAAGAACCCCCTCAAAGCTTCTCTCTCATTCTACACAAAATATTCAAAATCATTTAAAAATAGATACTTCTTCGATTCGAAGCAGTAGATTCTGTTCGAAAATACTTTTGACTGCAACATCATTAAACTCTAAAATCAACGTCACAGAAAATAGTTCCCATCATCGCCATAAAAAATAATACTGTAAAAAAGAATGAAAACTTATTTTCAAAAAAAAAAAAAAAAAGGAAAATTAAAAAAAAGTTGGTTCAAATATAAAAATTAAAGAAACATCTTGCTTTAGGTTAAGTAAATGGAATGAAATTGAAATTAATATGAAAATGAATACTCGAAATTCGAATTTCGAAATTCGGAAATTCGAATGAGAATACAAATAAAAATAAAAATAAAATGCAAATATTATAAAAATTAAATACAAAATTAAATACCCTGTTTAAAGTTACGGAAATGAACTTCTTATTTTCTTTTTTTCTCACAATAAAATAACAGACCACAGACACCAAACAGAAACAGCAGATGACAAATGACAACGGATAAAATGACATTAAAGAGCAAACAGTTTCTAATATTTTCCCCTCCTTCTCTTTCATCTTCCCAGCGTTGTATTTGCCAGCAGAGTTCGATGACGTTTAATTGCGTTCAAATGCGATTAAAGTAAAATTAAGTTGACTTTTTATATCATTTATAGTGATGTTTTTACGAATATTGAACCGGTTGCCGTTAGTATATAAAACAACTGATGACCATTTAATGTTGTTGTGTGATTTCTTTGTTTTTATGTTGTTTATTTAAACATATTCTGTTTGCATTTTCTTTGCACTTTATTATTTTCTATTTTTCTAAACATATGTACATTATTTTAAGTGCATATACATGTGAACTTATCTGCCTTTTTTTGTAAACTGATTTGATACTTTAGATACTTTTGTTACTTTTAATTCTCTTATTTAAAAAAAGAGAGTGCGAAAAAAAGAGAGCGAAAAAGTGTTCATAGCAAGCAATAAAATTCCTCAAAAGTTACATAAAACGAATATGAAAATGAATAAAAATTGATTTTGAAGTCGTAAATTTTTTACTATTTCCTGTAAAATTGAAAACTGGAATTGACACTTCAACGGTTAGTTATGCAAAAAAGTAGTTAGTAGTAGTTGAACACTCGCAATTAGTAGTAAACTTGAAAATGTTTCGGATGTTGGCAGCGCTTATTGAAAAATCATAAACTAGAGAAACAAACTTCGACGACTGGTTGAATCAGGAAACATATACAGATATTTGCAGATATCTACAAGCATCTACAAATACCTGCAGATGTCTTCAATATAATTTGGCCCACAAATATGTCGATACTTTGATTTCTTAATAAAATTCAGTCCTATAGGGAATTAAATTAAGCTATTTTAGCAGATTTATTCTTTAGAAGATTATTAAACATCTGTTTTCAACTGAATGAAGCTTTTTTCTACTAGAGTTATACTACAATAGATGCCAAAATTAGATTTATTTCGATGTTGTACACAAAGTTTAGGTCTGTGTGGGAGATGACCCTAGAAAAGAACCTGTTATACGCATTTTATATTCCCTAACCTATTCTTCCAAAGACTATATACATGTAGATAATAGATAATACCATAGAGCGATTGACTAGTATTTTGATATCGCTTTCATTTTCTAGTAATCACAATGGATTACTTCTATAATTTAACTTAATTTGAACTACAATTTAATGTAGAATTTATATTATTTTGAACAACAACTCAATTTAAAAACTTATCTGATGATTTCAAATTTATTCATTCATAAAGTAAAAATAACTTGAAGCAATTTATTTAAAAGAAGTTTATTTAAAAAATGAAAAAACGAGTCAAGATAAAAATTACGTGTTACCGAAAAACCCTCAATTTAAGCTTAAATGCGGTCAACTTTTTGCGGTCTTTGTTTGTAATTTTTTTTTCGTTTCTTAAACTGGGTTAACAACCGCTTTTATTGAACAGGTGAAACGGTTTTCACGCGTTGTTGCCTGATTGTATAACTGCAGAAACTCAACAACAACAACAACAACAACAAAAACCGATTGTTTTTACTGCAAATCAAAAAAAGAAAAACTTATCATCATCATTGAATTACTTAATTATTTATATACAATATATAAGTTAATCATGAACTTATACAAACAAGGCTTTTTTTGGCCTTGCTAAGGTGTTGAAGTCACCTCAGAAAAAACAACAACAATTACAACAACTACAATGCTAATAAATTGTTTTCAATTATTTTGTAAAAAAAAATAAAAACCTTTAATCTTGTAAACTTGATAATTACTTAAAACTTAACACTTAATTAAAAATGGATTGAAAAAATATAATAAAAAAAATCTTTGAAAAAGTTTTTTGTATAAAAAACTGTGCTAAAGTTTTGGAAAATCGTTTGTGAAGAGATTTTTGAAAGGATTTCCTCATGTGTGCAATGTAAACGCTTGAAATAATAAATCCAAATAAGAACCTCAGCCGTGTACGAGCAGCAGCACTGTTTACAGGGTGAGGCTAGCGGCTGTGGCACTCATAACCTGTAAACAAAGCCATTGACATCATCTTGTGTTCATAAAAAAACTTGAACAAATTGAAGACTTTTCTACAACTATCGGTGCCGGCCCGTGGACGGCGTCCCCTCGCCCTGTACTTGTCGGTTACTCCCAACAAATTTATTTTGCTGACCTAGAATCGTAATGAAATTTGCTGAAAACAATGTAAGTTCCTGGTACTTTAAATGCAGCTTAGATTTGTGAGGTATTTTTTAGTTGTTTCCTAGTTTTTCGTGTGTTTTTTATTAGTTATTTTTTATTTATCTGTTGTTGTTGTTGTCACTGTTGCTTCTGTCGAACATGGCTTAAAGCAGGTACTCGCAAATTATGCGAACGCAGCTCTTGGTCACTAATGTTGGTTTTTAAGTTAAGAGGTTTATAGCAGGTAACCTCATATTATTGAAGTTTTTAGTTTTTTTCTATTTTTTAATGGATTATTATTATTGTTTCCCAATGGTTTTTTGTTTTTCTTATTTCAATGTATTTATGCTTATATTTTAATTCAACTTGAGTTGGTTTCATTTTTTTTAATTTAAAATTATTTTGAGTTTTTTTTATTTTTCTTCTAGTTTCTTCGTAGTTTTTCTCTATTTTTTTATTTATAGAATATGGTCTAATATTAAAGCAATCACTAATTAGAGTAGATTATCTGTAGGTTTTTTCTTACTCAATAAATTATCGACATGCATATTAAAAAGTAAGAACCGTTCATTAATCGAAATACATGTTGTAATTATTATCTCACACCCAACATAGTTACTTGTTATTTAAACTTAACACTTTAACTTTGGTTTATATCCCCCTCCTCCCCATCCTTCCCTCTTGTTTATGGTGTATCAAGTTCTTGTATATTCTTGTTGTTGTAATTCTTGCATATACACCTTTCCAATCACTGAATAATTCACACAATTCTAGACTTCGCCTCGTATGTTTAAAAAACAAAAAGGACAAAAGAAAAAAAAGACAACCAACCGAAACCAGAAAAACGTAAGAATTTATTACTTTTGCGATTGCGCAACTTCCTTTCCAACGCAAAGAGTGGTTCTCGGTCCCAGTCTCAGACTCTACAAACACTTGGCATTTGCAAGTGTTCCGAAACACGGTCGAATCGTGCGAAAGTCTTGGCTAAACTTCAGTCACCATTACCACCAAGCAACACTATCACCATCACCATCACCGTTACCCTCACCATTACCATCACTTGTAGGCAAAGGCAAATATTCTATTTGGAGCGTGTCGAGGTGGCCAATATTGAATTTCATTTAAATTAAAAGTTTCTTTAGCAAAAACACACAGGCACACACATATGTACATAGACACAGTCTTAACCACACCATAATCACACACAACACATTCTCACCCATACGTACGTATGCAGATGGAGGTATCACACATTCAGCAGAACACCCGGCGACACATTCGTTCAGTTCCAGTCCATCAACTGGAACTTGCAAGCTTGACAGTCTTGCCGCCAGTTATCAAGATTATAGCCAACCTACGCTTATCGATTGCCACTCGAAAAGTAGTCTAGATTTCAGCGAAATGACCTGCGGTGATGTAAAAAATATTTGTGAAATAAAAACAGTTAAGTTGATTTTTAGAACAAGTCTATTTTATTTATACATACTATATTTCGATATTGGTTAAAAGCATAAACAACTGGCGCGATGATAGAATGGAATCGAAGTTTTTATAATATTTTCAAACTCTATAAATGAAAATATAAACACATGTATGTATATATATCCGGCAAAAGTTCCTGACTACCATTGTTCTCTTTCGTAAATCCTAAACCCTTTCTTAATTTCAAAGTTCATCTGAGATTTTTGGTATTCTATGCATTAGGTTAGGTGTTATTTCCAATAATGTGAAAAAACTCGATACAAAATTAAGTAAGAAGGCTTATAGGGCTAAGAGTTACAACGGTCCGTTAGGATTGATCAGTAGTAATATCAAGCAAATGCAACAGGAGGAATACGGGTCGAAAAAAACGAGCAAAGGTCAACAGGAGCCCGTCAAAGCCCTTGTCACTATAGCATAGCTATAAGAAAACCAATAATTCGACCTCAAAATAGAAAGAGTGGGCTCTCACACCCAATGCCTGAACCGAGAAAGGCTTTACACATTTCTTTTGGACCGATGAGGCAAACTTTTAGTGGTTGGGACAAAATGAATAGTTTTTGTTGAAGGAAGTGGTAAGAAAAAACGTTTTGCTATTGTGTGGTACCAAGAGTGAAGCACGGAGGCGGCTCTGTCATGGTCTGGAGCTTCGAAGGCGTCAACAGTTGATGATCACAAATTACGATCAAATCTTTTAGGTTTTTATATTTTTGTTACGGGTTATATTTCTTTATTAGAGATAAAAGTAGAGCTTCTAGACTTTGTATACCCTGTCCAAGGCGTTTATGGTATTTAGTTACTCAGCATTCCTCTGGTAGTTAAAGTATGTTAGGTCAAGGGAGGTCAAATATATCTATTTTTTCTTCAACAACAAATGAGTGAAAATTGTGGTATCTTAATACTTAAGAGTGGTACCGGGAAAAGACCCCGAATTCGCAAAAATGTGGAAAATAAAGCAGCAAAGACACAACCACGATTTTAAACATTATAAAACCAAGTCATTGTTTGTTTTGTTGTTATTTTTGTTATTGTGCTGTTGTTGTTACTATGATTGGTAGTCATAATTTTCTGGTGACACTGAGAAAAGAAAACCAAAAACAAACCAAGAAATGGCAAAGAAGAACAACGAAGAAGAAATCTTGAGCTGCGAAAAGTAATAATAAGAAAAGAACAAGCAAAAAATTAACCACTGATGAAAAGTAATCGTAGTCTCGTGTGTAAAGAGAACGAAAGGATAAAAGGAGCGAGGATAAAGCAAGGAGAATCGGAAATCAGTGGAGAAAATCAACAAAATGAAACGATCGACAAAGTAGACAAAGGATAGAATTTTACAGAGATCAGTGGATAAATCATGTTAGTAGATAACATTCAAAGATTGAATTAGCTAACAAGAGATCTTAAACTAAATAAAAAAATTGAGTACAAAAAATTAAAGATTCTAAATCCGATAGATTTTGAAATAATTTTCTTTTTTAAATAAGTTTATGGAAAAAAGAGAAACTCTGTTTTTTTTAAGTTAACAGAAAGAAGAAGACGAAGAAGTATCTTTAATGTGAAAAATTTCACTTTTACATGTGATGCATATTTTAAGCACAACAACAATAAATCAACAGCAGCAATAGGAACAGCAACAGCAACAACAACTGAATAACATCCGCCTACTTTCTGTCACATTTGTTGTTGCTTTCGTAGCACATTTGATGAAGATGTCTTGTAAAAATTTTGAAGCATACATCGAAAATATAGTGCATTCATTGTTGAACAGCGTATGTACATCAACAGCAACAAAAACAATAGCAAAGCAACAACAGGTACTTCAATACTTCACTGCCATCGAAATGGCATAATGAAAGTGCGCATAAAGTGATGTTTTCCTCATTCTCATTCAAATGCAGCTTCAACTTTAATAGACTAAATTTTAGTGACTTCAATTTTAGTAACTTCCAGTCCAGCAGATTCCATTGTAGTAACCTTAACTTCAGCAGATTCCATTTTAGTAACCTTAACTTCAGCAGATGCGATCTTAGTAACTTTTTAGCAACTTTAGGAACAGACGTGATCCTAATTTATAAACATTATATTCTAAAAAAAAAAAGAAATATGAAAATAAGAAAACGAAAAATAGGAAAAATTGTTTGCGTGAAAAATTTTAAAGTGAAAGTTCATGCTTCACATCATATCGTTCAAAGTGATATACAACACTTGTTGGTCTTTTCTTTTTCTTTTTGTGATTTTTATTTCGTTATTGTGACTTCAGGGTGATGATCAGATGATGCTATAGGAAAAATCAAAAAACAAAACAAAAGACCAGCAACGAATATGTAATTATGACAGTGATTATCTCTGAGAGTGATTTTCTATTCAAACGTTTTATTGCATGCCAAATAACGTGGGATTAAAGACACAACAAGGAAAGAAGTGGAAAGAAAGGGAAAGAAAAGCAGAGTGAAATAGCGAGGGAGAGCGAAGGAGAAATATTAAAATAGAGTCATTAATGTTTTAGACATTTAGAATTAAAAAAGTCTAAGAAAAAAATACATAAATACGGAAACTCAAAATTACGCCGAATTATTATATTCTTAGCTTAGCTGAACACTTTAGGTTTTTAATTTATGATATTCTTTCTACATAAGTATATTTCTCTTCTATTTTATTTTAAACTAAATTCATCCACATCGCTAAATTATTTAATGCTGCGTTTTAATTTAATCCGCAACCCACTTGAAAACGCATTTTTACATCAGCTGCTAAAATGTTGCAACATGCAATTTTGCAGCAGTTTCAATTGCATTGGAGTAAAGTGAATATAGGAAAAAAACCAACCACTTCACTTTAATAAGCAGCGAGATAATAAAAAATAAAACGAAAATATTTGTCGTCACATACGAAACAATTTGAGCAACAACAACAACAACAACAACAACAACAACAGCAACAACGGAATTAAAAACTTGCAACACCAACTAATTGTCGTCATCATTTACTTGCATGCATTGCTTTTGCTTTTGCTTTTGAATTGCGGAATGCGAACCCAAATAAAATTCTTTGCTTGTTTTTTGTCGGGTTTTTTCTTTTTGCTTTATTTTTTATGTGGACTAGCATATAATAACAACAACAACAACAGCCTACGCATGCATCGCTGACTGACTGAATGGCTAACAACATGCGACATGTCATTGTTGCGGTTTTTAATTTGTGACGTGACATTTTTACAACATTAAAAATTGTCAAAATTAAGTTAAGCTAAATTATATGCATAAAGGCAGATATTTAAATAGCGAGAGAGATGGAGGGATAAAGAAAGAGGGTGAGGGGGTCACCAAAGATAATTTATTGTTGTTGTATTTTTTAAATTATCTCCAGCTCCATCTCCAGCTCTATCTTAAGTCTATCTCGAGTTTATGCTACTCTTCTCCCACAAATCTTCAGTTTAACACCCACAAAAAAATGCTTATTCGAAAACTTATTCGACTTGAATTGAATTCAATTAAATTCTTAGTCAAACAAAGTAAACAAAAATGATTTGTATTTCACAAACAACAACTGAATGTAATAAATTTGCACTGACTTTTTGGATTTTATTTGCCGGTGTATTGATTGATTGATTCATTGAATTTCATTCGTTTCTTAGGTCACACGAGAAAATGCCATGACTTCGATTAAGATTGAATATTTTATATTTAAAATTCATTGCTGCTGTCAAAAACAATGTCATGTTTTCAACTAATTGCTGTGGTTATTTTTAGTTGCTTCTAAGATTTTAGACTGTTTAGCAATCGTGTTAAACAAGCATCGTGTTTGCGAACAGATGACAGATGTGAAGACAAGGCCATGACATGAGTCTCTTCAACTCGCGCAGCAGCTAATTTTTCGTTAAAATAATAAATTATTTTTTTAAAAGTTTATTTAATTTAGTTGAAGGAAACAAATTTTGCATAAAGAAAAACTCTTAGTGAATCTGAATGATTTTAATCTCAATGTCTGAAGCTGATAAATTTTGTTATTGTTCATTAATTTTTATTCGTAGGAGTTTCCTTTTAATTTTAGTTTAATTTAATAAATAATTTTATAAAATATTGATGATGCAATTGTACATTATTACATGTTACTCTATGTTAGTCTATCATGGTTTATGTTATGGCATTTTATATTACTCTATGTTATTTTTTTTATATTCTCTGTTATTCCATGTCAATATTTGCTATTCTGTGCAATTCACTTTTATATGTTATTCTATAGTTTCATATTTTATATAATTTTATATATTTTATCTCACATATGATATTCTATGCTATTCTATGTCAGTCTGTGTTAATCTATGCTATTCTATGTCAGTCTGTTTCAATCTATGTTAGTTTATGTTAATATATTTTATTCTATGTTATTGTATTCTATGTTCTTTTATGTTATTATATGCTATTAAAAGCGATCCGATGTTATTCGTTTATATTCTACATGCTATTCTATGCTAGTCTATGTAACTGCTGTCCATGTTATTCTGTGTCATACTTTTCTATGTTATTTTCTTCTATTCTATTCTATTCTTTCGTTGTTCAAAGTCCAGTTTTTTGCAACAACAACAAAAAAATGGAAAACAAAAATTATTGATGATTATTGGTCAAACACCACAACGCAATATCTACGAGTACCCAGCTTAGTTGAATGCACTTTAAGAGTCCAGCCACTCGTTGTGGCCAGCCTTCTGAAACTCAGCCTGTGGCTAGTTGGCTCGATATTAAAATGCAGATAGAGAGGGAGAGAGAGAGGGAGAAAGAGTAGGAGAGAGAGGGAGAGAGCGAGAGAGGGAAAGGGAGACGGAGAGAGGGAGAGGGAGAAAGAGACAGCAACAGACAAAAAGACAGATTCTGAAAGACATGAAAACTGCGATTCCGGTCAAAGTGGCAGCGAGAGACAGACAGCGAGACTGACACAGAGACAGACATATACACATTCAGACAGATAGACAGTCAGACAGATAGACAGCCAGACAGGCAAACAGATAGACAGTCAGACAGATAGACAGTCAGACAGATAGACGGAGAGATGTTTAGCAAGTCAAGTCCAACCAAGCAACAGCAACTGCAAATCAAGTTTTTTTTTTCGCAATAGAATCGTGAAGTCGTCGTTGTTAGAATCTTCTTTTGAGAGAAGAAGAAACCCGGTTTTTTTTTGGTTTGTATGGTTTTTATTTTTATAGTAACATGTTTGGTGGGAGCTTCTAATAAGTTCCAGTATAACAACAACACCGAGAAAAGCACCAACGAAAACACACCAACAAAAACAGGAACAACCACAAAAGGAAACGTTATTTCCTGAACACACAAATATGTCCAAGTACATGTACATATACAGATATTAACTATAATATACATATATGCGTACATATGTAAGTATTTATATAAAGTATATTCTTAAAAAAACTCTTTCCTTTTTTAGTTTGTTGTTCTTTTCTATTCTTTGTTGTTTTCTTTCTATTCTTTAATTCCAAGTGAGTCACACAAATCATGTTGTCTGTACATCTGTCATTGTTGTTGCTTTCACTAACGTCGTGAGCAACACGTGTAGAGTTAAATGGAAGAAAACAATACTAAAACTAAGTGAAGAAAAACAAAAGAAGAACACAACAACTCTATATACTAAATATAAAAAGAAAAGAAAAAAAAATTTAAAAAATAAATAAATATTACAGATGCTTACTACTAAATATCGCACAAGTTGCACACAAAAGCTTTTAACTATCTGTGTGTATGTGTAGCTGAGTGCGGCTCTGTCTGTGTGTGAGTGTTGCATGTTTTTGTGTTGAGCGTCATAATTTTTTTGTATTGGTTTTTATTGTTTGCTTCAAAATCGTTTTTTTTTTCATCATAAGTAAAGTGAGTTTTTGATTCAAGCGTTTTTAATTCAATGTTACATCATTGTTCCTTACACACGCACAACTCATACACATACAGTATCTATAGATACATATTAAAACATGCATTTGTAACAGAAACACATGATTATTATCGTAGACTCTTAAAACATATTATGGACTTTGGTACGATATACTCATGGACTCTGTGTGTGCCGCTTTTTACTAGCCACTTTAAATTAATTGTTTCAGATGCTTTACGAGCGACTAACTTGACTGATTCTAGATACTTTGATACTCATACATAGTATATGCATAAGCTTTTGGACTTTACTTTAGAGAGCGAGTGATCGACTGACATTGACTTTAGCCACCATCAACGGCGCTCATCAACGACACCGCTCAAGGTGACGTCATTAGAAACGAGAGCGTTCCACCATGACACGGATGCGAACTAAATCACTTCTAAATCACTTTACTATCAAATGGAACATTAATAAAATAAAAGGATGATTTAACCATGAGTTAAATACTGAGCTCTATGAAATATTCTACAATAGAAAAACTCGATAGACTTGTATATGAATGATGGGCCATCGGCTGGTTTCTTTTAGATGAGAGCATGTAAAATCATATAGAATATATACGTACATGTATATGGAAACAATCGTAATCTTCATATAATGTGTTTTTCTTCTTTATATGCAATTTATTTCATATTCGCTTAATTTCTTTTATATTTATTCCATTTAAAAACAATTTAATGCCTCTTGCGAAACGTTATAACAATAGTAAAGCACCATTGATACATTATATCTATGATACGATATTGTGAACTCAAATAGGTTGATGTACTGGTATAAAATGTGCTTAAAAAGTACCCACTAGGAATCAGATTACCTCGCTTTGGATTCCATTTCTTGCCATTCGGATAAAAACTGATCAAACGTACGTGATTTAGTTTAACTTCATAGCATGTAATTCAAAGCCATTGAAGAATATTCAGTATGAATGATACTCGTATTAAAAGCTTTTATTTTTGTAGAAAAAAGTGATCGGTTTTCTTTTGCGACTTTTCATTGTTAATTGTTAAATGATTCGATTCGGTTTTTTTCGAATACGAATATGAGTATAATTGTTGTGAGTATCAGTTGTCAATTCATCGTTATCATTATTCTGAATGTCATCGACAAATCATTAATGATTCGTCAAATGATCATGATCATGATCATGAAATGTTTCAAAGGTTTTTTTATTAAAATTGTTATCTTCACTCTTATTGCGGTACACTTTGACAGCAGCTACCACTATAAATTGTTGTTTTTGTATAATTTGAATAACTGAATATTGTGTGTGAATAATTGTTTTTAATTATTTAAAAACAAAAGTGATTTTTAATGTCGAAAAAATAATCTCCATTTCAATTCGTATCTTTTGGCTATTTTTATCTTATTTTTATCTTATTTTTACACCAGTTAAGTATAATAAAAACCTGAATAATCTTTATTAATTGACAGTTTAGAATTTAGTAATCTTTATTAATTGATTATTCAAATAGTTTTAAGTTTTATATAAGTAAGAATTAAAAATGTGGTTCATATTTCTAGAGAAATCGTAAACCACAAACAACGTATTTTAGCGCATTTTGTTGACCACTTAAATTCATTCTTATCATTAATATTTATCAAGCATTCCAAATGTAACCGAAATCAGATAAAAAAAAATCAAGGTTTTTTTTAGTACAACTTTTTTTTTTCTCTTTCATTAAAATATGTTTTTTTTTTCAAGTTTTTTTTTATGTATTTGATTTTGAAGTAGCAAATTTTTGCAGGTGTTTTAAATTTCACACCAAAAACCACCATTTATTAATGCAACAACAATAGCAATAACAACAAAAACAACAACAAATGCATGACTTCATATTTACTACTGTGTGGCTATCGTAAGTTGTAGCATTATATAGCAATAGGATTGTGTGTGTGTGTGTGTGTGTGTGTTAGTGTCGAAGAAGGGAAAAAAAATTCCAAGACTGGCGAGAAACCATATACAATATATTAGCCATGTCTGTAGCTTTGCCAGTAGGAAAAACTGTAAGCATGTCGGGCGAAAAACGCGAAAAACGTAGCTGAGTTGCAAAAATTCTTGCTGAAATGACGTGTGTTGGTTCGGTCGACCGCACGAATGACACGTATTTTAACAATTATCGGTATAAACGACCGACAGAACACCTGAGTTACTGGCGGGCCGATGGACTGACTGACCGATGGACTGGCTGACCGATAGATTGGACGGCGGGGACTCCCTGCCGCTGATTTGACCAACTTGCTAACGGATTTTTGCGGTGGTGTCGTATGCGGCTGCGGTGCGTGCCTCTGCACCTTTAAGCTGGACTTCATGTCTTGATTTATGGAACCCATTTGGACATTGCTTGGGTTTTTCGGTCCTCTACTCTTCCCGGCCCCTCCCAATTCTTTGTTTCTTCTTATTTTTCATCTTATTTTATCTGCGTGACAAGTTGTATTGAATTTCAGCAGCTAAACAAACAAATTCTTTAATTTTCCTTACAAAAAATAACAACAACGATAATAATAGCAATAATAATTGTTACTCAATATATTCATGCATAAAATTAATTAATGAATACATTGTACAAAACTTATTCCTTCCATTTTGTCATTAAAATTCTGATACATCAAACTTCTATGAATATTTCTGTGAAATTTGTACTCAATGCATTAGTTATTTAAACCGTTTAACTTGAAATCATTTTGAAAGCATTTCTACAAACCTATAAAATCTGGAAATCTGCAAATCTACAATCTATCATCAATCTATCTAAAAATATCATAAAAAAGCGTCTGGTTCCTTATGGAAATCTTGATCATTAATCTATATACCCGTATTTTAAGTGTACTCGTATTTTAACCACTCTTTTAACGCTTTTACTATCCATTAAACGAGCACCAGTTTTTGCTCTTACCTCGCGAATACTTTAAATTATTAACTTATAATTAATAATTATTACTGCTAATTTTCCGGCGATTACTTTGGAGTTTTCCGCACCACTTCAATTTGCATGCATTTCTGTTTGCATTCATTTTAACTGCCAACAACAAACAGCAACATTATTAAATCACTCTGTTTAACTCTTCAAGTTGATGGTTTACGTTTCAAAAGCAACACAGATACAGTGGCCCCTCTACAGTATTTTCACTCTTGGCTTAACTCTTTTACTTAACTTCAGCATTCACTATGTACGTATTTATGATCGTCAAAGATCGTTACTCATCTTTAGGACAGATTTATGATGATGGAGATCGATTAAATGATGTATCTTAATGTCTGTATCATCTCATCAAGTATCAGTGTTGATCAAGGATCATCATTTGAGGTCAATCAAAGCTCAAAGATTTAAATTATGTATCACAATAGTATTGCATCGATCAAGTATCATTATTTAAGGTTAACAAGAGCTCAACTAATAAAATTATGTTTCTTCATATAGTATCTCTATTGGTGAAGCATTTTGATTGAAGTATTTAAGATAATAATTTATTTTACAATATGTTTTTTGTATCATTTACATGACTACTACCTTTGGTCATAAGTGACCACTGTACAAGGCTTTATCACTGCCTCTGCTGCGAATAGTGTCCTGTTTGTTTCGCTGTTACTCCTGACTACTGTTGAAGTTGTTGTTGTTGTTGTTGTTGTTGGCAGCTACACTCTTGTTGCTACTGTTATGTTGCTGATGTTGTAATTAACATCGCTGTCAATCGTTTATTGCGGAAATTGAGCAAAACGAATCAAGTTCGTTTTGATTTGTTTGCGCGTTTTACAGCTTGCTTTGATTTGATGTCTCCTTGTTTTATGTACGAATAGTATATTTGCTGCTTTTATCTCGCTGATGTTGTTGTTGTTGTTGTTGTTGGTATTATTTCTGCTATTACAATCGGCAAAATTCACATAAATCACGATGGTTAAGTAATGTTGAAGTATTCAGCTGTTCAGCGGCCGGTTGGCGGCTGTTGTGTGCCATCTGTACGCCGCCGCTGACGCTGCGACTTCAGGCACGCACGCTACGTACTTTCATGCGTTCAGTCATCATGCCGTGAGTTGCATAAATCGATGTGTTGTAATGCACAGCGATGCATGCATGCATGCATACACGCATGTGGCATGAGGCGGCATCAGGCGGCATGAGGCGGCATGAGGCGGCATGAGGCGGCATGAGGCGGCATGAGGCGGCATGAGGTGGCATGTGGCGGCATAAAAAAGGGAATCATTTTGTGCATTTTTTGTTCATATTGCGATGCTTAACTTGGGCACTTCTAATAACTGTATGACTCCGAGTGTGGCTCCTTGTTTCTGCGGGTGACTTGAGGGTTTGTAGGTTTTTTTGTCACAAGCTACTGTGCTCAACATTCATTGAATTTCTTCATCTCATTCATTGAATTGGTTTTGCAAAAGATCCTCAAGATATGTGGACTTATTTCACAGCAGTCATGATGAATAAATTAATAAAGCAAAAAATACTGCGAATTGCATTTGTCACAGTTTACATTTTGAAGAGTTTTTCCTTTGCTCAAACTTGTCACAGCTCAACGAAATACGTGATTGAAATTATGTATTCTGAAGTGTTTTGAACTTCGGTTATGTGATCAAACTTTACAATTATTCTTACAGATGCCAAATCTTTTGAAACTCTTCTGAAACTCTTCTAAAACTTTTCTGAAACTCTGTACTAAAATTATTAATAAAAGTTACACTGTATATAGTTAATGGATCTTTTTTCTTCGGTTTTTTCTCTCTTCTTTAATTTTCAAGAATTCTGTGGCAGCTTTTGTGGCACATGTTGGGAAATAAAAAATCTGCTTCAGAATTTCTTCAACGTCACCAATCAATTTTTTTTTTCTTTTTTTTTTTTTCCTTTCTTTTTTTTTCTGCATCAGCAGATGCATTAATTTCACACCCTGTTAAACGTTTCTATGCTAAACACAGCATTTTTCTTCAATTTTTATGACTGACGTTTTTGTGTCGTTGCATTGTTGCTGTTGTTGTTGTTGTTTTTTTAGCAAAATTGTTGCATATTTTATTTCCGCTACGTGATTTCTACAAATTTTTCTCTTCTTAAGTGGTTTAGTGATACGTAAATTTCATTAAATATTGTATCGTATCTTCAGTTTTAAATACCTGTATAATTTCCACAATTTATTTCATTTATTGCATTAATTTTAAATATGTTTTCAATTATTTTTTTTCATTTCTATTCCATCATTTATTAGAATTTCTAAAGATATCCTCTTTAAAATGGTTCCTTAAATATGAGGAAATTCAATGTACGTTTCATGCTCAATGTTTTAAATAAATAATAATTCATGATACATACTTTTTTTGTTGTTTTTTTTTTTATCCTTTCTTTTTGTTGTTGTTGTTGCTTTCTTTTCAATTTTTCTGTGCTAAATTTAATGCAGCAAAATAACACAAAAAGAACAGAAATAAAAAAAGTGAAAAGAATCTGCATGAATGTATGTATGTATGTTGTATATGCACACACACACAAATATGTGGGTCAGAAACAACAACAACAACAACAACACTTACGAGAACCAGAAAAATATAGTCTTAGTATTTAATAAAGTGGCAGCTCCCAGCCACCACCAGTGATGCCAACAACTTGATATTCACTCACTCACTCACTATGATGCCACTGAATCCTGGTGGTTGTTGTTGTTGCTACCGTTGCAGGTGCTCTGTTTGTTTTTTGTTTTATGCTGCCAGCTTCTCTGTTATACTCTGAAAGCCAACCGGAAATGAAAAACAGAAAATAAGGAAAGCAAAATTATAGTAACTATGAAAGAAATGAAATAGAGAGAGAGAGAGAGAGAGAGAGTCGAAAGAGAGAGAGAAGGAAATTAAAAAACAAACTAAAAAAAGCAAAAGTTATAACTATAAATAAAACGAAAGAGAGAGAGAGAGAGAGAGAGAGAGAGAGAGAGAGAGAGAGAGAGAGAGAGAGAGAGAGAGAGAGAGAGAGAGAGAGAGAGAGAGACGTTCATTTAAAGTGAAAAGCGAGAAATTTTCGTTTATTATTTATGTCGATTCGGCAGAAATGCGTTCAATGTAAAAAGGATAAAACGTTGGATTAAAAAACCAGTTGATAGAAGTCGAGAGAAATGGAAGGAGAAAGAAAGAGAGAGGGAGAGAGATAGAGATAATCGAGAGAAGCCGTAAAAAGAATTCAAAACAAGCCGAATTTCATAAAATTTTTGGTCACACAACTCATATAATTAAAAAGATGATAATGATGATGGTGATGAAGAAGAAGATGGTTATGATGATGATATTGATGATGGTGATGATATTCATGATGGTGAGATTGATGATCATAATGGGGATGATGCTAAAGAATGATGACGATAAGCAGCAAGAAGAATATAATGACGATGATTTTATTGATGATGGTAATATAAATGATGATATTGATAATAATAATAATGATCATACTGATGATGACGATGCTGATGCTAATGTTGACGATGACGAGTGCTTAAATTAGTTTTTGTCAGTTCAATTAACACCTCATTACGTAAAGCATACGTTCAGCGTATAGCAAATCATAATCACGTCACGTCACGTTCTCGACAAGTGAGTCTAATTTAAGTCTCATCCAAATGTTGGAAACGAAATAATTAAATGTTGTTAAACCCCTCGTGTTGCATGCCAATTTCAATCACTCAGATACACTCTCATCGTCGTCGTCGTCGACTCGACGCACGTGACAATTGCATGTGCTGCCCCGCTGTTTTTAAACCGGTGTTGTTGCTGTTGTTGTTGTTAACCGTTATTATGTATTGTACACCATCAATGCGGGATATTAATAATATTTGTATGTGTGTATGTGTGTGTATGTGTGTGTGTGTGTGTGTGTGTGCTTCAGACGTTACTTCAATCAGTCGACAGTCGAAAGTGCAGATGAAACAAGTGGCCAAAAAAATGCAAATAGCACGCATTTGAAGCATTTCAAGCATTTGAAGACTTGATGAAGTGATAACAACAACAACAACAACAACAATCTTACATGTTTACTTCCTTACATATCATGTAAATGATGATGATGATGCTGCTCAATTCTGTTTTTTCTTCATGCTGTTTTTTTATCATCTCTGCACGTGTCATGTTTTTAGTCATTGATTTCTATCTGTTTGATTTACATCAATGTTTAGTTATTAACCGTGCTTTTTTTGCCAAAAATTTGCATCTGATGATTTCTCTTTAATATACAAGATTTTTTTTCCTATACGAATGAGGAAAAAAATTCACAATAAATTTTTATATACTAGAATATCAACTATAAACAATATTTTATATAAAATAAACAGTAAATATCTACAATCTTTTATTATCTTACAATTTATCTTAATAACTGTTCGAGTTGAAGACATTTTTTCTTGTGAAGTTTTAAAAATATATATTTTCTAGTGTTTCACTACTCAATAATGTTGCATTTTATTGTTGTAACTCATCTCGTTTCCTTTCTTTCTCTGTCTTTCCTTCTAAATTCTTTTGGAATTCTTTGAATTGATCTCTAAATTTAGATTTTTTATTTTATTTCTTCTTAAGAAGAATTTATGTCCGGAAATGTTTGTTGTACTCGTAAATAAATTTGTTCTCGTTGTTGAACTTAATTTTAAATTATTCATGAGCTTCTTAACCTAATTATGTGCTTGTTGTAAAGCCTTTAGAGTCGTTGTTGTTGTTGTTGTTGTATTTTTTGTTGTTGTTTCTCTTCTTGTGCTTGTTTGTTGTTGTATTGTTTTTGTATTTACAGTAAAATTAGATCACCTCTCATGAATATTTGTATTGTGTTGAACGTGTATAAATATCTATATCTTTCTCCCTCTCTCAATCACAATTTCGGCCTCTCCCTCTCTCTCTCTCTCTCTCCCTGAATTCTTTGAAAGCACTTCACTCTGTTGTGTTCCGTTCTATGCCATTCCATCCTGTTACATTCTTAATTGATTTATGACACATTTTAAAATAGTTTAAGTATGGAATACTTTCAGCAAACATGCATAACTAACTTGAGTGTCGTCTCTGAACAGATTCAAAGCAATATTGTTTAGATAAATATCTATACATACAGGTACGAACATACACACACATACATACATACATACATACATACACACGCACATTTTAGTTTTCCAGTCATGCTAGAGTATTATTTTGTATATTGTTTTTTTAATTAATTTATGACAGAGTTTTAAGAGTTTATGACAGAACCCAAAAAACCTCAGTATTTTTAGTTTAAAATTAAGTGAGTGCACTTAAAATAAAAAAACATAAATTTAGAGACAACTTTTTAATTATTGCATTCATTATTAAAAAAACTGCATGCAAAAATTCTCCAAACACACGTTTAAACACTTTCTTTGACTTGAGCATTCGTTATCTCCAGGGAAAAAGGAAAACTCCACTCGATTCATTGAAATTTGTATTGTTATATACAACACTATAATCAACACTTTCTACGATTTCAATTTAATTTAATTTTCCTTTGAAAAGAAAATATAACCCATAAAAATTTCGAATTCCTGGCTAGAAAACCAAGCAATTTTCAGCAATGCTAATTGAAAGCGTTGCTTTAACTACTAAAGATAATATGCAAGAGAAAGAAAGAAAGAGAGAGAGAGAGATTGAGAAAGAGAGGAGGACAAAAGAGGAAAGTGCATGAGTGACAGAAAGAAAAAGAGTGCAACTGTTTTAATTAGGAATTTTGCTGATTTTTCAAAACTGATTCGACTGAATACAGAGACTGATGTACCGTCGAAGCATTACAACACCACTCTCGTCTCTCTCTCTCTCTCTCTCTTCCTCCTTTCTGCCTGAGCAACATTTCTACTATTCCTCACTCACTTCCTCACTCATTCCTTGTGGTCCTCACTCACTTGCCACTGACCAATCCAATCCTTTACGGACTTTCCCCCCCCCCCCCCCCCCCCCCCATTTGTTTATCTCTGGAAAACGTTTTGTCGGCGGAAATAGTTTTCCAATGCATGCCTATAATAAAATAAAAAATATATGTAATGCGTTTAAAAATACAACAAAATAATGAAGAAAAGAAACCCGAAAAGCCAACACTTTCGACATGAAGCGGAAAATATTGTATTTTCCTCTTTGCAAAAATCGCATTTTCATTTCCACATCCATTGAAGGCAATTGAATTGTTATTAAAATGGAAATGATTTATTAATCACCTGTTGATCAAAATAAAATCGAATGTTACTTTGTAAGCCATGCAAATTAATTTGGAATTCATTGATTGTGCATTCATTGATTTTTCTGAAAATCGACAGCGCTTGATTTATAGAATTTGTAGCGATATGATTACAATTACGGTTGAGAGTACACAGATATATTGAATATAGAATATTGTGAATAAGGTATACTATAAAAATACTGTAGACTCTTCAAATACTTCAGAGCTCTTCAAAGTCTTGAGGACTTTTCAAAGACTTGACCTGGACTTCCTAAATTTCCATAGTTAATAGCTTGAGAATCGAAAAATCGTTTAATGCTACATTTAATTCTACTGTCTATATTCATATAATTTCAGCTAATCAAATGTTTGTTTGCGATACTAATTTTTAACTCTTTATGTTCATAAGTTTTCTACTTAAGTATAATTTTCTCCAGAATTACGGAACAGTAAATTGACATTACATTAACTTGGTTGTTCCATATTTTAGTAAATTTCTCTTCTATAATAACATAAATAAGGGGAATAAATAATAATGTGGGAAATTCTTTTGATTTGTCTCAATTTCCTCCTTTAAGTAATTCTGCCAGAGGTTTAGAAAAATCTCATTATAAAAGTAGAACAACAACAGCAACTTGACACACAAACGCTTCTTGTTGTTGTCTTTCATAGTCTTTCATATTAAAGCGTTTACATTAAATCTTTTATTAAATTGCTTTTCTCTGTAAAAGAATACAGAAAGGTTGATTAAACTATTCAGGTTGGCGGAAAAGCGTCGTCGTTGATTTAATGTCATTTTCATGCCATGAATGGATTTCATGTTGTATATCAATTTTGCCAAATTTATTTACTAATTAAGTTAACTGAAGTCAGTGAACTCTTTGTGTCAGTGGGAAGAAAACATTTCGTTCGTGTCACAAACACGACGGTTTAACTAACTTCACAGGTTTAACCAAGTTTTTGAGTGCATTCCCATTCGAAAAGCCAAATTCGTAGAAGTTCAAAATAAGTAATTCATGATGAAGGATGGATGAATCACAAAGGGATGTCTTTGTTTTATTTTTTCCACAAATGTCTTGAAATTTCACACATCAACTAATTGAATTTATTTAAGAAACTAGAAAAAACGAAATGAGATGAGCTGCGAAGAAGAGTTCCATTCATTGTCTGGTTTAAAATATAATAATTAATAACATGTTGTTCAGTTGTTATTTCATGCAACACGCAATCTGTCAAAAAATACCAATTAAGCAACTTTTTTGGGAACTTATTGAAAAATATCACTCGCATGTCTCTGAATGAGATGAATGACACTAAACGACATGATGGAATGATTGACTTAATACATGTATTCAGTATTTCTATATTACTTCAATAAAATTTATAAGAAATAACAAATTATCTTATTTTACATATTATAGTATTTTAGTGATAATGTTTAGTAAAAATAATTTATTGGTAAAGAATAAAATAAACTGAGGAATAAAATACGAATAACTAAATTAAAATAATTCTACACTTCATCATTACAGACAACTTATTATTACGATTTAAATTACAAACAAATTACAAATGTCATTTACTCGATATACATATTTACGTAAATATATATCTATAATCATTCAGGTTATTTCAATGAAATTGAGTACATTTCCATCTAAAGTCGAATTGATATTAAAAACTATACCAGAATAGATGAGGTCAATACTCTATCAATACGCAATCAATACGCAATCGAATCGGAGAATATTGCTTCCTCGGACTTTTGTAAATTCTCCAAATATTTTTAAAGAAGAGTAAAAAC
Source organism: Myopa testacea (assembly GCA_949629155.1). NCBI lineage: Eukaryota > Metazoa > Arthropoda > Insecta > Diptera > Conopidae > Myopa > Myopa testacea. The sequence continues at coordinate 36,078,695 of OX451348.1, read as the reverse complement.
TCTTAATTATAAACAATCAGCTATTCAATTGATCTTAATTGTATATGAAATACATAGAGAAAACTATGAATATGAAAAAAACTATAAATATTTTTAGAGAAATTATGGAGACACTTTTGTAAGTTTCATGCGTTATTTCAACCAGATGCATTTTGTTGATCTACGAATTAATAATGAAAAGATTCACTACGAACATTTTGACATTCATCATTCGCAATAAACACAGTGTATCTAAGTCATTGAAATACTTATTTGAATATACAGATACATATACTTTCCCTTTTATACTAGCGCAGGCAGATTCGTCGCTGCAATAAAGGGGAAAGTGTATTTCATTGCTTGATCCCACGAGATGGTGCACTTAAAATACCAAGAAGATAGAGAAAAAAAAAACACAATAATAAACACACACATAGACACATCTTTAATGAGGAACCTGCTCACGTGACCTAGAATCGGCTGTCATTGTTAAATCTGCTGTCAGTTTCTCAAATCTATTTAATCCAATGCATACGTTAGAAGAAAAGAAATTCAACGAAAGTGAAACAGATTTGTTGTAAAATAAAAACAAACACGCATATAGTATGTATGAAAAAGCAACAAAAAAAAAAAAAAAAAGAGGAAAAACAAAAACGAAAAACAAACAACAACAAAATAAGATTGGGTCGTCAATTGAATCCATCAAGGAAAATATCCAATGGAAGCTACCCACACGCACGATGCATATTATAAAAAGCAACAACAACATAACAACAACAACAACAACAAGTGCACAAGACAAAATTTGGACACGCGACTGCCGCTGATAAATCTCAAGCTTCCGATGCTTTTCGAGCACGTTTTTGGTATACTAATGGGACAAAATACAGTCCAACTTTTGGTCTAACAAATGAATCAGTTGTAACATGAGCAGCTCCAAACACCAAAGTAAATACAAAAATAAAAGCAAAAATAAAAATAAAAAGAAAAATAAAAACCAAATACAAATAACAGCAAAAGATACAGGATAGACAGAAAAAATTGTAAAAGAAAATTGTTCCGTTTCACTTTCACGCGGCATCGATTTTCTCGACATCGCTGATGATGATGAAGCGACCAAAAGATGCGACGCGACATGAGGCGAGGCGGGGCGGGGCGGGGCGAGGCGGTTCGACACGACACTTACCTAGTCTTAAGGCGACACCACAGACTATGTGACAATTTATAATGCCGAACCGGAGCTTTGATTATTTAAGTAGAACGACAACAATTCGCTCTGCACCGGCCACAGTTTTAACGCGGCCCAATCTCTGGGATGCATGGCGCCACGGGCTACCTGGCTGAGTGGTTGGTGCACCATCGCGTTGGTGCATCGTCATCGTCATCGTCAATCGTTAAAGTGTAAGTAAATCGTACAAATCGTCGCAAGGTTTTGTCCATCAAACACTTTCAATCGTCGCCTGAGCCACCCACGCGACTCGCCGCACTTGTTGCTGCGGCTCCTGGTGCCGCTGTTGCTGCTGTTGCTGTTATTGTTGTTGTTATTGTTGGTGGCTGCAACTGAAAGCGAAATCTAAATTTATGTCTTTTTGATTGACGATCGGCAGACCATTCGTTCGGCGGTTTATTCGCCCCCGCAGCAGTGAAATCTAAACGCTGCCAACGTTTTCATTGCGCTGGAATGTTTTTCAAGACAATTTCAACTCGTATCTGTTGGCATCGATTGGTAGCTGCTGGTTAATTTATGGCTAAAATAATGAGTTATGGTATGTGACGATAGGATGGATGTTCAGTTCGAATATAAACAAAAAAAAAAAACACGACTTTTCGGCTACAAAGTTGTTTTTTTATGAAGAGGGTGGATGCAGAGAGGATGGAGGGAGGGAGAGGGTTAATATAACAAAACAATAACTTTTAAGGTACGAGAAAACCTAACGGCGTTGATGAGCCGTGGATGAACCTTTAAGAACCTTGATGAATCTTGATGGAGCTACAAACATGATCTACGAGTACCAACATGAGCTACCTATACGAACCTCGTCGACTATATAGGGCAAAATTACAAAATCACGTGTTTACAAGCCCAGCTCAATTCCTTCTCCCTTCCTCTCTTCCTCCCACCCTCTTTCCACGTTTCCTCCTTTCAATTGGATTTGAAATTTTGTTATATTCTTCTACTGATTTCTTAAACATTTTCTACCGATTTTGTTTTTCTCTTTTTTGCTGTTGCTAGTTTTCATCTTTATCCAACTTTATGTCGTGCATTTTTTTCGGATTACTCCTAGTTTAAGCTGATTGGCAAAATATCAGCCTCGTCTCACGAATGTAGTGCAGCATCGGCGCTGACTGCATTTTAATTTATAGCCTTTAACGGTGCGCAATGCGTTGCAACAATTTGGGCATCTGGTAAAATGGACCGACCTGCTGCGTGGGGCGGGCGAAAGGACGGACGAAACGTGAACTCGACCGAAGCGAACGACTTTGCTAAGTATTCTTGTTTTGATAAACTATTGAAATCGAATTCTTCTGATTTGATTGGATTCATTCATTAAGTTTAGCACAATTTTTGGCCGAAATGTGGGCCGGACCGGATCGGATTGGGCCATGCCAAGTCAAAATTTCAACATGGGTCTTGCATTTTAACTTCAATACTCGGTTGGATTTTTAATCTATGTAAATCGAGCGCCGTCTTTTGAATGACCTTAATGAGATTTAGAAGAAACGGAGATTGTTTAATGAATGCTTGTTTAGATTGGTAAATATGGACCGCCCACTGAAACAGTCAAAGCTTAGAGAGAATAACAATTATACAGAAAATGATCTGGTGGAACTCTGGAATTACTATGAAATCTGTTTGTGATACAACAAACTAGTTGGTTTTGGCAACTTTGCTAATTTTTGACAACAAATAATAGCATCCAAGAAATTACGAAAAAAAGATGCAGAATTAATAAACGAAATGTCTAATCTTTAGAGTCGTGATTTTAATGGCAAATCGCAGCATGAATGAAAAAGTTTAAAGCGACCCCGATGACGATATTGACGACGATGACGCTGACGCTGATGATGATGATGAGGATTGGGCGGCGTTGAAATCACGACAGCCAAAAATTGGTGTCCAACAACAAAATCTACATAAAAATTGGGTGTTTTTAATGTCAATTTTTAACAGTTACATACTTCGTACATACATACGCAGTATATCGGTATATATAGACAATTATTTGCAAGCAGTTATGACATTTTGACATTTAATTATGTGAAGCTGACATTTTTCAGCTAATACAAAATTATTGAATAATAAATAAAAATAAAAATTAAGAGAAAAACTAAAATCTATATAATTATACGCCAAACGAAAAGGGTTCATCAAGGGAAAAGAATAAAGATGAAAAAGATGAAAAAGTAACGATGTATTTATCACACATGCAATATATTGGAGTGCTTCAATCCTTTTGATCGCAAATTTCACTACCATTTTTCATATTAAATACATTTTTTGTTCTTCAAATAAAAAACACGCGATAGTTGAATAATTTAGATAAAAGATTAAAAAGACGAAAGATTATTTATAAGGAAATAAAATAACTGGACTTAATATTATTAATACTTGAAGGATTTTCATGTTCAGATTATTTCATGGATATCCTTTGCTGAACTTTTCTTGGTTATAGCGAAAGTTAGAAGAGAAGCAACTACAATAACAATAACACGCGAATATACAACAAAAACAATATTCATTTACTTTCAGAAAAGAAAAGAAAGTAAAAAGAAAAAATTAGCAGGATGAAAACAAAGAAGCATTGAAGGAAAAATGAACCTGGGGAAAAGATTACAAACGTATTTTGACGCCATTTTCAAATTAGATTTTAGTGTGGTAAATCCAGACATTGTTAGTGTGATTGTTGGTCTTCATTGAGTTGTTGTTGTTGATATTATTCTTAATGTTGTTGTTGTTTTTGTTGTTGTTATATGTCAGTTAGATTGTGTGTTTAAATTGTTGACCATTTTTATGACTGACACTTTGAATGCTTCGCAACGAATGTCTAGACGCCACTTCAATGTAATCAGAAAAAAATAGAAAAAAGTTGTATAAATTCTAAAGAAAAGGACTGAATCAAAAGGACATAAAAAACGAGCTAGCAATTGCTTTAGATTAGATTTAATTGGGTAAAAGGAATTATGAATGTGACTTTAACTGTGACTCAACTGAGAAAACAATGACCACTCTTATATTTTCCATGACCTTTTTTTAAAGAACATACTTACGAGTATGTTTCCGTATTTTACAAGGTGTTTTAAAAATGTTTACAGTTATTGTAACCAAAATTCACGTTTTATTACCTTTTTTTAACTTTTATCTTTTTTAATAATGAAAATGTTCGGTTTAAGTGAAGGTCTAAGAACTTTAAAGAAAAAAGTCATTAAAACATGTTCGTCAACTAAAATTAGTTGTTTAACATGTCGAATTTTTTAACATGTGTTATTTAATGAGGTTATTTATATTGCCATTGATTGTAATAATAACAACAACAATAACAAGAGAACCATGAATTTTTAATGAGTTTGCAGAAAATTTGTTTGTGAAGAAATTGCAATCATCATGAAAAATCATTTTGAATTTCTTTCATTAAAAAAAGTGTATATTTTACATTATATTGCAAAATTCTGAAACCTTGTGAGAGTTTTAGAAATTTTTTTAATAAATTTATATCACATACGTACATGCTATGTTACAATATCTACTAGTATCTATAGTATTTAGTATTTGTATATAATCCGTAGTTATTTATAAGCCTTATTAGTCATCTACGGATAATCTATAGGCATCTACGGGTAATCTATAGGCATCTACTGATAATCTATAGGCATCTATTAGAATCTGTGGTTTGGGAAATGATTATTTATTAAGATATACTAAAGCGTTTTATAGATTCTTGAAAAATTCAAAGCATTTTCATTTCCAAAGTAATGTTAAAGTAAAGACTCATAATAATCGAAGCAAAATTTTATGTAATTCCTAATCTTTATCAGTCGTATTCTTTAAACAATCATTCAGATACTTCAAATTTCGCTCTGTGCAGAGTCACTCCGTTCAATTAATTGATTGCTATTATGTCATCAACGAAGACATTTTATTGAAAATATTCAAATCCATACAAATCCGAATCCAATACAAATCCACGGAGCTGGAGCTCTCTATGTGTGTGTTTATCCATCTATCATCCTTGCAATTATAAACCGTATGATTGCGTCTATTCCGGAAGCTGTTCACGTAAATGATGAATGCATTTAAAAGTCTTGGCTTTCAAAGCTATGCTAATGCGATTTTTGCTGACTTCTTTAGCAAACGCATCATCAACATCAACATCAACATAAAACATATTCACGTGTCTGTCTGTAAGTTGAAATGAGACTTCGTTTTTCAGCTTTCATGCGTCTTCTTCTTCTTCTTTCTCCATTTAGTGGTTAGAGTACTTTACGGTACTTGAATTCCTTTTTTTCTTCTCTTTTTTAATGCTAGCTAGCATATCAAATGCAAATATTATGTACATGGTATATGTACGTAATGTCTAAACCAAAATATTTCATCAACTGGAAAATATTTTACAAAAGTACTGATTTATAGAGCCTCCTCCTCAGCTAGCTACAGTTTCTTTTCAGTCGGGGTTTTTTTATTCCTTTGCTTCTTCTGGTTATCTTTCATTTACCATCAACTCGATAAAAAACTCTGTGTTCAGTTCATTTGTAACCGAACGCCCTGGTGCAGAAAATGCTTTCGGTTTAAAATAGCGTAACGTAGCGTAACCGCCACCGCAAACGCATTGATGCCGATGTTTTTCCAGGCTCTTTTCTTCCTATTTGCCATTTTTTCCTATTGCAACAAAGTTAAAGATTTTCATTTATGTACCATCTTTCGTTTCAGATGAAGATACGACGAAGTGTTACAACCACAAATAAACAGAATTGAGAATTCAGGTAAGTTAAAGAGAGAAGCTTAAATTTGTTAAACCTCATTTGAAGTAGTAGCAAACAAGAAGAAGATGACACAAGATGAGATGATAATAATAATGGGTATGGTTTCTGGTAGAAAGGGTCACTTTATAGTCACCATTCATCCGGTTCTTGAGAAGTACAACTCTACACTAAGTAAAATTAATGTTATTGTCACTACTTATATAAATAAGTACCAGATAAACAGGTCTATGATAATAGACATCTATAGTCTAGGAACCCTATCGTTTCATAAAACTCTGTGGCATGTACGACTATAATCGTTGAGTATTCCCACTCTTTGAAGGTGGGATTTTAGGGATTTGAGATGACTCTGCTATTCAAATCGTCCATTAAATACCACTTCCATTAGCGGCATGAGAAAATATTAGGGATATGAGATGCCAGATCTCATAATCGAGTAAATCGAGTAATCCTTTAATTCTGATTTCAAGCTTGATCACCTGATCATAAACTTGTATCCTCTTCCTATATTATTAACCTTCCCCGATATTAACAATATTTCTAACAATTAATCTAGAAAATAAGCAATAAAAAACAATATCAGTATTTCAGTATTTCAGCTTTGAAAAGGAAATGCTTTGTGCTCTTTATTGCATCTTTCTTTATTTCTCCAAATAATCAACGCTTTGTGCTTGCTTATTGTAAGTTAAAAATGATTATTTAAAATCAATTTATCCAATAACGAACTGCATTAATTATTAATGAGAGCGAGAGAGATCATCGACGATGATAAACAATATAAACAGTTTTGGTCATCAATTACCAACTAACCGATCGATATATCATCAGCGACGTCGCTGCTGTGAAAAACCGGACAAGACAAGCGTAGACAAATTATTGGGTGTAGACGTAGTTAATTGAAAATATTTCACTTTCGTAGAGCTGCGAGTTGTTAAAAAATGGATTTCAAATGCGGTGATTTTAAAATGGGTCTTCTACAGCAACAAGTTGCTTGCTGAAAGAAGGAAAGACAGAAATCACAAGCATGTGTTAAAAAGACCTACCTACCTACAGCAACTAGTCGTAGATTCGTACATACTACAAATGTTACTATTGGGTTTTCCTCATTAAGTCAGCGAGAGAGAAAAAATTGGGTCAAGCTTTAATTATACTTGTATCTTAAATCAAGATTCAAGTGTGTATGGAGTTGGAAGTGTGTTGAATCCGTTTTCTTGATTTTCACAGCCTTTGTTGACCACCTGAAAAAGAGGAACACCAACCGACCACCGACCCAACCGATCCGGTGGCAGCATCTGAAGTTTAGCAGGTTCTTTGTTCTTTGGTTCATATTCTGAGTACTTAATCTGAGACAGTAATTGCGAAGTCAAATTAAAAAAGCATTAAATAATGATGCAGTGAAGCGGAGAGTTTTTCTTTCTTTGAAAATCTCAAGTGAATCTTAAAACGATTCTGTTGTGAAAAGGAAGTGGAATAAATCTGTTGCTGTGTTGATAAATCTATCATTACTAGAAAAAAATTACAGTGATGCAGGGTTATTTTGTATTCAAAATGAATCTTTAATAATGAATACAATATGAAGTGCTGATGATGGGATATGAAATATGAAGTGTGTTGTGACTTTAATGTATTCGAAGTAGGTTGAGATTAAGTGTGGGTGTATTACGGATCTAACTGTCAGAAGATAGAATTCATAAAGGAAGCCAAATTATTGAGAGGTTTGCTTTAAGAGGCTTCAGATACTACCTCGAAATCTTGCAGATTTTTTCACAAGAAATTTTATGGCTTTGAAAAACACTTATATTGAACTTTCAATTGACCAATTGATCGATCAACCGATCAACCAACCGCTTGGATATGAAAGGAGATTCATACGCAATTGCAATAAAATGAATGGCAACATTAAATGAAAGTTGTTCATTCCAACATCGAATTATGTACAATATATGGCGAAAATCTTTTCATTATGTAGTTAATGTTGCCATATTTAAACTATGTAATTAAATGCGCATAAAAATATCAAAGCAATAAAGTGACGAAAAAGGAAAGAAATCAGCAAATTTACAAGATTAATTTAATTTAATTTAAGATTTTAATAAAAAAAAAAAAGTACGCTTGGGAATTTGGAAAAATCGAAAGAAAAAAAAAAAACAATAACACGCAACACAACGCAATACAAGACAAAATAAAAGGAGGAAAAAATCAATAAAAATGGAAAGCGTAAAAATGAGAAAAAACCCCAAAAAAACCTCGTTGAAAATAGAAAATTCATTAAAAAAGTCTTAGAAATACGCGTGCTTTTAATGCAGCACATTTTAGTAAACAAGAAGAAGAAGAATAACAACAACAACATAAAGTGACCTTGTTGTAAAACCTTTTAAATGTTTAACTACATCGTCGAAATACGAAACACGAAACACAGACAAAATGTGTGTGTGTGTGTGTGTGTTGCTTGTACTCGTATGCGAGTATGTTCTCCAAACACAGCTAACTGAATGCGTTCAAATATTGAGCACACGTTTGTTTATTTGTTCTAATTAGCATAGATGAATGGACGGACAGACAGACACACATACGAGTATATACATAAACAGACATACAGATAGCTGGTTAGATGGACAGACGCAACGTCGTTTACATCAAACAAAAGAGATGATGAAAAACAACGTCGTTTCCTGCTGGGTGATTGACGCATTATTGACTGCTCTCTGTTCATTGTTATTGATTAATGTTAATGCGTATTTAATCAGCTAAGTGTTTTCTGTTGTTTTTATTGTTGTTGTTGGTGTTGTTGCTGTTGTTGTTGTTGTAGTTCCTTCTTGCGAACTTCAAATATCATTCTAAGGTTAAACATAAAACATACGAGTACGAGTAAACTAAGAAGTTGATTTCTCAATAATGCTTTTAAATTTTGCAAATTTGCTTAACTTAAATAGTAAACCGAGAGGTTGTTGTTGTTGTGTTAAAAAGCTGTCTATATCTCTCTTTTCTTCTAAGCTGTTATTATATCTTTGATCTGTCTTTTTTTCGAATGTTTCTTTTACGTCGGAGTTACTTCGACTTCAGTCTAACTTTAGTCATAAATTTCTTTTATGAATATCGCTTTAAATTTATGATCAAAATAAAGTCTTTAAACCGAAAACAAGGACATAAAATTAATTAGGAAAAATCTTCACCTCTTCACTGGAGCAATAAAAATAATTGCTAAACTCTGAACGAGGAAACTTTAAATGCAAGCAAAAGTAAAACTTCAAAACGTCAATGAAAAAAAGAAAGAAACAAAAACAAAAAAAAAAAAACAACTTGTGTGAAATCAAGTGCGAATGCCGCCGAATCAGAGTGTTACTTCAGCGTTGCCAGATTGTTCGCTTGGCAAAGCAACGCAATAACGTCTCCAACTGTGCGCCGTTGAGTTCATTTTTCCAATTAACTGGAAGCTGCGTTGATAACATCGAATCTTACAGTCGGCTGAGAGTCCGGAGAGTAAAAGATTTTCAGCCAGGCGTCAAGTTAAGAAGCTTGCTTAACTGTTGTTGTTTTTGTGGACTTTGATCTGAATTTTATGAGCCACATTTTTTACCAATCTTTATGCTAACTGCAATTTAATTGCCAATTTAGTTGAACAGGTTGACCTGAGAAACGAGATTCCGGATGATCTTCAAGGACAAAAGCAGTTGTTGTTGTTGCTATTCTGGTAGAGGATTAAATAAAGTAAATGAATGGGATGATTTTTAAGAAGACAATTGAATATATAATTTATAAAAACATGTATAAAAAAACCATTACATGTGATGGATGTTTCTCACTTTGACTTTCTTGTGCTACAAGCACTCTGAATGCTCTCTCCTTCTGAATTACTCTTTACTTTCTATCTCTCTCCCTCTCTCTCTGCTCACACTTTCTTATTTCAGTCTCCTACTTTTTCTTTATCTTTCATTATTATTAATATTATTTTTATTATTATTATAATTATTGTTATTATTATCATTGTTATTATTATTATTGTTATTAGAGAAAAAATCTGAAATAAATCTATCTGAATAAGGAAAAAGAATGAAATTATTATAATAATTATTAATATTAGTTTGTTTTTCATCATTTATCATTAAAACAAAATTAAAAATATTTATTTAAAAATTCCAAATAATTGATTAATGATTTTTTCCTTCCATTTATTTTAGTTAATTTTAATTAAATGCATTTTTCATTGTTATGGTTATTAAAGCCATCGTTTTTTTATTAAATAAATTTAAATGAAATAGTTTTTCAAGCATAAAAGTGAAAAATTTTTCCTTAAGCTTCGTTTTTTTTTTGGTTTTTCTTGTGGTCGATTATACAACAGCCTCTGTTGGTTATACACTCGTTTATTTTTAAATTGTTATACTAATTAATAGTGCGAGTATTTATATAACATTGTGTGTTATATGAGTCTGTATACAATGCGTTTACAAAAGTGTGTTAGTAGCGTGTTCGTCGTCGTTCCGCTTGAAATTCTTTGAATTTTTTCAAGCATTTTTTATGAGTACTTTTTTGCCCCACGCCGCCTCTTGTGTTAAATTTCATGCTTATGCTTTACTTTTAATGGATTATATATCATTCCATACAACTAATTCGATAGATTAAAAACCTTATATAATAAATACCTCGGCGTTGTAGTGATAACTTTCAGTTTTAAAGTCATTAAGTGTGTCCGAGTTGATGTGGAATTTATTTCAAGATTGGAAAGTATAAAAAGTAAACTTTAGAAATAAAACGGGAAGAAAACTAAAGTTCTTTCATTAAGATTGTGTGTTAAGATTATAAATCATTTAAGAAAATTAATCAAAGAAACAAGAAGCAGGGAATCCTTATTTATTGGGTATCTTTAACATCCAATTTTGGAGTATCTATTGGATGTTTTTTAATGTATTGCAGATTTTGTTTTGGGTATTAATAGAAATTAATTGAAAGTGAGTGTAGGGACCTTGCCTCACAGTACAAAGTGTTCATTTAACTTTTTCAGAGAATGACAGATGATTAGAGAAAGAAACGAACAAATAAAAAAAGAAGTTGACAAAAACAAAACTCAATCAACTCAGTCTCAATGTCGTTAAATCAGAGGCGATCCGCATTGAAAATCAAATCTTACGAAATCATGATCAATGCATATGATACCCTTTTTTATACTTTTTTATAAAAACTGACCGGCGTCTTGAAACCACTGAAGACCACTCACCCAAAAAACACTCACTGAACACAGCACACGAGTGTATTCAAAGACTGGCGACCTTAACTTTCATTGAACAATTTTTACAGCGAAAATATTCCGAATTCGAGTCCATTGAAAGCCAACTTCAATTGAATTGAGTGAAATAAATCACTAAAAACCAAATTGAAATCGGTAATAAAATTCGACGCGTTGAATGGTTAATAAATTCTCTTAAATTTATAGCTCATGCACTCGTTAGATACTTGATTCATTAAAGAAAAATAGAAAAAAAGGAAAGATTCCAAAGCAGTAAAATTTCATATCGACAGATATGTATATCATTTATAAAATTATGATTTTCGTTTTATTGATTTATAACTATATACATACGTACATATAACCATAACTATAATATTTAAAAATACACCCAAGAAATCAAATGAATGCTTACACATTAAAAATCGATAAAGCATCCAGCGGAGTTGATGCTATATTTTAATTTTATTTGGTTCAGGTTGTAATTTAATTTTTTTGTTTCTATTTTTGTTTTTTGATATTTTTAATTTAGGTTTTTTTGTAATTTGTTTGTCTTTTGTTTCGGTTTTTGTTTCTTTTTTGCTTTGGTTTATTATTTCGTTATTATTATTATTATTATTATCGTGAATGACTTTAAAAAGCTATCATAACTCAAAGAAAAAACGTGTACATTCGAAAGTGAAATGTTTTTGAGATGATCTTCGAAAGTTGATGAAGTTGAGATAATTTTTGATTAATTTTTATACTACACAAATATACAAAATTTAATGGAATTTATTTATATTTCATCTTTATTTTTGTGGTTTGATTGTTGTGATGTAATCACAATCAGTTAACAAAATAATATAAAGTAATCGAAAAGTGAGACTCTTCTTCAATTAAAATGTTTTGTTTTCTTGAGATTTATAAATGAAAATATCGAAAAAAGAGAAATACAACAAATACAATGATAACAATAAGAATTTCAATACTTTAGATAGGTATATAGCACTATTGCTATGGCTGATTACTGTTGTTGTTTTTATTATTATTATTATTACTGTTGTTGTTATTAGTGTTGTCCTGTACTAAAGCATAAGAGCTGAAGTTATGCAGATATATCTTACTTGTTTATATTCCCCAGTTTAAAAAATTATAAAAATACGCTGAATCAAAAACCAAGAAAAAAGAAACAAACAATGCACTTTTTTTAACAATTTCAAAATAAACAATTTTAAAACAATTGAATTGTTAGGGAAAAAGGAAAGTTTTTCGAAGAGTGATTTAAAACCTTGATAAAAACAAAAACACTTGACTTGAGTCACTTTGAAGAGGACTTCAAAGTAGCTGTTAAATTTAAAAGGTGTTGTTTTTTGGTAAAGTTTGTTTTTTATTAAAAAAATGTACGCGTTGCATAACGCAATACTATAGTATCTATCTAATAAAAATAAGTTACAATTATTTTTTATACAATCAATAATAATAAAGTAAACTTTTTATTTCATTTCGGTTAAATGAAACTTTTATGCCATCTTAAATTTCATTCAAAGGCACAAAGAACGCGAGTGAGCTGAATGTTTTCTGTCTTAATACAATAACTTAACTTTTAATGATTGGGTTTCATATACGTAATAAAATTCTTGTTGAGTTTCTTTTATACGCTAAAAATAAAGCTAAAGTTTGCATGTCTCTCGCATGTTTCAGACTGTGTATTTATCTATCTGTCTGTCTACTTATCTGTCCTGTCCGTCTACTTTCTGGTCTGTGGGAATGACTCCGAGTTGAACTGACGCGTGTCCCAAGAGTGACATTGAACATTTGCATTAACAATAAAATGCGCACAAAAACTGAAGTCTTCGAAGTTTCTTGGTTTTTTCCCCCCCCCCAACTTTTTTTCTTCACTATTCTTATTTTTAATTGCATGGAGACACTGAAGAATTTTAAGATAATTAATCACGCAATACTCACTTACAGTTCATTGTCTCGTTCTTTGCATGTCATCAAAATGATGTTTATTCTCGGAAATAATTCTCAGTGAAGAATTCACAGTACTAAAATAAAAATTACATATAATTAACATATAATTGCATGTAATTAACATATAGTTAACATTAAATTGAAGTAGATAGAAGAAATTTAAGATGTTGAAATCTTTTCTAAAGGTTTTAAAAAAAAAGAATTATCAAAGATAAAATTAACACCAAAAATGTCATGTCATAAATTTAAAAGCTAAGGAGACGTTGTGGAGCACTTAAGAAGCACATAAGAAGCACATAAGGACCACGTGCGGAGCACTTAAGGTGCCGTGTTCTACGTTCATCAAAAAAGGTGTAGAGATCTCGACACTTCGTGGAGCTCTTTATTTGCATGCTGGAGAAAAGATTAATTTTTATTAGTCTTTTATTGATTTTAATCAGTTCAGTAATAAATTTTATATTTTTAAATGAATGAATATGGTTTTCATATTGAAAAGATTTCATTCTGAGGCAAGATAATGACGCTTCCATCATAATTTTCCGCAATCTCAAGCGTGAACAATCTCGTAACCGTGAAGAGCCTCGGTTTTTATTAATTCACCGTTTCGCGAGTGCACTGTATTTTATTTGAATATTTTTTTTCGGAAAAAATTCGATACGGACTGAATTTAAAAATAACTGTGTGTGAAGAATTGTGTTTTGTTTCATTTCATTTCATTTCGCTAGTGCTTTTTTTTTATTACAAAAATTAACTGAACTCACTTTTTAATTATTGCACATTAATTTGAAAAATACTCTCACACGATTCTAAAAAAAAAAGATGAAACAAAGTCCTTGGCCTTCATTTAATACAAACAATTAACAAGAACAATAACAACAACTTAAAGTAATGAAATGTAATTAATGTATACTTCTTTTATTCGTACAGTGCACTCACGATAACGGAAACTAATCAAAACCAAGTGACCAAATGGAAAATAATGGCGAAACTCTTGTTTCCAAGCATTGTTCATGTTATCGTGAGTGTACTGTATATTGTTTTTATGACAAATTTAATTATGAATACTTCATGTACATACATATACACATATACATACGTATGTATAACATATGTACAATATACAAATAAAAGACAGAATAATTCTAAAGCAAAATAAAAAAAGCCATTCAAAATAATCACCATTAAAATCATAATTTTGAAAGTCAGTGAGTAAAACCGAAAAAATAATAATAATAAAACAAAAAAACTGAAACTAAACTGTAGTAAAACAAGTTTTTTCTCATGAAAAATATATAACTTTTTTTAGTCTTTTTTGTTCATATTTTAATGATGTTGTTATCCTTAGCATTTGACTTTGAAGCTACGTGAAAATCGTGCTTTGAAAATGTTGTTTTCAACTTTAAACAACAAATCGCAACAACAATAACAACAAAGTGTCTGTTTAATAAACCTTTTAGTGATATCATGATGAAAGTAGGTGAGGGAGGGGGCGTAGAGGTCAGGGGGTAGAGGTAGGCGAACTCTTAAATCATCGCCTTTCATTAAACATTCAAAGCTTAAAATGAAGTTAACACGAATGAACACGCGTTTATTATTTATTGGATTTTCCTTTGTTGATTATACACTTGACAAGTTTCAAGCCAAATATAACAGTAATGAGACAATGACAGTTAGAAAAGTCGAAGTGGACGACGAGGGCGGATATGTAATTCCTAGAAATCTCGATCGCATATCATGTTGTTGACAGACTTCAGAAGTATCAGTGTAACTCTATCTAAGATACTTGTTGTTCTATTTTTATTTAAATATAATGTATGTATTATATGTATATAATGAATACAATGAATGCAGGAGTATATACAATATAGTAGACGACATACAACACCACACACGATGTTGCTGTCAAAATAAAATTGATTAGAACGACTTTTCATTCAGTTGTTCATTAACACTGATTCAATTGTCATTCAACTAAATGGAAAGTATTATAAATATGAAAAACATTTTATTTCATTAAAGTAAATCAACGAACTGACATTTATTATTAAGTACGAAGAATTAAGGATTAATTATAAAAGGTCGTTCATTGTGACCTTAATATACGGTCATGTTTATTGTGACCGTATAAACAGTTAATCAGTAAAAAAAATTAATCATCAACAATTTACGAAGCACGAACTTTAAACGAGTTTAAATGACCGCTAAATAGAAAACTCTAATCGACTTAACTAAAAACTAATATAATAACTCTATATTCCAAAATAATATCCAAGTATCAATAAAATTTGGTCTAATAATTCCATGAGTTATCAGCTTCAAGATAATGTAAGAAATACTTCTTTGGCTTTTGTAGATTTCCGTCCTTTTTTTAGGTAACTGTAATTTCGATAAGATTCAGAACAAAGTCAGAGATTAAAGTCAAGTTTGAGATTAAAAATCATATAGTTTTAACTAATAATGAATAAATGCAAAAAATCTATTGACTTGAGTAGATTTCGATTTATTTTATTATTAAAGAAAATTTTTGGAAGGGAATTCGGGCTTCGGCCAAGCCCGAAGGATAGCAGCACTCCTTCTGGTTATTGTTTTTGTATTTGGAAATAATTTTTATATATATTTGTTCATAGTTGTTGTTGTTGTTTTTGGTGGTTTTATTTTTTTTTTTAAATGCATTTCCTTTACGTTGTTGCCGACATTTAGTGTTGTCACACGGAACAACAGCACCAGCAACGTATCTGAAGTGGCAGTTTACTCTTCATGATATCTTGGACCCAATATCTCAGTGGGTGGTGGTAAAGTGGTTAATTGGTCGCTACCATATTAGACCAGAGCACACACACACACACACCGACAGAATGGCAGACATACACACAGACACACAACTCTCACAGGTCCAATTCCACCACGAATCCATTTCTTGAGATAATTTTATTGCGGTAAAATAAGAATTAATTGTCAAGTTTTCATATCTCTCTGATGGTTTTTTTTTGTTTTTGGTTTTTTTGTTTAATGGATGTTGTTTTTTTAAATGGTTTTTTGTTGTTATTGTTTTTATAGTTATTGTTGTTGTTCCGCAGCCGGTTCGAACGGTCGCACAACAACAAAACAGCAACAATTGCTTTACTTGGCTTGGTGGAAGTTCGCCATTCGGTTGGTCGGTGTGTCTGCCGGCCGGCATGTTTTTCATGTGCCGTCGTTTGTCGTCTGTTGTTATCTTTCTTTAGTGTCATGCACTAGAAAAACCAACCGAACTACAACAACAACAACAACAACAACAACAACAACAACAACAACAACATTTTATCGCAACTCACAGCTAACAGCTCACATAATAAAAAGTAATTCAAAAAAGAAACAAAAAAGTAATAAAACTCATTTAATAATTGCGACTGCGCAACTTTTACAAGGCCGTTCGTAGTCGTTGTTGTCCTAGCTTTGGTGATAATAATAATGGCAAAAGTAACAGCAACTGAAAAGCAGCAACGACAAAAGCTACAACAAAACCAACTGAAATAACAGCAGCATCAGCAAAAGCAGACTAAAATAACAACAGCGTCAGCAACAAAATCAACTGAAATACAGTAACAATAACAGCAAATACAACAACAACAACAGGAGCGATAGCAGGAGGAGAACGAACAACAACAACAATAACAACAACAACAACAAATACTAGCCATATGCACTTCACGCAGTATGAATGAGTGTTTGTATGTTGTGAAAATATTGTATCGTGTTTTAGTTTTTCACTTAGTTTTATTGTTGTTGTTATTGCTGTTATTCTTTGTTGTTGTTATTGTGGTCATTGTTGTTGTTTTTATCGTTATAATTATTACCTGATGCTTTTTGATGACGAAGGCTTTTGTTACTTTATCACTTCGCATTGATTTTGATGCCATTTTTTATTTCATCTTTCATACGTATTTATTGAACGATCCCATTGAGAGGAAAGTTCTAAAAAAATCTCACTACGTTTTCAGTTTTCGGTTTTGTGTTTTCCTTTTCTTTTGCAGTCTGATTTCACTGCTCATTTTGAGAGTCAGTCGAAAAGGTTAAACATTTAAAAACAACATCGAAAGCAACCACGAATAAGTATCATAAATTAAATTCGATTGGTTGTTCGAAGCTTGTTCAAAGCTTTTATTAAACCACGCAAATTAATGGTTGTTATTTTTTGCACATTTATTGCATTTATTGCGGGCAGCGAACAGCATCTTGAAGCGACATTTTTTGAGGCCAGTCTTGGAAAAACTTTAAAGTTCCCTTTCGATTTCGTGTCAATGAACGACCTTCTGAAGCCTCACGTTTTCGAATCGACTTCATCTCCATTTTTAACGCCACCAAAAAAACAACAACAAAAAATACTAAGCCAGCATCAGAAGAGAGGAGGCTGGTAAAAACAACAACAACAACAGCAGCAAAATTAAAAATGAAAACTCCAAGCAACGTTAACTGTAACTGCAACAAGTGCTGCCCACACAGAGACACACACACACACACACACTCGTTTTGCACTCACCTGCATCTGATTTGCCACACTTGTCACCGAAAGACGCTGTGAGCTCGGGGTTTCTTTTTTTCTTCTTTTTTTACATTTCATCTCATTTATATTCGTAGCTTCGAATTCGTAACGCTTTTTTGTTTTTTCCCTGCATTGTTTTTGTATTCTCCTTTGCATCTCCGTATCTTTCACTGATTTACCGCTGAGCTGATGCTGAGCTGACGTTCAATTAAAAATTCGAAGCGTTGAAAGCGTTCAAAGCGCCGCGGCGCCATTCAACAAGATGTGTGGAAACGTCTTTAGCTTTGTTTCTGCATATTCTGCACTTCAACTTGGCCAACTTGGAGATATTGATGGATTGATTTGCGCTTTGGTATGTTTTCATTAGAATTACGTTACTCCTACGCAAGTGATTTGGCACAACAACAACAACAACAACAACAACAACAACAACAACGAAAACGAAAACAACAAAAACGAAGAACGAATCACTTGTGGGCGTGTTCAATGTGAAACCATTTTATTTATTGTTATTGTTTGGTTTTAGCACTGTGAAGCTTGAGAATATTTTTAAGTCTATAGATGATCATTTATCTAAAGATTAGATTTAGTCAAACTAGATTCAACCAGATCCGCACAGATCCGGCCAGATCCAAACACCATCAGACCCCGTCAATTGTTAAGCGGATCAAATGTCAAAGCGGATATACAAACAGATCTGAAGACTTCTTTGAGAAGTAAAGAGAAAAAAAATAGAGATCAAGAAAGTTGAAGGGCGAAAGAGAGAAAGAGAGATAGAGAGAGATAGAGAGAGAGAGAGAGAGAGAGAGAGAGAGTGAGAGAGAGAGAGAGAGAGAGAGAGAGAGAGAGAGAGATAGAGAGAGAGCTAGCTATTCTATCGCTTAATATTCTTTCGTTCTTCTTGGATCGTCTTCTTTGCTGAGATTTCGCTTCCTCTAAAAAAGTTAGTAGCATTTCGACGGAAGCTTGTAATTATTTAACTGACTCTACATCATTAAGAATGTAAATTCTCGTTTGTTATTTTATGAAAATTTATCTATTTTTTACTTCTTTCTTTTTATCCGCTCTCGTAGAATCTGCATATTTTTATTACGTTCGAAATAAACAAACCGTAAATTATATTTAATTATATGCACAGTTATGATGAGTATTATCGCGACTGAAAATATACCGAATAATTAGTGAGATTTTAGCGAGATGTTAATAGAAACCGTTAAAGTTTTCTATTCAAAGTCTATTCAACTCAATCTTGTGAGATAGTAAAAGGTTTTGACGATGACATCGTTGGTTGTCTTGTTGTGTTGGGTGTATTCTGTTCTATTCTATTTGTTGTGCCATTCTAATGAATTGCAATTCGAATAAACTACAAAGAAGAATATAGACAGGAGTTAAGAGAACAGAAGGCTGGTGAAGAGGATGCTTGAGAGGTGTTTTGAGAGAAGATTTGAGGAGGTTTTGAGAGGAATTCTCAAGGACTTTTAAAGGGGGTTTTGAAAGGGGTTTTGAAAGGGATTTTGAAAGGGATTTTGAAAGGGGTTTTGTAGGGAGTTGTGGAAGAAGTTCCAGGGATAATTCGGGAAAAGATTTGTTAAGAGGTCTTTCGAGTGGTATTTTGATGAGAGTTTTGAGAGGGGTTTTCAGAGATATTTTGATGGTTTAGGATTCTAAAAGGGCGATTCGAGTAGAGTATTGAGAATTATATTAAGCGGATTTTTGAAAAGAGCAGATTCAAAAGAGTTTGAGAGATGTTTTGGGACTACTTTTGAAAAAATCGTGATTTGACGATTGAAGAAAATATAAATGTACTTTAGATTGGATTTAACAGAACTTCACTACGGAAAAATAATTCCCACAACATGTGTAACTACAAACTACAGTAATTAACTCGTTATGACTAAACTCAAAAAATCTGTTTGATTACCTTGAGAGAACACAACCTCTCGGGCCACCTCTCACCCCAGCCCTCCCCTTCTTCCTCCCTTCAGCCTGCTTTGCAAATCCTCTGCCCTGACGTTTCGCCATATCGTTTAAGGTTATGAAATATTTCCGCCAAAGATGAAACAGATTTTAGCAAAATATTCTCACACAATAAATGTGAGGTACCCACGCTGAGGTACGAAGAAAAACTCAAGAAGAAAAAACACAACAACAACAGCAGCAACAGCAACAACAACAGCAACAACAATAGCAACAGCAGAAAAGCGATTCTTTTAAATTTTTCTTATCTGCCAGACAATAGGTTGAACTCTGACATGCTGGCAGACGGCTTCCTGCCAGCAAGCAAGAAGAGGAGATGTTGTTGTTGTAGTGGTGGCTGTTGTCGTTGTCGTTGAATTCGAAGTTCTGCACGCAAAACAATGAGTTGGTTCTCACATTAGCAACAGTCACCCATTTTAGCCAGCAACGCGAAGCATCATCGAGCTGCTTGAAGCGGTTAAAATGGACAACAGCGAAAGAACGGCAGAGCGACATTCGTCTATCTGTCTATCTGACTGTCAGTCTGTCAGTCTGTCCGTTCGTCTGTGTGTCTTCAGTGGTTTTGTTGAGTCTGTTCGACTCTTTTAATGTTCAACTTTAAGTCTGTTTAACTTCAAGTTTGTCTCTCTGTGAGTCTATCTTCAGTTGAAGTTCGCTTTTAAGTCTGTCTAATTGTCTGTCTGTCTGTCTAATTTTCTGTCTGTCTGTCTAATTGTCTATCTATCGGTCTGTCTGTCTGTCTATCGGTCTATTTGTCTGTCTATCGGCTTGTTTGTCTTGCTGTCGGACTTCTTTAAGTTCGGTTTAACTTGAGGTCGGTCTCTTTTCTTTTAGTGTCTCATGATGTGTCTTTAATACTGTCTGTTTTTAAGTCTCTTTAAGTCTACCTTTTTATCTGCATGTCTCCAGGTGTCTGTCTGTCTGTCTGCCTGTCTGTCCGTCTGTCTGTCTGTTCGTGCGATTTGCATTTGAACACTGCTTGTTAATTCTTTTGTTTTTGCTCTTAACTTCGGTTGCCTGGTTGCTTAACTGTGACTATTCTATGATTTAGTTTAATTTATAAGATTTTCGTCGTTTTTACTGTTGCTTTTAACTGATTGTCCCAACTCATCGACCTCCACTCCTCTTGCATTGTGTACAATCCACAAATAATACACATCTATAATAATGTAATGTCGACAATAAGTAAGTAAGTAAAAAACTACGAGTGAGTAACTAAATTATTGTCAGCGTGGAATTCTTGATATCTTTTCAGGTAATCACGCTACGAATGACAAGTTTTTTTATTCAAATCGTGTGTGTTTTTAAATTCCGCAAGACTGAGAAAGAAAGAAAAAAATCTATGAAGCGAAGAACTTTTTGGGAATCGCTTATTAATGTTATGATGTTAATGTTGAATGCAGATCCGAGAAAAGACTCTTATTTCCTATAATCTCTTTGAAAACCCTAATATACTCTACAACTGTAGATTCATACCTTATATAAGATTACACAGTGTTAAAAGAGTTATAAAAAAACTTCAGATAGCCAGTAAAAGAAGTGTTGAGAAGTGTTAAATATTTAAAAATATTAAAGTTGCTCATACGCAGCAGTGTCTCGTAGGTTTTTGAGTCATAAAGTCATAAAAAATGTAGTGACTCATAAATGTATACAATAATACAATGAAACAATCAAACAATGAAACAATCAGACAATCAAATGTTTATATGTTGATCGAACAAGCTAATGTAATCATTATAAATGGTTTAAACGACTTAATAACGTCAGGTTTAAATTGGTTGAAAGTAAATTCGACTTCAGTTCACTAACTGAAAAAATGGATCGATCAAATGCGTGGAATGCTACAGCAACAGCAACAGTTGCAGCAGCAGCAGCAGCAATAAATCAGGGTAGAAAAACATACCACAGAAGCAAGCGAGCAACAAATAAATACATAGTATACCTCAGTTAAATTGCTTAAGTAAATATTAGTTAGGTTAATGATTCTTTTTTTTGTGTTTGGTAAGCCAACTCAACCATAACGACAGCTGAAACAACAACCAAAACTGTAACAACCAAGACAACAACAACAACAACAACAACTGCAGTAACAACCAATTTAAGCCATTTGTTAAAAAATTGCATTGAATTGAAGAAAAAAAAAAAAAACGAAAACTCAAGCATTCTTTATGCAAACCAAGTACATTTAATTATGTTCAATAAATTATCCAACTTTAAGCCTTAACAATTGCAGTAGTTAATTTGGTCAAAAGTTGGTCTCATTTAATTCGATGTTTTGGAGTTGTTTTTTTTGGGGGGGTTTTTTGAAACTATGTTTGAACAACCGCACTCTGATTTAATAGCCCACAATTTATCAAAAAAAAAAACAACAAAAAAATCGCAAGAAACTGCAATGCAAACACATCTATCCATTCAGATGTATGGACATATGAATGGACAGACACACATTTAGACAGATAGACAGACAAACGAGCTTGTAGAAAAATGGACAGACAAAAAAGTTAGATAGACAGCCAAATACGAAAACATATAAACGGACCAACGAGTACACAGGTCAGGCGGACAAATGAACCAGAAAATATGCAAAAAAATTATGGAGAACACAAACAAAGTAACGAGTAGATAGGCAGATTGTCCAACCAACGAGAAAATAGACAGACAAATTAAAGAGTAAACCGACAGAATGACGACGGAGGAAATAATAAAGCAAATGATAGAGAAGACAAACTAACGAGTAGATAGATGGACAAATTGACGAGAAGGCAGACGAACGAGAAAGCGGTTAACCAAATTAACGAGAAGAAGGCAACAAAACGAGCAGATATACCGACAAATTAACGAGCAAGAAGTGAGACAGAAGAATTAAAAGAACTACCGAGAAGAAAACCGAACGAGAAGACAGGCACACAAACGAACGATAAAATGGGCAAACACATTAGTGCATAGAAAGTTAAGCGATAAGAGAGATTTAAACAAATTAGCAATGAGACAAACTAACGAGTAGATAGACAGACCAACGGACGAGGAAACAAACGAAGGAGAAGGTAGTCGGCAAAATTAATGGGAAGAGGACAATTAAACGAGATGATTTACAGACAAATTAACGAAGAAACGGGGAACGAGGAGAAGGGAGCCAAACCTAAGAAGAAGCAAAAACCAACGAAAAAATAGACAGACACATTAACGAGTTGACAGACAGGTAAACGAACGATAAAATAGCAAAATTAACGAGTAGACATGCAGACAAACAAACGAGAAGGTAGGCAGGCAAAACAGACATCAACGGGCAGCAAGACAGGCGAACAGATAGAAGATAGCTAAGTAAGCAGACAGACAGACAGATCAACTGACAGACAGATTCATAAACATAGTATACATTCAACAGCTGCCGTTGTTGCCGCTACTTTATAATTTGTTCGCTGTTTTGACCAATTTAAATTTTTGTTGTTGTCGTTTTTATTGTCGTTGTTGTTTGTTGCTGCTGTTGTTGCTGCTGCTGTTGTTGTTGCTGCTGTTGCTTACTACTTGGACGGAAAATTCAGTTGCTGCTGGTGTTTTTCTATGTGGTTGCGTTGTTGCTATTTTATTGTTGGTGTTTTTGTTGTTGTTTTCGTTTTTCTTAATAAGCTGCTCAGTGAAGCTTAACATTAACGTTTATTATTATTGCACTAATATGATCACTGTTGTTGTTGTAAATGTTGTTATTGTTATTTCTCCAGTTAGCCAAATGTTTTAATTTATGAACATAAAAGATTATAAGTTTTTTTTTTATTTAATAACTACTCTTTTTAACAACTCATGTGTTAAGAAAAATAATTTTATGTTATTATTTTTGTATTTTGTTGTTTTTGTCATTATCTGTTAGCACAGTCATAAAACATTACAAACGCTTCATAATTTTAAGTGCTTAATTACTGTGGACAAAATAATGTTAGTGATTAAACAAACATATTAATTAAAATCTATTAAAAGCTGATTAACTTAAGTGCTTAAATAGTTGTTCTTCAATTTATTGTTTCTGCAATCAGCAAGAAGTTTCAAGGAGAGAAAGAGAAAAACGAAGAAAGAGAGTGCGAGAGCGAGTGGGAGAGTGAGTGAAAGAGAGGCATCCTTGTACGTCTCACAACAATCACAGTCTCTTCAGATTCCAATGCATTAGCATTTTCTTGCAACGCTTTAAAATTTCTTTTCCGAAAAATTCCCGCACATCAACGAATCAAAATTTTTCACTCAGCACGTGAAAAATTCGCGAAGAAAGGAAAATACGCTGAGAGGAAAAAAGAACAGAAAGCAAATAATAAACCCACTTTAATAAAACCATTTATGGATTGGAAACGCAGCTCAGCACGCACAACGCTGGCGACAGTCAAGAAAACACAATTTGAAATACGCAGCTTTTATCCCTCTCTCCCTCTCTCGCTCTCTCGTTCTCGCTCTAAGACACACACACACACACACACACACATGTCTGTCTGAACGCACAGGACAACTTTCTACAAACACACCTTAATTTGGGACACCAGTTCTGCGATTTAGTAAGCCACTAAAATTCAATTCAAATCATCCTTCTTCAACTACCAGCGGCTGCTGTTGCTGCTTCTAGCTGTCAGCGCGCATAATTGTGAACACTGCCACTGAGAGCGGTATACAGTTGTTGTTGGCGGTGTTGCCGGTTCGGAATATTTTTTCGCACAACCGGCGACATGAAAAAATGATTAATAGCTCATTCAAGTGTCGCAAAATGTGTTTGTTTATTTCTCGGCATCACATCTCTTCACTTCACATGACATCTCTTCACTTCACATGACATCTCTTCTCTTCACATCTCCTCTCTCTCTCTCTTCGTTACTTCTTCTTCTTCTTCTTGAGTAGGATTCACGCATGTGCCGCCATGAAAAATCACATTTTAAAGTGTTGAAATGTGAATCGTGTTTAAATTCAAGCTCTTGAATTTAATTATTGCTGTGAAATCAAACAAACAAACAAAAAAACGGTGTTTGGCATTAAATGGATATGCTTTGACTTTGACATTCGCCTTCACTTTTCATGGAGAATATTTTTGCGAAAATATCACCGAAGAGTTCCCACAGTTTCTTTTTTATTGACACTAAAAGTTTTGTTTGTTTCCATTTTTGTTTGTTTTTATATATGTATTTCTGTTCCACTCTATTTTTATTTGCACATTCATAAGTAAAAATAATAGAATAGAAGACATTAAAAACGGAATCTTTTTAATGGACATTGGATAGATAAAGTTTTTAATAGATTTCCGAATTTTAATGGGTTTCCCACTAAAGTTTTTACCAGGTACAAAAATTGACACTTTTGTACCGCGCCGTCACGAACAGTTTTTCAAGAGATTATCTATGAAGATACCAATAATACTCGTGTTGTACCAAAGTAAAGGATGGCACGCCTGAGAGAGACTATTGAGAAGAGTTAATGGTACCTAGGTTGGGTTGGGTTGGGTTGGGTTGGGTTGGGTTGGTAGAGCCAAAATGTCCACTCAGAGGATCATGTCTTCAAATAGGGTTCGTGGACTAGAAATGGGGTCCCAGAGTGAGTCCTATCTTATGTTCTACTCACGTGGTGAATCCAAGAACCAACTTGAGGTATTTGTACCACACTTAAGAAAAGTCAATAAAATCCAACAGCAAATCAATGAAATATGTAAAATCCTTACCTTGATACGCGTGACTTTCTTTGAAAACTTTCTTTAGAAAACCCAAATAAGAAAGTCTTCTTCATCATCGAGTTGGAAACTATGAAGTAATTTTCATCGTACTTTATTTTCTCAACCTTCAACGTAATCTTTAAAGCTTTCTTTATTCAGATTTTATGTCTTATTTTACTTTTTAAATCCTGTTCTACGGTATAAAACCGAAAATAGAAAAACCGTAAGAAATTAATTCTCTCTCTCTCTCTTTTTTTTTGCACCATTTTAAACGCGTGTCACTATTCGCTCGTGCCAACGTAGAAGAAACAAGAAAACTTGCTCTTCACCATATAAGTTCCGCCAAAGAAGAAAACAAAAATTCAGTTGCGATTTCAAGACGAAATTGACAATCAGCATGACAGCCAACTTTCCACAAGTTTTTTCCGTTGCTACCGCAGAAAAATCCTTCTTCACTCTTCCTCTCTTTCACACTCACATTCACTCTCTTTCACCTTCTCTTTATCTCTCTTTTTCTATTTTCATATTGTCTTCTCTGAAACTTTTTATAGAGAGCTCTTTACAACTCGTCTACTGTTTATTGGCTGCGGTTGGCTGTTTATAGCGCTCGTCATGCATATCATTTGCTTTATCAGATCCTTTGCATGTTGTTGTTCTTGTTGTTGATGATTTTGTTGTTAGATGATTTAAATTTTTTCCGTAAAATTTTGCTTAAGAATTGTCGTCATTCATGAACATTTAAATATAAATTGTGTGGAAATTAAATTTTCTATGTGGATAGTATTCGATTGGAAGAAGACATGATATTGATTCTTCTGTGACATCGTCTTGAAACTTTTGAAACTTCATCGTCAATCTTCTGAAACATCATCTTGAATCATTTGAAGTATCATCGCGAATCTTCTGAAACATCCTCTTCGAAGTTCTGAAAAATCATCCGTCCGAACTTCTAAAAGATCACCCGTCTTGAAATAATTGTTTCTACGTGTAGTTTTTGTAGTTACGATAGACTTTCCTCGCCCCCTTCTAGTACCCCCTTCTAGTTCCCCCCTCAACCCATTCTTCATAACATTTCCTTAGAAAGGGGTCAACTTAAGAAATACTTAATAAAAATTCCCATTGCAACTCTTTTGGAGAAAATGTCAACTGAATGGTGTTGTTATTAGTGTTGTTGTTGTTGTTGTTGCTGGTGCTGGTGCTGTCATTGTTGCCATTTTAATTTTCTTTCTTTACTCTTGTGCTTGTTGTTGTTGTTGTTGTTTGCAGTTATTGTTTTTTTATTTCTCAAAGGAAAATATTTCTGGGGACGTGTAGCGTTGCATTGTTTTTCCTTTGGGTAACATTATTTCTTGGCTGTTGATTCCTTTGGTTAGTTTTGCCTCAAACGATTACCTTCGACATTTTCACTTCACTTAACCCAAAATGGAGTTCAACTCGTAAAAAAAAAAAAATATACTCCCAACATATACATACATACACTGCCACACATATACATATGTACATATACACATTTATATAGTATACGTTACCACATGCAACAACAATAACAACAACAATAAAGTGAACACACAAAAGACCTCGAAACCTGAACTTAAGCTTCTTTCATGTTGCAGCTCGCTTGTTGTGCAAATATAAATCATGTTTGCTGTTTGAAGTTATTTAAGCCATCTTCTTGGCGTTAGCCAAACCTAGTCAGAGATGCCGCCGTTGCCACCGTCGTCGCCGTCACCACCGCCGTTTTAGGAATTTTTGGTGTTTTGGTGTCTTTCATGACTCGAGACTTTGCATGCACCGAAACGAGCAACCGAAGTTGTTGACTTTCATTTACCCAAAAAAACACTAAAAAATGAAAAATTCACTGGTCTGGTCTGGTCTCATCTATGGATGGGTTTAAAAATGTTTAGCTTGATTTCGTTAAGAAAGCAGCAGCTTTTTTCTGGTTTCTTTTTCTGTCATTTTTTTTGGGGGTTTTTTTCTCCTTTTTTACCTTTTCACCCATTTAAAGGATGGATGGATGAATGTTTCGATGGATGCTTTTTTCACTTTTTTAGTTGAACTCTTTGCAGGGTTGTAAATCCTGGTGTAGATTAGCTGCTGACTAAAGTTTGAAGGTAGTTAGTTAGTAATTTTATTTGTTGACCTTTACGTAGATTTCGTTCCCTTCCTTTTTGCTGTTGTGTTGTTCTTGTTTAACAACAATAAAAACAACAACTGTTGACCTATTTGTTAACACAGGATTTTGTAATCCATGTTAATTGTTTTATTTTATTATTATTTATTGCTTTCAAAAGTGATTCTCTTTAAAATGATTTATTTCTCATTTACTGTTAAATGGTTGATTTCTTTCGTTGTTTTCTTTGAAGATGTTCAAATGTTTAAGATTTCACCAGGTTAAAGTGTTACTTTTCCTGTCTCTTAAATGCTTCTGTTGAAGCAAAGATGATGGATGAAGTAAAGACCCAATCAATTTAAGATTCACCTTCTTAAAGGGGTATACAGTCAGTACTCAATATTCGAATATTTACTGGCGAGCCTTACTTTTTAAATGGAGATTCTTTTTAGGCATCTTATTAATAATTAAATGGCAATAATATCATTTTTCTTATAATAATAAAATAAGCTTTATTGGAAATGACATCTAATCTAAGTCTAAATCTTTATGCAACTTAGATTTGGTTCGTAAAATTTTAGCGATGGCGATGTTGTTGTTCTTTATTATATTTATTGGTTTTTTTTTATATTTTCTACTGCCAAAAAGTGTGGGAGATACGGTTTTAAATTTTGTTTTTTTTTTTCTCTTCTTATAATTAATATCTAAAGTATGATTCATGTAATGAATATCTTTTATTTTTTGGATTAAATTCGAGTTGTTATTATAATGTATTCGTATGTACGAGTATCTACGTATTTAATGTATTAGTAACTCCGCTGATGATTTTTGAAGATTAATAAAAAAAGAAACAACACAGGAAACACGCTCTGTGGCTCTGTGGGTTGTTGGTGACTTTGAAGCATTTGAAAATTCGAATGAATCAAGGTTATCTTTGGAGATCTTCGTCAATCAATGATTATTATGAAGGCGTGTAAGCTTCAAATGATACTTAGCGATACTCACCATTCACATTATTACTCACCATCGAGATATTTAGGTCAACATTTGAGTAGATTTCGAGATTTGATTTTTTAGATTGAAGTAGAATGAGTAGTGAACCAGAACAGAAAAGCGCTGCGCTTAGAACCACAAACTGAGATTCCTACACCTGCGGTTGTTCTATATTCGACTTGGGCGTGGCTAAAATACGTACCCTGCACCCTCGTGACCTCCGTTGGAAGATAGTTTAAATTCGATCCTTTGGAATACAATAACGAAGTGGAAAACAAGGCTCATGAGGAATTTAAATAGAGTAGATTACATTTAAGTGGGTGGACCACGCCCTTTCTTTGCTTAAAGTATATAAAGCAGTATAATCTGTATAAGTTATATCATAGTATATTGTACTTTACATATAATAATATTGATACTACGTATACTGTTTGGATTCCGTTCAGTGTTTGCAGTGGTTCAATAGCGCCGATTTTATACAAGTAGAATCATTTGTAGGGCATTGATATAGTGAAAAGTGTCCGGGATCCACGCCCATTATCTGGAGGGAGGATCATGCTAAATAACTTGTGCAAAGATGTTCACTTTTATATTTGTAGCTCGGAATGTAGTCGATTAAACGTCTATCATTGAATAACGTATCTTGTGAAAGTGGTCTGACCACGCCTACGCCACGCCGACAGCGAAAACAAAGCCATCAGCGGTCTAATCAAAGTTTCTGATTCTTTAATGTTTTTCAAAGGCATCTAAAATTGTTAATGCAGGATTAAATTTTGGATGAATTCCTTCAAAAAAGCGTTTCGGATTCTGGCCAATACTGACGGCAATTAAAGATGGGTTTATTATTATCGGAGATGCAAGCCCTGGAACTGGAAACGTAATCTTCAATATCATGATTAATAGATGGCCACAAAAGATTTTAAGAATAAATTTTATGTTTAATTATTGTTTTTAAAATATAAAATATATAATATATATGGATACAAGTGTATCGCTAAAAATGATATTACAATGACATTTATATTTCCGAGGCCGAATGTTTTAAAGTGTCTCTCGCTGTCTTGAGAACAGCTGCACGAACACCCGCACACCAGGAGTGTTGTTAGTGTATCTTGAGCACCAGCTCCAGCAGCTCTTTTCCATTTACAGTCAGGAGTTCTAGCTCCTTGTCGGACAGCAACATCCTATGCCCGCTTCTGACCACGTCCATCGGTACCTGCGATTCGCGGATCGAGTAGATATCCAGTGAGTGCGCTGTACGGTAAAGGGTCCCTTGCTCCGATAAAAGCCGCACCGTCAAGCTGGCATTCATCGGCATCACGTCGGGCACGATGCCCGTCAGCCAGATCACCAGGCAGCATCTGCCGTCGTCGCCACAACTCTCGTAGATGTCACTCATCCGCACGCGGGTGCTCATGACCACCATCGGCAGAAAGTCCTTGTACTCGTGGCTGCCCAGATCGGTGATCTTGCCGCCAATCAGACACAAAATGTGGCTTGTGTTAACGCCGAGGCACGAGACGCTCGGGTCTATGAAGAAATTCTTGGATTGGCGCGGCATAATCTTCAGCTTCATAAGATTAGGATGCTCTATTGCCATGTGCTTATTGAAGTCCGAGACGAAGGACTCTCTGTCGCAAGACGTCTCCGGGCATTGGACGGGAACACGTAAAATCTGGGCGTAGCAAGCTTTTACCGGATACGTTATTGCGTCGGGCTTCTTGGCCACCTGCCGATCACGCGCGTTCACCATCGGGTATCTGGGACGCGGAGTATCGGGCTGTTGCTCCACACTGTGTCCGCTTTCTGTGGTGTCACTTGCTGCTGTAGTCGATCGACAGCAAGAGTTGGATGAGACGATTCTGAACACTTGTTTATTTGATATATTCCATGTTTTGTGGCTGATGTTATCCATGTTCCGTAAGTCCCTCGACCCGATTGCGTCGGGCTTCTGGGCCACCTCCAGATCACTCGCGTTCAGCTTAGGGTAATTTGGACGCGGAGTCAGGGGCTGTTGCTCCACACTGTGTCCGCTTTCTGTGGTGTCACTTGCTGCTGTAGTCGATCGACAGCAAGAGTTGCATGAGACGCTTCTGAACACGTCTGTATTCGATGTATTCGATATATTCCATGTTTTGTGGCTGATGTTATCCATGTTCCGTAAGTCCCTCGACCCGATTGCGTCGGTCGTCATGGACAACTGCATATCACTCGCGCTCAGCATCGGGATACTGGGACGCGGTGTCGGGGGCAGTTGCTCCACACTCTGTCCACTTTCTGTGGTGTCACTTGCTGCTGTAGTCGATCGACAGCAAGAGTTGCATGAGACGCTTCTGGACACGTGTGCATTCGATGTATTCGATGTATTCTTGCTGATGTTATCCATGTTCCGTAAGTCCTTCGAAGATCGCTCCGTAATTTTTCAAATAATGTGGTGGAAAATATTAAAGCGGGGGAATTTGTGAAAATTTTTGTGAAGACGTGGAAAATTTTGGATTTTAAAATTCCAAGGAGAAAAAATTTTTTATTGTAAAGAAAGTTTTTCAAGTTTTTGTATATATAATATTTTGACAAATGTTGCTACGTTAAAAAAATAAATGAAAAACTATGAGTGAATTGATGTTGTGAATATAATTTTTCATCGTAGATACTAATTAAGTAACTAAGTAACAAATTTACCGATTCTTGTTTTAAGCTTATATTTATTATTAAGCTAGCTTGTTAAGTACTTAACATAACACAATTGCTTCATTATATTTATTGAGTTTCATTCAACACGAGTGCTTTAACCGATCTTGGATTAGGTTAAAGTTCTAAGATTCCCCATTCTTCCGTGCACCATCTTATGCCCCATCGTCCTCCAGCGATGCAGCCTCGCGCAGCATAGCAAACTGATGTATGACTGTATATTGAAGTACGGTACCTTGGTGCGTCCGATGGACAAATAACGTCCATTACACTGAACGCTCCATTGGCACCGACAGATCCGTGAGTAGGTGCCGCTTACGTGTTTTGTAGATAACTGTAAATAACTGTGAATAATAGTAAATAAAAATCTGCAGCACGTTCGCGTCAACAAGTACAACGGCAACAACAACAACAACAACGTTAATACAACACTAATGATATTATAATAACAATTATAATTCGCGGACATCAACAACAATTAAGCCAAGTTAACACAACCCATGAGCAACTAAAATATGAAAGAAAAACAAGCCTGCTTTGGTACAGACTAGTTTTTTATTAATATTATTTTTAATAACACAATACAAGTGTTGGGCTGTGTTTCACTTTCTTAAAAATTCTTTAGTGAAAATATTGTACTGGAATTTAAAAAAATCAAAATTTGAAGAGAATCTGAGAAAGAAATAATAATTAGTGTGGTTTCTTAATAATATTATTGTTATTAGCAGCTATTTCAAGTGTTGTTTATAAAAAATAAAGCACGATAAACCTTTTTTGAGGTTATCGTACTTGAAATTAAACACTTTAAATGTCCGTTTTTTTTTATTGAAAGTTTGAAATCTTTCAGAAATCTTTCGATTGGTATTTAAAGCTTTATTCCCATCAAAAATTTTCACCGACTGACTGACTGCCAGATCGTCCAACTGATCGTTCAACTGATTGACATGACTTAACTTTTATTTCTTTATATAATCGTTGGGCACGCTTGCTACGTGCGGCATACATCAGAGGTCAGTAACAACAACAACAGCAAAAACAGCAACATCAACAACAATTGCATAGCATAGCGTTTTAGAGGAAAAGGATGATGGACAAGAAGAAGAAGCAGCAGAAGTAGAGGCCGAAAAGGATGCTTTATAGTTAAGCCTTTCATGAACCGAAACTTGCAACTTTTTAAATTGTTTAATATTTTTTGTTTTTCTTTTTATTGTGAGTTTTTATTATATTTTGTTTTCTGCATTTTTTTGTGTCAATAATTTTTATGCAGTTTCTCTTTGGGTTTTTTTTTATATATTTTTGTTTCATTTCAGTTTAACTGAATTTTAACTTCTCACGTGTGAAAATATAAACGAACAACAAAAACAACAACCGTTTTACTGAATGCTGCGTACGTGAGCAAAACTTTTACGGGTTAAAAAAGCAAACAAAACAAAAAAAAAACACCGACAAAATCTTAAATATTTTACTTTCTAACACGCGAAAGCAGATTCGCATAGGAAAATAAGTTTGAATGTATAAAAGCAAGAAGAGGAAGAAATGCATCATTAAGTTGCATCATTGTAGTAATGTTAAACTTTTGTTAGCAATTAAAATAACCACAAAATCATCAACATCATCAACATCATCATCATCAACGAAATTTGAACAACTGTGCCATTTTTCAATGTAAATTTTTACTTCCTAAAGGTTTCATGTGAAAATACTCATGAAATGTATGGGAAAAGCAATAAAATATGCGAAATGGAATGAAATTTAAGCAACGATCGGAGTCGAATAGAGATCAGAGAAGAGTAGAGTAGAGTTATTGGAGAATATGCGGCACTCAATGTTGAACAGCAACAACAACAAAACTAACATGACAACAGAGCTGTCAAAATAGTGACAAACGAGACACAAGCGACCGACACAATCAACACAAGGCGACGGATGGAGAAAGGCAAGGAGACAGAGTGACAGAGACACTGAGAGACAGTGTGACAGAGACACTGAGAGACAGAGACAGAGTGATAGGGACACACAGATACATGCATATGTATATGTCTTTAGATATCGAGAGCTACTGCGGCAAACATCAACATACGAGTACAAGTGATGTCAACATCAATGACAACAACTTCCAGAAAATGCAAAAATGTTAAACTAGAAAATAATCCATGATAACAACAACAACAACAACAAAATAAACAATAACAACCACAGGAAAACGGTGAATAACAACGAGAAACCTCTGCTTCTTGTTGTTGTCCAAACTCTAAAACATTTTTATTTAAATTTTTTCCTGTTGTTTTTGTTGTTGTTGTTGGTGGTTTTGTTGCTTTCTTTGCCTGTTTAATTTATGCTAATACAGCACACAAGCAACAAGCAACATGC
This sequence comes from Myopa testacea, assembly GCA_949629155.1. NCBI lineage: Eukaryota > Metazoa > Arthropoda > Insecta > Diptera > Conopidae > Myopa > Myopa testacea. The sequence continues at coordinate 36,045,226 of OX451348.1, read as the reverse complement.
AACATACAACATACATGCATATATTGTTGTTGTCATTTCTGTAGCTGCAATTGTGTCCGCTGTTGACATATCGACTGATGGAATGACTGACCGATTGAATAACTGACTGTTTGAATGACTAATTGAATGACTGATTAAGTGACTGACTGACTGATGGAATGACTAACTGACTGACTCCTCGTACTGCCGCCACTCAGAGGCTGGCTCACTTCAAAGCGGCTTCATTCGTTGTCTATTATAATTCAACACAAATGGGTTCCTCATAAAATCATAAGAAGAAGACGAAAAAAAAAAACCAAAAGAAAAAATAAACAACAAAAAAAAACCAGAAAATGAAAACTTTACATATGCGAAAAGCAGTGGAAAAATTTTGTCATATCCTCACAATTGTCACAAGTGAAAACTGACTTCTTACAAGTCGCACACAGCTTCAGACATCTTCACACGCACTCTCCACACACACACACACACACACACACACGTGTGTAAACTGACAGTTACGCTCTCTTTTTTTCTCAGGTTTTTCCACTTCCTTCCTTTCTTCCTTCTTCCTTAGTTTCTTTCCATACACCGAACATCATCGCAGTTTTTCTTCAATCAAGTAACAACCTACTATCTGTCATTATTGTTGTTGTTATTGTTGTTGTTGTTGTTATTGTTGTTGTTATTGTTGTCTATTGTTATATTGTTATTCACTGAAATACATCGCATGTAAAAACGGATTCACTGTGGAACAATCTTGAAAATCGGATGCAGTTTTCTCTCTTTTCGATATAAAGATTCTACTGGGCATGTTTTCCGCCCAACAGCTCCAGCTTTTCTTATCCTGGTAGAGCGAAATCATGTTGTCACATCACACGAGGGTTACCTGTAAACTAAAGTAAAGTATAGTAAAGTGATTGTTATTCTTACTACTGTTACTACTGTTGATTTTTCCTCCTTTTAATTGAGGTAATTATTAAATAATTACAGTCATTAGTATTCTTATTGGAGTAGTTGTTGTTGTTGTTATTGTTGCTATTATATCATCAACATTTTAGTGCTTTTATTCTCTTGAGATTGTGATTGTTTTTTTTTTAAATGTTTCTTAAGCACAATACTTTTTTAAAGACCATCTATTGAATATAATTACAGTTACATTTTATCATCAGTTCCCACTATTTTTTTAATAAATCCGATCTTAAGTAAAAACTTGATTATTTGTTTTTCTTTACAAAAGATAATTCTTCCCTTCATTTCACTAAATTTAAATATTTTTGTTTAGTTCTTTAAAATCTTTTCGATTTCGATTTTGTCAAGATTTAGAATTATAGAATTATTTTTTATTTGATTCTGATATTAATTTTTGGATTATTTAGGATTTCTAAAAACGTTCCGTCATTTTTACAGACTGCTTCATATTTTTATTATTTTCTCACTCCCAAAAAAAAAAAACACATAATTGTTGGGGTTCCCTAAAATTGTAGCCACTCCTCAAAAGTGGCAATAAATTATCACCAACACAGAGAGTTACAAATGTAATAGAACTAATAAAACTAATAATAATAATAATTTAAATACGAAAATGAAAAGTGAACTAATTAGTAATTGCAACACAGACAGACAGACAGACAGACAGACAGAGAGATAGATTGTAACAATAACAAGAACAACAACCACAACAAAAGACACATCAACAATAAAATAAAACATAAGAAAAACATCTCTGTGGCACTTGTTTGATGCAGCAGCAGGAGCAGCAACAAAAAACAACAACAACAACAATAAAAGAGGTATAGAAGCACCAGATGCAGAAGCAACAACAACACTAACATTGGCATCATCAGTACAGCAGCAGTAACGATTATTGTTGCTTTTTATAGGTAACAGCAGCAAAAACAAGAGCAAAAACTACAGCCACCAGAACAACAACAAGAAAATCACCACCACCGCCATCAACAACAACAACAACAACAACACCATCAACAACAACAACAACAACAATAATACCAAAAGTAGCAATCAAAGTCGAGCGACAACAACAACAACAGCAACAACAACAACTACAAAGACTAAGGAGTGGCAAGTGGCGTTTTATTAGCATTTCATGTGGTTGTTGGTTGTTATTAATATTGTTTCATTGTTGTTGTTTTTGATGTTGTTTATGTTGATGTTGTTTCTGTTGTTGTTTCTGTTGTGGTTGCTGTTGCTTTACATCAACTTTTCTTATGATTACTTGCTTTGAATTATTTTACTACACTTTTATGTTGTTGATGTAGTTTCTGTTGTTGTTGTTGCTTCTGTTGTTCTCATACTTGTCTTGTATATCATCAAGACAAGGATGAAGACATGAACGCGGTGTTTGGAGGCTGTGACGGGGCGTTAGGGGGCTGCATTTAGACGTCATACATCGCTGACTCTGTGCCATTTAAATGTGATAAAACGTCAGTGAAATAAACGAATTAATTACTTTATCCAGATTTTTAATGTGAGAGTTTGATAATTATACCAGCACAAGAAATAATAATAACAACAGCAACCAAACAAAAGAATAATAATAGCAGAAATAATAATAATAATAATTATAATATTAGTAATAATAATGATAATAGTAGTAATAATATTATAAATATAACTAATCATGAAATGAATTAAAGTAGAACTCAATAAAGTCATTTAAATCATATACAAATAAAAGATTATTCTAAAAAGCCATTCATTCTAAATAAAGATAATTTTAAAGGCCTTTTAAAACCATTGAACTGTTAATAAGGTACTTTGAATTACCCTAAAAGGGTTTGTTCAATCTTAAAGCTTCATTCCACAACTAATATTAAAATCAGCCACACAAAAAATCAATCACAGAAAACAATCAATAAAATAACACAACCTCTTCATCGGCCTCTTAACCAGAAGCTGTCAAAACGTATTCGTACTTCAAACGCCCCCTCTACCCCGCCATTTATGACAAAACTGTAAAAACAATGATAATAATAACGATAATAATAACGATGATCGTGGTGATGATGTTGAAAACCTTTGTTTACAACTTGAACGTTGCCAACTGACAGCTACAAAAGCGCTGTCGAATATTCATTGCAGTTGATGTACGATGGGACGTCATCTCGACGCGTGACCAACTCTTGTTGCACTGACACCAAGCGACTTGGGATCAACCGGGGGTCAACTCGAAGCCAAACTTGAGTCTTGCCTCTCACAGCGATGACATTAACGACGCGTCGTCTCTTTGTAAAGTGGCGGCTTTTAATGCTTAAATATTGTACATAAATAAAAGGATTTTAATTGAATTTCTTCCAAAAGAAAAACACAAAAAAAAAAACGATCTGTCATGCATCAAACACTTGAGTATCTTTAAGCTTTCCTTAATTTGTACTTAAGTTTTGTTAACAAGTTTCTATTAAATACTAACTAGAAGTGATTTAGGTTTCAATTTATACTTTCAAATTATGTTTCTTATGTCATATTATATGTTTTCGCTCTTTTATTTAATTGAATTTAATTTAATGTAAATTAATTTAATGCACTTTAATTTTTCCAGCCGAACCCTTCATTATTTTTCTGCTCTCCACTCTCACGCAGCGTCACCTCATTACTAAAAAAACGACTGCTGTCAAAAATCACGAAACTACAAATCAAAAACCGAACGAAAAAAAAAAAATCCAAAAACAAAACACTATCCCATTAACTGTAACCAAACGAAAACAACCCAGAAAACCCCCAAATAATGAACAGGAAATTTTTTGAATTGCTTTATATAATTTGCACTCTTTTCACATCATCAACAATCGAACACAGCGACGTCGAGTTGTTAGTGAGAAATGCAAGCCAACCGAAGTCACGCAGAGCGAAACCTCAAACCAAATAAGATATTCGCGTATATAGTATACTATACAGTATAACCTTAACGATGGACAATATCTTGTGCGAATATGCACAAGCCCAAGCCAATATATCATCACGAGTAGGAAAGCACATGTACATATCTTGCTGAGTGAAAAGTGAGTGAATTTTTATTTTCTGAACAAGCAGTGTAACACAAACAAATAAAAATACAACAACATTTTCTGCAACACTTCTCTGAATATCATCTGTCTACCTGTCTGGCTGTTTGTGTGTCTGTCTGTATGTCTGTCTAACTGATTGTTGGTATGGCTGTCTATCATCAATAATGAGCAAACGAACACGCGGTGTTGCTCTAAAAAGACAACAGCAACAACAGAAGTTGCCATAATAATAATAACAACAACAACAACAACAACAACAATAACAACAACAACAACTGCACTACTATTATCTCTCCTAATAAAACAACAACAAAAACAAACTAAGCAGCTCCAAGAAGCAGCATCTATACACTGTTTTTTTTTTTCTCTTAGCGATGTGGGAGAAATTTTTACAATACAATGGGTTTAACATGTGAAACATACGATAAAAAAAACGTACGGTATAAAAACAACAAAAACAAAGAAACTAATAAAAACTTAAAATGAAAATAATTACTAACAAGCGAATTACTGTGGGAATTATTTGTGGGTTGTGATTGATTTTATTGATAATACATTTTGACGTTTCGCCTCGCGATTTGTTTCGATTTTTATCTTGATGTCTTATAAATTTATTTATATTTAAGAAGGTTGTTTAAAGAAGTTAAATTTAAAGTATTTTTTAGTGTTGTAAACAAATTATAATTTACATTTCATTGCTTTTGAGAAGATTTGATAGAAATTCTATTCTTTAAGCCAAGTCGATATCTTGTCTTGTCTTAATTTCTGTAAGATTGATTCTCTAGGGATTTGAGTTTAGACGATTTTTAAGTTTCTCAGATTATAAACAAAACCTAAATACACTGCAGATTATAAACTTCATCTTCTCGGACGTTTTTCTCTTATTAATCAGTAGTTTATATCTTTTGTCTTCTAGTTTGTTCCACTGTTTTACTAAAATTGAAGTTTTTTTTTGGATGTCTTATTAAATCAGGAAAAATAGTTGTATTATTGTTGTTGCTGTGGGTCACTCAACTTTGTGCCGATGCTATACTTTTCGAAGTATTCATCATGTGTCTTGAAATGATTAGATGAGGTCTCAGAGAAAAACCCCGCAGACACGCAGACAGACAGACTGGCAGCTCATTAAAAATAGTTTCCCCCATTTTTTGCAGGCAAAAAAAAAAAAATCTCATTTGCACCAAGACAAGCATCCATAAAATATACATAAAGGTATTTTATATAGTAATAATATTGTATATAAAGTGTATTTTTTTTATGCAAAGTAAAATTTATTAACTAACCAGGAAAAGTCATTAAAAATGTCTTTACTTAAAACTGTAACTTAAAAAGATTCAGAAAGAATTCTTGTGAGTTCTATAAAACAAATTTCTTTTATTGAAAATACCTCCTCAAAATCTTCTTTAAATCTTTTTTTAAACTTTTTTAATGAAAGAATGACCTTTGAACTAATCTTTTTGAATAGTTTTGTAGACTTCGAGACCTTTTCGAAAATGTTTCTCGTATTATAACCTGTAATAAAATTTATTGACTTTTTTAAAATCAAAATATATTCACTGCAATTAAGACATAGAAATGGGTTAAAATATCTCTAGTAAATACTCAATATATACGAGGACTCAATAGGTTTTTTAAGAGTCTTTCTTTTTCTCTATATTTTATGAGAAACTTGTTGTTGTCAATTTCAGGATGTTTTTTATTTTAGTTTCTGTTTCTTTTTACCTATTTTTTACTTATTTTTTTCCTGTAATTGCCGATCGATCGGTCGGTCGGTCTATCGTTCGATTGGTGCGTCGATTGGTTGGTTGGTTGGTTGGTTGGTTGGTGGGTCTTTTGTCGTTTTCCTACCTGTCCGATTCATTTCAGTTCGATCTGGTTTGAACAGCTGCCATCGATTGGGCGTGATTTAGTTGTTAATAAAATGGCAACAAAAACTGGCAACAGAGACCAAACTCTCTTTTAGTGGCTTTCTTCGACGTTATGTCTTAATTAAACCAATCGGTGGATCAAACTTTAAAGTTTTATTCATAAGCGAATTTATTAAGCTACTTTTTGTGCATTTTAAATGTTTTTGTTGTTGTTATTGTTGTTTTTTATTGTTTTTTATTGGGTTTCTCTTGCAACTGTTCGCTGCTGTTCGCGGTTTTTGGTTGTTGATTACTTTTGTTGTTGTTGCTATTAATACTGCTGCTGTTGTTACTATTGATTTTCCCCTCCCCCATCCTACTACCTCCTCCCACCCTCCACCCATTAACAACTTTGTTGTACGTTCTGGATTGTTTTATTGATTAATTTATGGTTGATGCTATGGTGCTATCATTTCAATTTAAATTTTCTTCTACTTTTATTGAGGATAATTTTTACAATCGATTTTTAAATAATCGATTCATCAAATGATACTGATTTCATCAGATTTTCAATAGAAGGGCATCATGAAGAAGACCCTCAAGAATTTTTCTACAAACCCGATCTTGTTTAAAGTACTTCTTTATAGATTTTAGCAATATTGGTTTTGATTTCGAAATGAATGTGTATCGTTTTCAATAAAATTTTAATTAATATTCCCCATTATAATAACATCAGCTTTTGTGATTTAATTGTTGAATGTGCTTTGATTAAATTTATTTGATTTTTATTTTGATTTTATTTTTTTTTTATTTACGCTATTGATTTTAATTCAACATAGTATTTAAATTGTTGAGTATTCATTTTAATTTAAGCAAATTTTTTTATCTTTTAATCAAAATCTGCCACGCCTCCTTGCCGAATGAACCCTTTCACTTTCGGGTGTAGAGTATAATGAGTTATTATTATAGTGAGTTTATTATTAAAATTGTTGTTGGGATCGTGATTAAAGTTCAAAATGCTAGTCTTCTGTCAGCTTCTGGATTTTTTTTAAATACTGTATTTTAAATTACGAGTGTAATAAAATCAAAACTTTAACTATTATGACATTCTTAATTATTCCTAATCATAATAATAAGATTTATGAAAATGAGTCGTTAAGCTCGTTAAGTAGCTGAAATTCCATTTTAAGAATAAGTAACATGAAGAGATCTAAAAAAGAAACCAACAATAAACATTGAAGTCATCCTTTACGATGTGAAATTAATGCATCTCTATAATTTAATGTAGATTTCACTTTTTCTTCTATAATAATAGTGAATAAACTAATGAATTCAAAAGTTTAGTTAAGTACCGCATTAAGCACTGTCTGGGATCTGAGGTTCGTTACATGATACAACCACATGTAAGAACATCGATTTACATATTCGATATTGTTATGCAAATAGAGTATGTAACAAAGGAAAAATTACTGCCTGTTTCATTATAGTGCAATCTGAATGATTGAAATAATTACAGCAGCCGTCAACAAGAAATTATTTCCGTGCTACTGGAAATATGTTAATAATTTAACTAAAACTGAATGAGAGTAAGAAAAAACTATTGTGAGAAGGTGTGGAAAGTCATAAGAGTGACTCTCTCTCTCTCGCTCTCTCTCGCTCTACTATAACTTCATCAAGCCGTCAGTTCTCTCTCTCTCTCTCTCTCTCCGAATTAATCTCTCTCAAAAGAAAGCTCTCAGAAAATGTTTAACACATTGTTAAATTTTTTAAAACATGATTTAGAATTAAAGGAAGTCAAAAGTAATATATTTTTATTATTTAATAAAAATGTTATTAAGTTTTATTATAAAAATAGACCGGGTTCAATTCACTTAAATTTTATTATCTATTTAATGTTTTTAATAATTATAATTTTGCACAGCAACAATGACACAATCAAAGTTAATCTCTAAAAATCTTATTTAAACTTCCGTTGATTTCTTAAATTAGTAACTTTGCAAAATTATATTATACAATGTAAAATAAAAAAAAAAAATTTTGCGGATGTTGAATGTTGAAGACGAAAAACTTTGGTCAAGGAAAGGTTCATCACCAAAGAGACGAGGTTACTAATAATAAAAGCCACTAATAAGAAGAAACCCAAGGAGAAGGAGAAGAAGCAGAAGCAGATTAAGATTAATATACCAACAAACAAAATAAAAACTAATTTCAACAAATTTTCAACGTCCGGTCATTAAGAGGTTATATCCAAGTATATCTTCGGGCCAAATTAAGAAATACAAATATTAAACAAATTAAATTTGATTTCTTTTAATGAATAAAATATGGAAGTGACTCGTAACGATCAGAAACGTAACGAAGCTAAACGTAACGAAGCTAAACGTAACGACGGCTAAACACACAAATTTAGAAATTGTTTTTGTCTATTTAAAAAACCGTTAAAATAATGAAAAGTATCAGTAATAATAATGAAGGTATTATGTGAAAATAATAAATAAACACCAAAAACCGCTAAGAATTAAATCAAATGTTGAGGGGGGCAAATAAAATGGTTCATATGACATTTAAAAAGAAACACTCTGAAGACCCCAGAGCCCAAGAAGTTTATAGTACATAAGTTTCGAAAGCTCAAAAGAATGATATGAATAAAAACCAGAAAGAGTGTTAACTGCGGCCTGGCCGAAGTTCGTATACCCTACACACGTTTACTTAAAAATTGGTCGTGGCAATGGTCTATTTTTTTTGCCTTTTCAATCTCAAATAGCCAGTGATGACAGAGAATATTCATGCCAAATTTGGTGAAAATATCTCTATTCGTCCTTCTGTAATGGAATTTTATTTAATTAGTGGGCGGATCACGCCCATTTGTGGTAGTATTTTTTTGGTCAGAGACAGTGTACTTGTGGACAAAATTTCGACCGCAAATTCGTTTTACAACCTGGGAAATTGAGCTTTAAGCATGGATGTATTGACATTCTCCATAAAAGGTAGGCGTGGTAATGGTCCGATTTTGCCCATTTCCAAAGCGATGAGTTTCTAAGGTTAAACAATATTCGCGCCAAATTTGATAAAAATATCTCTATTCGTTCTCTTGTAATCGAGTTTTCTTTAATTAGTGGGCGGACCACGCCCATTTTTGGTGATCTGTTTTGGTCCAGAAGTTTTGTTTGGACTTCTGGGCAAAATTTCAACCTCAAATTCGATCTACAAGCTAAGAAATTGAGCTATAAGCATGGATGAATTTATGTTCACTATAAAAAGTAGGCGTGGTAATGATCCGATTTTGCCCATTTTCAATAGCGATGAGTTTCTAGCGATAGACAATATTCGTGCCAAGTTTCATGAAGATATCTCTATTCGTTCTCTTGTAATCGTGATTTCCACAGACAGACAGACAGACAGACAGACAGACAGACAGACAGACAGACAGACAGACAGACAGACAGACAGACAGACGGACATGGCTAAATCGACTCAGGAGGTCACGCTGATCAAGAATATATATACTTTTCTATACCTGTCACGCCTCCTTTAATGCGTTACAAACGGAAGCAGTAAGTGAATATACCCTATTCACTTCGTGTGTAGGGTATAAAAAGATCCCAAGAATGTGCTGGTGTTGCTGCTTTTCTTCTTCTGCTCCTGGTTCTTCTGCCATTCTGACATTCCCCCTCTCCTCGTTCACCACTCTTTGTTCACCATTTCAAAAGTCCCCCAGAATTCAACACGATCGCATTTCGCAGCGTTGCCCTAAACAACTTGGCTTCATGTACGAGATCTTTATGCATCTTCTCTCACCTGATACTTAATAAAATCTTTATTTTTTCTCATTCTCGCTCTCTTTCTGATCGTCTCTCTTCTCTCTTGTCTCTTTTTGTAGATTTTGCAGTTCAGCGAATGACGACGATTCGGCTCCATCGGATCCATCTGAGTCGGCCGACAGCAGCAAGCAACAGCAACTTGAAATTAACGGCTAGCAGTCAGAATTCGTCTGTCGTCGTGTGTTGTCGTCGTCGCGATCATCGTCGCCGCCACCATCGTCGTCGTTACGTGCGCCATCGTAGTCAGCGTCATTCATCTACGTTGAATGATTTGTGTTTTGCTCCCCGGTGTTGCGTTGTGTGCGTCATAAAGCAGCGCATGCGTGCGGTGTTGCAGCCAAAAGTCCAACAGAAAAGAATGATAACATATAATTTTCACACTTAAATTACAACAATTTAACATATAATTAGTGATATTTTTTATTGTGTTGTAAACTATACTCGTACAACACAAACACACACACACCACACACACAAACACACACACGAGACAAAAAAGTTCCTTATAAATTTTCTGCGATTAGCAGAAAGAATTGCTTTACGCGGTTTCTTTTGTCGTCTTCTTCGAAAGGATAATCAAAGGGAGAAAACAAGAATAGCAACTAAACAACAGCAACAACAACAACAACAACAACAACAACAACAACAATATAATCACAACAACAACAGCATTAATAGCAACGCCATGGGCACCAAATCACCGGGTGGTCCACAGCGATGCCGCCTGATATTGCAACAGTGTCTGGCCATACAACTGAGCAAACCCGGTCACACGCCTGAGGATTTCTGGATGTATGACTCCGGTTACATGATATTTCAGGTGAGTAATTGTTGCAGTATTTATGGGAGATTTAAATTACAGTTATGAATGCCTTTTCAAAGACCTTGGAAAAAAAATTAAATATATACGCTTGAAAATGTATGGATTTATTTTGAGTGATGTGATGTAATTCGAACTCAGAACTGCGTTGATTCTGTATCTGAATATGTACCTGAAATGTATCTGTTCTTATTTGCACTATTTGGGTATAATCAGAACTTTAGATCTGAAAAGATTCCTATTTATATAGGATATTTATATATATACCCTTAAATTATTTCAAGGGTCATATTTTATTTCCTCTTCTTATCTTATGACTGTTGGAATCTATGGATCATGGAGTTATTAATGAAATGGAATAGATCAGTATTATAGATCAATAGTATAGATCAATGGATCTATACTAGTTGTATGGATCAATGGATCTATATTAGTTTGAAATGAATGCAGTTCTCTGCACACTCAGAACACTCACTTTGGGTCTATCTTTCCCTCAATCTTTGGCCCTATATTCGAGCCTCCTTTTGACCTATCTTTTGGCCTATCTTTGGGAATAACTTCGGTCTTATCTTGGATTATAACATGTCTGAATACCTGATAGTTGGTTAAATTCAGTCGAAGTTCTTATTTATGTACTTCTTAATCAAAAGGGCTAAACTATAAACCGATGGCCTTTCGGGGCCAATATAAATCAACCCAAGTCGCATTATTTTCTAAAAGCCCAAACCAAAAGTGTACACTGCCAAAGTACAAGTAACTCCTTCGTTGCAACTCTTTCTTTGGCTTCATTCCATGGTGCACATTTAGAAATTTCCAAATTTGCATTCTACACACGTAGATTTACAGATTGCAGTTACAAGCCATTGCACTCTATATAAATTTGAAAATTCCTTTTGAAATTGTTTCTTTTAATTTTGGTTCAAGCGAATGCCAACAACAACAACAGCTGCAGCTAACTCTATAGTATATCTAAGGCATGTAAAATACTGCATAAATACGGCAACGACTTATGCCATCGAAGGGCGTCGTAAAGACTAGACAGACAGGGCTTCTCTGCCCTCCACTCCGCTCCCCTTCGCTCCCCTCACCCGCATCGCGTACCTCCACGAAACTAGAGCGCTATTGTTCTCGGCTTGTTATTGATGACTTTGAGAAGTTATTGCATTAAATTGCACTTTTTCCGGATGGGAAAAAAGGTTGGCGTTTTGTTGCACTCTTCCGACTTCCCATTGAGTTGAATCCGAATCCGAATTCGAATCCTTCCTCAACATAAAATTTGTTGTGAAGGTTCAGTTTGGGAAAATAGGAAATGAATAGATAAGAAATAACGGTAGAGCAGACATAATAGAAGAACCCGGTTTCCCGTCGTCCCGCCTTCCTTCCTTCGCGTCTGGCAAGCTTCAAGTTTGAGTCTGACGAATTAAAAATTGCAATTTTATTTGTTGTAGTTGTTGCTGGTGTTACTGTTGGTGTTGCTTCTATTGTTGTTATTTCTGTTGTTGTTACTGTGCTCGATACTTAGTTGAATTTATTGCCAAAAAATTGTAAACAACGCCAGATCATTTATCATTGTTTGCCAGCCAGAGACAGGTTCGTTAATTTTTTTAACTTTTTTAATTTTTATTTTCTTTTCTTTTCTTTTTTTTTTTTGGTAAAATAAATTGTTTGTTTAATTTTTCGTTTTGCGGTTTTGTTTTTCAGTTAAGTTCGAAAAGATGAAAGATGAAGATAAAAGCGCTTTGTAAGGGCGTAGAAGGTCTCGGTCGAACGTCTATAATGCTTGAATGTACTATTGTACATGTACACAGACACATACGTATGTGTCTGTAGCAATGAATTCCTTTCCACAACAGATGCAACAATAGTAACAACTTACTTTTGTTATTATCATTGCCATGTTGAATGGAGTGTGTTTTTTTACGAAACCTGTACTAGAAAAAGCAGCATAAATAATTTATTTCAAATGATATCGAAAAGGTTAACTAATTAAATATAACTTCGTGCATTTTTCAGTTTTGTATTTTCTCAAATACAGTTGGGGTTTTTTTTTATTTTATTTAATTTTTTCCATTGGTTACTGATGCGTAAAATTTACTCAAGGTACCCTTATTTACTTCATTCACGTACTCAGCTTTGTTGTTCACTTTTGTAGACAATAACACGAGTTTTCTCAGGAACTGTTGACCGATCAGCGATGAGAGAGAGGGGAGAGACGGGTACCGAGAGTTTGGGGGTAATCAAAAATCAATCGACTTGAACGAATCTATTTTTCACTTTCTTAAGGTTAGCCTGGGTCAAGGTTAAGTTCAAAGTTCTCCTCACTTTCCAACTTAAGTTGAGTGGAGTCAAGTCGAATTGAGTTAGTTTTAAACGGTTACGCGTCACGGAAAAGTTATGTTGTTATTAGGAAAAACTTACAAATGAAAATTTTTAGTTTAGTGTAATTCAGAAACGGCAACTCTGTACAATTGTATTCGAGGTCAGCTTGGATTAGTTTAGATTCGATTGGAATCTTATTGGAATCGATGAGATTAGGTTAGATTGATGGATTTAATGCTTGGATAACAATCTTTTATTAGACTAGATTAGATTCGATTAGATTAGATTGGATTAGATGAGCTTGTGTTTGATTTCATTATATTATATGGGTTAGTGTACAGGATCTCGTATTGAATGCTTTCTTAGAACAAACAGCTTAAACTGAGGGTCTTTTAAACTCTTTCTAAAGTTAAAAGAGCAGAGTTCAGGTTAATTATTGTTATTGAGATATTAAAATAGTATATCCTCCCATCTGATGTTACTGTCACTTATAAAGTGTGGTCCTGTCACTTCAGTTGCGTTCTTGAACAGGTTAATTACGAGTGTAGATAGACAAAAATAAATGTTAAAACATTAAAATGTATTTCCTCATCTGTTGTCATTGTAGCTGTCACTTGTTTAATGTACTGTTGTCACTCAGTGCTGCTGTTGTACAGCTGTCTAGCTGACATTTGATGTTAATTAAATTAAACGAATATCTAACAGTTCCCCACCCCCTCCCCACCCCATCACCAGGCTGATTGAAATTAATACAAGCCTTCTCTCTATAAGAAAACGTAGAATTTTTAGTATCAGTTGAAAAGATGTTAATTTAGACGTTGATTGAATTGAAAATGTTTCTATAATTTATTCCTCTCCTTCTAAGTCTCTTTCTCTCTCTCTTTCTCTCTCGCCCTCTCTCTCTATCTCTCTCTCTCTCTCTCTCATGTATCACTACATGCAGCTGCTGTACTACCGCATGACCGAATTTTATTGTAATCCGTTTCGGACACCTGGCCACAAGTCTTCTCTAGCTTGTTAACTACTGATATCTCGTTACAAAACATTGGCTAATTAAATAATCGCCAGACATCGATGCCATTTTAATTGGTTGCAATGATTATTTCCAGCAACGTTTTTAATGCCACTAAAAATTTACACAACCGATACAAAGCTGTGAATTTAATTACAATTTTCAACGGGCATTAAGAAGAACGGGGAAATCATGAATCGAATGAATTGCGTCATGAATCACTTTGCGAACAAAGCAAACGATTTTCATTGAAATCGCTTTGATCGCCGCTCTTCAATTCATCACTTGTTCTCTATATATGAACATTTTCATTTAGAGAAATACAAATACAAATACACAGCAAGAAACCGATTGGAATTCGAATGATTTTTGAAGCTATTCACTTTAGTAACAAAGAAGAACTCGTGAGAAGAGAGTCATAGAAATTTTAAGCATTTAATTGAGTTACTAGAAGAGTTTAAGACTTGTTCAATACAGAGGATATAATAAATATAATAGTATATCAGATTTACAGTTACTTTTCTGATAATACACTTTTATGTAATGCAATATTATTTTCAATACAAAAGATTATGAAATTCAAACTTGAAGTATGTGGAACTAAATTGAATTCCTATTTTCTTGGTTTTGCGAATTGGAAACTTGAAATCTAATCATTTATTTGAATATAATAAATGTTTTGGTCTATTAATTTATGGATAGTGTGGATTCTGTACAAGTAGATTGATTGATTCTGTACTAATGATTGTCGTCCCAAGGATTTGTTAATCGTCATTCTGTCATGTGTCTTTCTAAGACTGTTTTTAAGTGTATCGTCTACAAATCATTTCATCATTTGACCTGTAGAGGTCGCTGCTACAACTGAGAGCTTGTTACTCAAATGAAACAGATTCATTGAAGAAATGCGAATAACAACATCACAATCATTATGATCAGCATGAAGCATGAAAGCCAACAACATCAACTAAAGTGTCGTCATCATCATCATCATGATTATTGCCATTATTATTATCATCATCATCAAACTTCCCTGCCCGCCCAAGTTGAAGTGTTGAATTTTTAACTGCATTGAATTGAATTCGGTTTCGGAATTGATTATTGTTGGCATTGCATTTCTTGCAGTTGTTGCACGCATCATTCATTGTCAACATCAACTCGAACTGCATTCAAACTGCAAATGAAAATACATCGAAACGCTTGCCGCTGCCGCAGTTTGCGGTTAATGCAATGTTTTCTTTACACTTCAGTTACATTTGATTCAATGATTTCAACCGCAATTCGATTGCTTTAAATTAAATCGTTGTATTGTGATGATGTTGCTGCTGCTGCTGCTTTTCATTTTGATGGCGTTACTGGTAAGAACTACTATAACGGTATCTGTTGCTGTCAAAAGTGACGAGTTGAAGGCTCTTTAAAGTCTAGATTATTGTTTTCTTTTTTTTTTTTATATGGCACAGCAATAAATTGTTGTTTTTCGGATCTAATGTATTTCGTTGCCGTCTCATAGTCACCACATACTATGTTTTTATTTTACAACATCATATCCGCTTACAACAACATATTAACAATAACTATACAACAACACATTAACAATAACAATACAACAACAACAATATTTGTAAATAAATCCTCTTGCATTTCGAAAAACTTCAAAAGTTTTATTAGTTTTTCATGGTTTTTTCATTTTGGTATTTCTGCAATAAATTTAAATCTCAACATCAACTCGAATATTTTTCACATAACATTCCACTTAAGTTCGATTTATTTGATTTTTTTTTAGAAAATAAGAACTCTTAAGTTTTAAAACCCCGTTTCCTTCGTCTGTTAACTACAACAGCTAAACTACAAGCTTCGCATTTCATAGACTAAATCGAGAAACCGATCATGTTAGTAGATATTTGTAGACAAGAGTGTTTTTTCCAATAAACATGAGACCATTATTTACACTTCCAACAAATGTACACATGATAGATATGACATGGTAGCTTTTTCCTCTCTTTTCCTATGTTCAAATGGGTCATGAAGTACATCTTCATTCGATACACACACAGACACACACACACACACACACAGAGAGACTTAGTTTTACTTGTAGTTAGTTCGACTTAAAGTTGGTATAAAGTGCGGTAATCGTCGCTCTGAATTCCTACTCTTATCTTAGAAATAAAACTACGTCATCAATCGATAAACCTTACTTAAGGGAAAACAAAAAATATCTCAAATTTTAGCTGGGATAAAAGTTAGTCTGAGTTAGGAAAGAAAAATAAAAGAATTCCTCAACTTTTCTTTGAACTTTTTCCTTCAATCATTTGATTTTGCTTCTAAGAAGTTTTCCTGTCCTCTTTTCTACGAAGGATCAAAGGTATTTAATTTGAGATAAAACTACTTCATGTCTTTAAAGTGTATTCTTGTGAATTCATTATGTATTTCTTTTGATGACTCATCGTAAAGGGAAAGAGTTGGAATATGGGCCAGATAATCATATCTGCAGAAATAAGGAACTAGATCTGGATTGGGAAATAAACGAGACTATACTGGTACCACTTGCGTTGATGTGAAGATGATCCCGAATGAGTTCGGGTGATCTCGGATGAGTTCCGATGAGTTCGGATGAGTTCGAATGATTTGGGAGGATCCCGAATGAGCCAAATGTTCTTATGTCTTATTCCACCATACTGATGAACTCTCTAGGAATTACAAGCATCTGAGCGCTCAGTGGCAATTTTTACGCAGCGAGAGAGACCCAGGTTCAAATCCTTAGAGAACATATGGAATTTTTTTTGTTTTTATGTTCTTTTATTAGTCTTATGTAAAAAAAAATGTATAAAAAAACAAGATAATGATTAATATTTCATTTTGGTTGGATTTACGTTTCATTTCATGTGAAAAATATTTAATTAATTTAGTGCTTAATATAGTGCATGCAATATTGTCGATTTTATGCTATTCAGGCGATATTTTTCGACAAGTTCACGAATTAAGTGACCAGACCTCGCTTGCTACAGCTTTTATTACGCCACTATTTTGCTTCATTCATAAATCATGAAATTTATTGGTCAGCGTTTAATGGCGATCGTCTTCTCCTTCTATCTTTACTCCTCTATATCCGTTTCTCTACCTGCCCGGATGTCTGCTGTCTGCCTCTGTCACACCTCCCTCACTCCCTCCCTCTCTCCCTGCCACCCTGCATCTGTTTGTGTCTCAACTCTTGTGTCGTTTATTAAAATTTATGCATTTGCATAACATCAAGGACGAAATTACAACAATAAAGGACCCACGACACTCGGAATGTCAGTAACATGCAACACCAGCATGTTGCCGATGTACTCGTCGATAGACACACACAGACATGCATAAATTATCACACACAAGTATGTAAAACAAGAAAAACGAAAAAATAAACAGCACAACAACAACAAAACTCTACCCTGCATTCTCACCGAACAAAAAGCTTATTAATAAACGTCGCTTTTCTGCTTTAATTAAATACACGTAAATTCGCAACTTTATTTCCAGTCCATTCAATTAAAATTGTCAGCGCGAAATTTTAAAATTTCAGTGTTGAGAAGCAAATTGCTCCGTATTTCAATAAAAATACTTCAGCCTCGGAATTTTAAAAATACTTCGGATTATATTTAAATGGATTAAAGTGAAATAAAAGGCGGAAAAATATAAAAATAACAACAATAATTGTGTTTATTATAAATATACTCGTACTGATATTATTATTCTACAGATACGCAGCATTTTCTTTACATCGATTGAATAATAATTACAAAAGTTGTGCAAAAGTTTATATTAAATTATAATAATGTATTAAATAAATGCATAACTTTTGAATTATATTTAGATTTGATGGAATTTTTAATTAAAAAAACTGAATTTAATGCACTGAATGTAAGGCAATGAATTAAATGCATTATTATGAAGTTCAAATTAGGTGAAAGTATTAATTAATGCATTATTATGGATGCATTTGTTTACAACGTAATTACAATAAATTAATCAAGAGAGCATTCTATTTCCATAAAAATTCTAGACACCATTTTTGTGAGTAGAGGAAATGAAATGAAAAAAGAAACAAACTGAAAGTAGAAGGAACAGGAATACAACACTATTAAAAAGGAGTCACTAACAAGCAAAAAAAAAAAAAAAAAACTGGTAAAATTATATTAATTGAAGCAGACGGGGAAGAAGCATAAATCAAACCTGAATTTTCTCAGAAATACACCGACAACAAACAAGTTTAGGTCAACTTTTTAATTCTTTATTTAATATTCTGCACGTTCTCGATTTTATTTAACTTCAGCTCCGAACCCTTTTTTTATGATCGGTTCTTCATTTTATTTTCTTTCTGTTTTTCTTTTTTTTTTTTTTGCTGTTGTAGTTTTATGAGCTCTTTTGAGAAATGCGTCGTTGGAGTTGAAATTGAAGTTGGACCCGGAGCTGGAGCTGGAGTTGGCGTTGGACCTCATGGTTTTAACGATGCTTTTAAAACGCCTCAAAGCAAAAAAGAAAAATGCAAATTCAAAGTAATTCTAAGCTGAACCTCTTCCAAAGACTGGTCGTGTCCGATCCATCCGACTCATCCTAAAAATGCACAATTTTTCGCAAAAACCTGTTAAATGTTGTGGAATGATGTTTAAAAACCAGCGAATACTGTTGACGACGACAAAAGCCGGGTTGGTTTTGTTTGTTTGCTTGCTTGTTGTTGCTGATGTTGTTGTTGTTATTTTATGAGCCGTGCCGGCGGTAGAACTTTATTGTTGTGAGAAGATTGGGTTTTGTTTTTTTTTTTTTTTTGGTTTGTTTCTTTTTTTCCGACCAACAACAGGTTTTTCACTTGGCAAAGCTGTGGCTTTATAAGCGAGTTCTTTGTTTGGCTAAGCGTTTTTGTTTTTGTATTTGTTGTTGTTGTTGTTTTTTCATTCAACGCACGTGTTTGACTTTGAATTTTTCATTTGAGTCGAGCTGAACTGAACTGCGCTTGAATTGATTTCTGAAATCGCGAATCATCACCATGGTTAATAGAACATGGCTTAAAACAAAGCCAGTCAAGGTTATCTCTATCATACAAACGCCTGGATGTGTGTGTGTGTGTGTGTATGTGTGTGAGTGTGTGTGTGTGAGTTGAGTATAAATAGGTGTCTAGTTTGTTGAATTTATCATTCATTAAACGATGATTTAATATTTGTTGACGATGATTTACAAAGTTTAATACTTTGAAAAATTGGTTTTATTGATTTTAATTTGCAGAAAAAACCAAGAATTTTAATGGCTTTTTTATGTTGCTAAGTGGTAAAATATTTATTACCACTCGATTAGGTAACCTTGGTAACCTTGGATTCTTTCGAAGCCGGCTTTAATAAAGCTTACGATTGGCTTTTATTTGCTTCTTTCATTCTCCAAAAATTCTTAATAACGACGATCTTCTTAATTGATAGAGTAAGAAAAAACTGAACGTATTTTTTTCATGATATTTAACATTTATTCAAACGTTTAAACAGTACTTTAAAATTGTTTCGTTTCAGGAAAAATCCATTAAATTCAAGTGCTCGATAAAACTCTATAAATTTCAGAATCCTGCACAGAAAAACCTGCAGGCAATTTATGCGTTTTATTCACTTCAGTGCTTAATAATAACTTCGATAAAGAGAATAAAAAAAGTCATCTGATCGGAAGAGCCAATATTTTCAGTTCACTTCCGTTTTATCTGTCCGCAGTACAAAAGCTTTTGGCACAACTTCCGTGTCCTGTTTTTTATGCTTGCAACATTTTTTTATCGTACTTTTTGTGCCTTCTTTCGTTCTGCTGCAGCTCAAAAACAATTGTTGTATAATATATCTACAATATATTCGACTATAAACAACCACAAAGCTAACTTTAACAAGAGGGAAAAAATAAAAACAAATACAACAATAAAATCTGGAATAAGAAGCACCAAAAATCGCTTTATATTTATCTCTTCCTTGTATATATCTATTCTATCTATCTAAGGATGAGTTTTTCGCCTTGATTTGGACCGCTTTTAAACCGCTTTGAATTATAATGCCAAAGGGTTTTGTTAAAACGATCCATACTCGTATATTCAATGTTCTATCTATCAATGTTGCTTTCGAAATGGGGCGATTTAATTGTAGAAAAGGGTGAATTCTCGTTGCTTCAATTTTAATTTAAACTCGGTTTATTCAACGTTAAAATTAAAGATAAGCTCTCATACTTTTGGCCTAACGTGTTCTCTAAAAGGTTCTTTTATCATGTTATAAATTTTCAGCAGATTCTGGTTTGAGAACAGTTGTATTTTGAAGCTTCACAGAAGGGTTAAAATAATAAATAATACCGATTTTTAGGGGAAGAAATTGCACAGGGAGCATTTTAATTGGGGCGAAGAAGCGCGGAGAGGGGAAGAGATGAAGAAATTAATTATTACCATTTGCAATTATAACGTGTCGTGTCCTTCATACACGAAACAATGTTCCATTCATATCTCAAGCTTTTTGATACTTATTTATGCGTCTTTTTGCTTCGCCAATACAAAAACCCGCTTACAGTTCACATGCCCTTTATCAATAAATATGCACAAGTATTTTGAATTTCTTTCTTATAAAAGTGTTTTAATGTTTTAATTACAAATCCTGAAAAATAAAAATAAATACTTCTTTCAATAATCCATCATACAGTTTTCAATCCTTCACTCTCACAATTTTTCCCCTCAAATAATACAGAAATAAAAGAGAAAAATCTTGGTTGACAAGCATATCAGCAACTAAACTCGAACAGACAGCAGCAGAGACATAAAAACTGACAGAACTCACTCATGTGACTGACAGAAGGACACATGACAGTATATCAACGGATTACCAACCCATCCACAGAAAGAAATTCCATGCAAGCATAAAGTATTGATTGAAATACAGAACTAATACTAAAACTGAAGCTAAAACTAACTTGAGGAAGATTGCAACTTATGACAGAAATAGAAGTAGTGAAAGGTGGGAGGGGGGGCAGGGGGAGGGTGAGTGCAGGCTGGTAGTTTTTCAAGTGGATACTGGAAAAAGATTTTTGGCACTCATGCATGTCATACGAATGAGGGTGGAATTGACGATTAGAAGGTGATCAAAAGAATGACTCTGTAACCGGTCAAGATTTTGCACATTGTACATGAACAGCATACAAATAAAATTTAATCTTCAACGATATTATGAAGAGTTCGGTTTCTGGGAATGAGTTTTGAAATAATAACGCACAAGACTTGAAATTATATTAGATTGTGTCTATTCGAACCAACCCAAAAGTTGTCCCCTTTTCTATTCCGTTGATGTTTACTTCCTCTTGAGGACCAACCAACCGACCAACCAACCAACCAACCGGCCAACCAACCCCATTCATAGCTTCAACGTGGGTTTGTTTATCTCGGTCGGTTTTAATGTTTATTTACGTGTCTACAGCAGGAGGCCAGCATCTGCAAACTGAGTGTACACTCGTCTATGATGCGATGGTCGTTTATACACTCTGCGTGTGTCTAATGAATGATTTGTAGTCAATTCAATGAAATAATCCAATTAAATGAAATCTTTTAATTTTTATACCCTACACCCGAAGTGTGGAGTGTCTGTCTGTTTGTCTGTCTGTCTGTCTTACTGCCCATCTGTATCTTTGCCTGTCTGTGGAAATCACGATGAATATCTGAATGAAGTTGAGTACTCACCCAAGTTAATATAAGGACGAAAGTGAACATGTGTACATTTTTGGTATTTAGAAGTATCCACCCGGCAAAGAATGGGCGTGGTCCGTCCACTATACCACTTTATACAATACTATATAGAAGATCTTTCTTTGTATAAAATTGATATGACACTTCTATGAACACAAACTGAATCCAATCAGTCCAAAGAAATAGTATCCGTGATTCATCCGAGAATCGGAAGTCCTCTCGGGCCCTGTGCGGCCCATTAGAACCCATTTTTCTCTTTAGCACTTAGCACTTTCTTTTGTATCTCAAATAAAATATACTTGACCAGAAGTCATGTGTTTGTAGGGTATTTCAACTTCGACCAGGCCGAAGATAGTACTTTTTCAGGTTTTACTTTATTTTCATTTTGGCAATATTTCAATCATTCGCAGATGTTGAATAATATATAATAGAAAGGTTGCAATTAAATGAAAGTAAGTCTTGTATAATTTTATTTGATTATATGTATTGTACGATGAGCATTTTTGATCATTGAAAAGATAAAAATTTGTTTCTCTTTTTATTCATGAGCACAGATACTGTGGTTCAGATAACGAACCAGACTTTGTTTGGCTTTAAAATTTCGAACAAATACATTTAATTACTATGTTTGTTTGTTAATGAAGATGATATGATGAATTGTCAAAAAAGAAAAAAAAAACACATATCACTCAATAATCATTTTTCTGGGAGGTATTTTTATCCGAATAAATTGTGCATTATTTGGAAATTGAAACTATAGTATATAGAAACTTATTCGTGTATTAATATTATTATAGTTCTACTCGTAGTAAAAATATCATTACTTCTTCGTCGTGTACTCTTCTTACTGTTCTCTCCTCTCTTCTCTGTAAATAATATTAATAGAAATAATATTAGAACATAATGGAATCCAAGCCGAGCACGCAAACACAAGAAATCCTTTTCTAATCCTAAATAAAATATTCAACAATTTGTGGAAATGGTTTTTCAAACTTCAATTTAAACTTGAAATCAAATTTCCAACTCCAACTCAACAGCACATCATTTAAATCGTGTTGCTTCCGTCATCGAGCGTTTTCATCACCTCCCATCAATCGGAAAAGTAATTGAAATGATCCTTTATTTTTTTGCAAAGTATTTACAAAGCTAAATGAACGAAATTGTTGTACAACAAATGCTGCAAAGTGTTCAGATTGTTTAGCGATCGTCACCAACGTTACGCGTGACATGAAGTTTGAGTTGAAAATTAAATGTTCTCTGTAGTGTCTGTTTCTGTATCCGGGTATCTACCAGTACGAGTATATATCCTTATGTACATAAACACGTACGTATGTTTGTATTTCCTCTTTTCTGAGTGTCTGCACTTTTATTTTTTCAATTTATTCGCTTAGCATACAAAGTAAAGTAAAATCGAAAAATGGTATGAAAAAACAACGAATAGAGAACCATTTTAATTAACTTTACTATTATTTTTGGTTGTTGTTGTCAACTTAAAACTTTTTGCTGCTCACATCTCTCACATGTGCTTGTGTTTATTCACTTTATTGTCACTCGCTAAATATTGGAAGAGAAATCGTTTCATTCGTTTTGGAATAAGAGACGAGCATCGAGAATTGGAAATTGAATTTTTTCATACATCATACATCACACGCCATGCATCATGTCGCATGCAAGCGCCAAGTGATATGTATGAAGTTCAATTGAATTGGTTTTGTTTTGACATTGATGATGGGGTTTTTTCTTCTGTCCTTCATTTATATCCTGAATGGCGATGTGATGAAGACCCAAACTATCGCGTATTCACTTTAAACCCAAGAAGAACGTCAAAATTCGCTGGAAAAAATAAAACGGAAAAGGAATAGAAAATTAAGAAAAAAAAAAAGAAACAACAAATTGAATTGAAATCGAATTGATCGAATCGAAATCGGTGATGAAAAGCTGATTCAACTGAATGATGTGATTGTTGACACTCACAGGAATAGAGAAGGTCGTGAATATTAATTCTTTGTGTTTATTAGAAAGATTTATATACATATATATAACTGTGAGTTACGATGACAATATTGAGTTACGATAACAGTAATGAGTTCAGATGACAAGAAACTTTAAATTCGAGTGACCGCTTTTCGCTTGAAAATTTGACTGTAGTAATTTTTCGAGCAACAACCGCCATCTATACGTCAATGTCAGTTACTGCTGAGCTAGCTACAGTCCCGCGGTATGAACCCGTTGATAAGAATTGATAACCTCTGACTTCTCTCGTCCTCTCAACTTTATTTCAATTAATTTTAATTTATATCGCTCCTGGTTTTTCTCTCGAATAAATTATTTACGCTACATTAAATTTAGTTCAGTGACATCGATTGTGACTCAATAAAAACCATAGAAAAACTCAACACACACAAAAACTCTATTTATGTATTGTAGCTTTCGACTGTTTGGCACTAGATTTCTTTTGAGGATTACAAAAAACATGCTGGAAAATATGAAAATTCTATCAAAACAAGGCATTAGAAGTTCAATTCAAGCAAAATTTCCAACAAAATCCTATTCAGACTCTAAACTATCGTAGAAAAGCTCTAAACTTTAGGGTCGTACGTATGTGGGTACATAAAACAGAGGTCACCATCGAATTGTTGCCAAGTGTAGGGCAAAAAAAGGGGTCACCAGTTGGTTAACAAAGGACATTCGCGAAAGAAATAGCGTATAATATTCGAATGCCAAACATCGCCGGTTGGCATCAAACTAAACGAAGCAAAGCAACAGCAACCAATAAATAAAATTTCCTTGCAAATGCAGTGGGGCCAACATGAAAAATAACATAAGTTTGTTTGTTTTGCTAGTTTTTTCGTCAGTGAATGAAGTGAAGAGGACAGACGTGCAGAATGAAGAAGCACAGAATGAAGAAGTACAGCGATGAAGAATGAAGAAGAGTGGAGTAAAGAACAGGAACAATTTTTGTGTCAAATTGGCAACAACGATGTATCAAGAACATTGCTGCTTCTGCTGTTACTTCAGTACTACTTTTGAGCCAAAAACTCTTTAGCAATAAAAAACAGGGGGAAAAAACAAAATTCAAATGCTGTTGAAAAACCGTTGGTGTTGTTTGGAGTCATCGGATAAAAAAAGGATTTCCTAAAGCAGCAGCACCAGCAGCGAGCCTGCTAATTTTACGCATTAAATGAAGGTACCCAGTTCAGTTCTCAAGGGTTGTGTGCGGAGTTTTTTGCACATTTAAATGTTGCTTGTTTCTCGTGTATTTTGTTGTTGTTGCTGTTGTTGTTTTCGTTGGTGTTGTTGTTGTTGTTGTTTGCCATGCCCGGCAAACCCTTTAATTTATTCCATTGTTTTGCTTAAAATATGTCGCGCTATTTTACTGCCACCAGAACGATCGAAATGCGGCAACGCCGGAAAGGGAACTGGACTGCATTATGTTGTGCCATTTGCAGCGGCACTGTTTATATGACACTTGTGCAGAATTTATGCGCAGAGTGCAAATGAAGGAGAGTGCTGTAAGTTTTGCGGTCATTGCCAGATTGTGGCATTTCAAGGGTCAGGATGAGGTCAAAGAGGAATAAGAACCCCGTCAGGGGACAGGAAGAGGGAGGAAGCGAATGAGGCATGGCTGGCAAAGAATTTCAACACTTCGAACAGTAAGAAACCATCAAAATGTTGCTCGATAAGGTTGGCCAGGATCTGCTGCCAAGTAATTCAGTGTCGAGAGCCAAACTAATTTGGCTTTTTTTATTTGGTTTGAGAAAATCGGTAATATATTCAAATCTAAAATTTTATAAAACAATTTCAGAACTTATCTTTATTATCTGCAACCTCTGATATAGCCAACATATTAAATATATAAGTATATGTATATATTTTAAACTTAGTAGAATTTCAGAATTGAAAACAGAATTTAATCCTAGAATTTCGGTTTATATTATAAAAAGACTTCTCTAGATTTCTTAAGACACTTTTTCTGAATACTTTTATTTCCCTCCCTCATCTTTTCAATACTTTTCATCACTCTACTGCATTTGTACTGATTTGTCTTCAAGTCTTATTAGAACATCTTTCTATAAATAATAAGCTAGATGTTGAAGGTTGATGACATTTCCTATGAACTCAATTCAATCCACTTCCTATACCCCCCTCCCCCCTTCCACCGCACACACACACACACACACACCCCACGGCAAAATCACTTGAACCCTAATAGTATGGTTGCGAGGGGGGGTTAACACAATACAAATAAAAATCATTCCAGGAAGTGGTATTGATTTAAGGCACGTGTTGTGTGTGTGTGTGTTTATGAAAGGATACCCTAACTGAGTGTCTATGATGATGGTGCGTGTCCTTAAACGCTGGCACCAATCAGTTCGAAGGATGTGATGAGGCGTTGGTGGTGCAAATTTGGCAAAAGCTATTTCAAGAAATGTCTAGAAACATTTTACAGAAACTGTTTTCAGTGGGTGTGAAAAATGGGGCTTTCTGCCTTCCAGTAACAAATGTGTAACAAATTCAGCACTTGAATCAGCAGAAAATTTACTCATGTTCATGTACCTGATAAAGTTTTAAACTATCCCCTTCCCCCCTCCTTTCGGAACCACCAGCAACAGCTGAGGCAGAAAATAAGCATAAAGATGGCCCATAAAATTTCCGGCCAAAACAACTTCAAACTCTTCGCCTTTCTTTAGACTTTTTTTAACTCTATAACAATTTATGTTCTATCATTTTGCAGTGCAAAAGTTTCTTTCTAAAGACTTACTTAGATGCTGACGCTTCAAAAATGCTGACAGCAGCAGAAGCAAAGTAATCATTTGATTTTTAATAAAATTGCAATTAAATTAAATTGCAGCTGTTTATCGTGCAATGAAATCTTGTATTTCATAATCATATTCAAGCTATCCGGTTAAAAAACCCAGAAATGGTACAGTCGTTGACCTCCTCTTGGAATTATATACACGAAATCTTATCGTAAGCTTGGCACCGGGACAAGAATGGCAACATTTTTTGCTAATGCAACACTTGCAGTTCAGCGGTCCCTCCTCTTTACATCTCCTTTCTCTTTTGCAGGTCCTTCTACTTTATCTCCTGTTCTGTCTTTCTTTTTATCTACACAGAGTCTAAAGACTCTTGAATTGGAATCGAATATCAAAGTCTGTTGTTGTCATCAGATCCTCTTGAAGCTTGAGGACATCTTCTGAGGTGTTGTTTCTTTAGTGATGTTTAGCAAACATTTTGATATCGCAAACTTCTAAAGCAACTTAAGTATTCTTCTATCAAGTAACCCTCTCTCTATCTTGCTCTCTAATAACCACTAGAAATTACAGTTTGTCAATATATTGATTGAGCTGTATTTATGGAAGCTCTTCAGCAAGGAGAAGTATGACCCAAAAACCTGAAGACAACTCTACAGATACTAAAGATGCTGTTCATACTTAAGACTTAACTAAATATTTGAATACAATTTTAAAAATGTTCGCGAGAAAAACATCTATCACCTTTGTATTTCTTCTTTATTATTTATTATACTTTACAATGTAAAGTTTACATTATTGTACTTTCCGAATAACTTCAATAATTTTGTGTGCTTTTCTTTTAACGCTATTTATATAGTTATTGGATACTAAAGTAATGACTAATGAGTTATTAATACTTTAAATTCAAAATGGATTAAGAATCTGGTGAAATGTATTCAGAATATGTATGTATTGAGAGGTTTATATGTTATACCTTTTTGGCATATAATTATTTTTATATACTATACAATAATTAAGCTTAAACATGTTGTATCCATGAGATTATTTTAATTCGTTTTTAAAATATTCAAAATACTAGAAACTAGCAAATCAAGAAATCAAGGCTTCTTCGTTTTTCACACTACATAAAAAGCAGAATAATTTTAATACTCAGAATTTATACTGGTTTTTTTATAGTTGATTTTTTCCAAGCTAGTAGAAGGAACACACAACTAATAATAAGCAAGATTTGTGCCAAGTTAAAAAAGAATTTAATCACATAAACATGAATCTCATGAATAACACATGTGTTAAAAATTAACGAAAAATTAATGGAGAACAAAACAAAGACTTCTTGTGAACGAAAAAACGAATCACAAAAAGAAACAAAAAAAACACTTTTGGGAGAGATCGAGGGTTCTCATGGAACACACAAAATTCACACCCAAAGAACATTATAGCGATGTTTTATGGCTTAAAAGAATGGGTTAAAAGAATGGTTTTTATTTATGTGTTAAAAGGTTTTATTTCAAAAAACTCCATTCTTATATAATAATACATCAAACTCATCTTTTGAACAACAAATCGTGAACAGAATTACTTCTGAAAAGAAAAAAAATAAACTTTTATTTACGTATGGTTTCTAATCTTTTAACAACTTTTCGATATGAAAAAAATATTCTATAATTCTCAGAGGGTTTTCCATAGAGTATAGTATAAATTAATAGAGTATAGAGGTTATATCGTACTGTGTACTTCATTGATAGATTTTTCTTTTAAGATCCAGAAGATAACAAGTCCTAAATTCTTGCATAGAAAGTAAACAATGTGATTTTTGTTTCTAACTTTGTTTAGTTTTAATTCATTAGATGTTTGTCAAGAACAACTGACCTCAAAATGCTCATGAATAAAGATTTCAAAGTGAGAAGAAATACGATAGAACGACTGTCAAAAACAACGCGGCGAACGAACTGCGAGCATTGTAACTCTATACAAATCGCTGACTCAAATCAAGATTATGCAAAACATGGTGTATAGACGACGACGCTACACGATGTACCACAGATACACAGAAGATTCTGTTCAGTAGACTTCTTCAAATAATTGCCAGCTCGCAGACAAGGCAACAGCTACACAGATCACCAGACACGCTTTACAGCTTTCGCTGAACATGTGCTGCATAATGGAAACTATTAATTTGCCGCAGCAGATTCGACAACAAAAAGGTTATAAAAAACATACTCGTAGTAATAAACTTGGACTGGTAACTCGCGCAGACTACGAAATGTACTCGTAACACAAACCAAAACCTTTTCAATGCAGAAGGAGTGCAAAACTAAACTAAACAAAACCTAGAAAGGAGAAGGGAAGAAGAACCAACCGCCTAATGAATATATTGCGTCAAGAATGAACGCATGTAGCAAGACCTTTAATTAAATAGCAACGTAACAATGACAGCAGCAGCAGCAGTACAGCAGTAGTTAAGAAACCCCAACCACATCGCAAATCCCAGCAGATATACACACATCCGAGATACAGATATAGATCTCAAACTACGAGTACATCTCAAGCGTAACCATGCTGATGATATGCTTTTTTTTGTTAGTGCAAATTATAAAATTTGCAACTGACTGCAATTTCATAATAGTTCATATGAACTCGTATACTACACATCAAGCGTGTAGCTATGAGATACACTTTTAATACAGCCACCTAAGTAGTGGTAAGAAAACTAGCAGATGATATCTTGTTACCACAAAGTCAACTGCAATAACAAGTTTCGGTGTGAAACATCACAATCGCCACCAACAACAATAATTGCTAAACTATTACACTCAAATTATAAGATTTATGAGTCAATTTCATGCTAGAGGATTAAGAGTACTACTCGTATAGCTACTTGTATCTATGAAATACATGTCTATATACATATGCACATATGCACATGTTAGTATGAAGTACAGTGAGTGTAAAACGTCATTCAAGGTTGACTTAACGAACGGCCAGCTGAGTTCTTGGTGCTGCTGTCACTTGATTTAGTTTACAACCAAAAATGTTTCGAATTTTGAAGTTGAAGTTAACTTTAATCCTAACAAATTGAGCATCAGAAAAGGTAATAAATACGCAAAAGAGTTGCGTATTTTTCATGTTAAATGTAGTAGCTATAGATAGATACATATGATGTAATAGATTCATAAAAAAAAACTCAGATCTTTTCTAACACAGAAGTTGGTTGTACCTCAATATTTGTTCAAAACCATTGGACATAATCAGGGTCCTCGCTGAGTCCAATATTCAAATATTCTTTTGGTCTCTTACGGAGGATGGTTTTCTTTAAGGCTAAGATTAGGCACTCAAAGAAAAACCTACCCTAGAAGATAAATATTAGATCGTTTTTGCCAAACTAAGTGTGAATTATAAGCGTGTTGCTCCTGTTCACATGCAACAAAACGATCAAATATATTCAAGAGTATTAAAACGCTATGTACCACAATAAACAATGGACATCTTTACTCCGTATTATTTATCTTAATAGAAGGAATCCCTCCGGAGATACTTAGAACTCTCTGGTCCTAGTATTTTTCGGGAAATGTGGGCAGGTCTTTCCTATGATCACTATAAACGACACTATAAAGTGGATATCAGTCCAACGAAAGAAGAGTTTCACAGATTGTTTTTATTACTACATACTATTTACGAGTATCACTGATTAGTGTTACTTTATCCAAAAGTTATCCTCATCCAAAGTCATCACTTACATGATCGTTGTAGCTGCTCAGTTATGTCTAAATTTTAAAATATTGTGGAATCACATATCTGTGTAACAGCAGCATGTTAAATTTTTTCGAGTTTTGGACCTTCAGCGCCATAGCGAAGCCAATGAATTCGCTACCCTTTAACCGAATGGGTCTCATGAGTGTTAGTCAAGCCGACAGTGTAACAGGGTAACAAGGTAAAGACAATTAGTAGAGCTGTCATGTTGGTTGCAGCTTCCGAACTTCGACTTCTCATGAAGTCGATTTCCAAGAGGAGGTTTTTCAATTAAATTTTTCCATTACATGCTCTTCTTTTCCCTCTTCTTTGAGTGGGAGCTAAAATTCGATGCGGCATCGCTTGTCAAGGCGTCAAGTCATGGATTAAAATTTGTTAAGTAGCGAGTTAGGTTTTTGGTGTTTTTTGTATTTGTACATTTTATTTTACTTTATTTATATTTGTACTTCTTATTTTTCGTATTATACCCTATAAGCTAATCATTACAATGTAGTCTATCAAGACGGGGAGTGACCGGTCCACTTTTAAATAATACCTAACCCATTAAGACCTAAAGGGTACATCACAGATCTGCTATTTTTCACCACAGTTTATTAGGGTCTTGGGATATTTAAACTTCGGCCAGTTCGGAGATAGCGCTGGTTTCTGGTTGGTTTTTTATTTTTTTCGGTTTATTATTTGACTGTTTCGTGATCGCGCTGTGACGGGATCCTGATGGGGCGCCGTTAGGGCGGTGGCAAAGGCGGCGGTGCCGATGACGATGACTGTGACAGCAGCACAAATGTCACCGTAAATGTCAAAATATCCACTTTGGATTTCAGCATTCAAGCATTGTTGTTGGCTGGTTTCATTAGTGTGACTGCGTCTTTGTTATTTATGTTGGTGTCGTTGGTGTTGTTGTTGTTGGTGTTGTTATTGTTGTTGTTGTTGTTGTTTCTGTGTCATGATTATTTCTGATATAAATATATTTATAAATATATATACTTATATACAGTAAGCAGCTGATGGTGATGCAGATGCTGTGGATGCTGCTGCTGCTGCATTCATTCATTGCTGCTGTTCATTATTGTTGTTCATTGCTGTTGTTCATTGTTGTTGCTGTTGTTGTTCATTGCCGTCGTTCATTGCTGCTGTTGTTGTTGTTCATTGCTGCTGTTGCATATCCCGTTATTGTCATCGTTTTTCACTTCCATTTTTTCCATTTCTTTTCTCTTTCATTTCTAATCATGACCAAATTTGGTGGCACACTCTGGTGTTTATTGCAAAACATGGGCTGAAATGATATTTTGTTTGTTTGTTATTCGTATATGTATGTATGTGTAAATGTGTTTGAATGAGAATACGTGTGTGTGTGTGTGTGTGTGAATGTATGCATGTGTTGAATTAATGTGTTTATGACAAGCCGCCTTTTTTGATATGCTTGTACTTTTGTATGATGTGACATTTTTTCCAGTTCATTAAAGTTGCTAGAGTTGGTTAGGGGAAAAAGTGTTCAGCTTCAGTGGCAAGGAATAAAAGTGAAAATGTTTCTTTTTTTATGATTATTTTTATCCTTTTAAAGATGGTTGCCGACTCTGAGTACGTAATTTTTGTACATTTGCTTTTTTTTTAAGTGAACTCAAACCAAAAACGAAGGCGTGGGAAAAGTCTTTTGCGTTTTGCAATTAAATTTAACTTTAAAATTGGCTTAAGTCCAGTTTAATGTTAACCACTGCGTCTAATTTAATTCAATCTCACGCCATATTCAGGGGGGCGGGAGAGGCGTGGCTTTGGGAAGGTGTAACCACAACGCAGACAGCACAAGTTCTAATCTCTTTGCAATGACTGTGAGAAGAGTTGCTCTTTTGTTTGTCTATCTGCTTTTATGACTGTCTGTTTGTGTGTGTGTGTCTTATATGTTTATATGTCTGTCTGTATGTCTGTCTGTCTCTGTACGACTGCAGCTGAAGGCTTACATTTGTTTGGCTATAAGCCAAATTTTCCCAACAGTGCAGAGCTTTTAAGCCAGCAACTTCAAAAGCTTATTTTTTTCTGAGTTTCCTATCTGTGTTGGATTTTAAATTAATGACAGTTTCTGCTATTGTTATCTCACTATAGGAGGGTTTTTTTATTAACAATTTATGTAGCTATTAAAGAAGTTAGAATAAGAAGAAGAAAACAATCTAACTTTGATTTAATAAATACATAAATCGTTAAAACTTTTATCGTTAAGCTTTTACTGTAGTTTCTATCATTTGCATTTAAATTTAATTCAGATAACAATGATGAGAATATTAAAAATATAGTAATAGAAGATAGAAATATTACAAAATATGATCATGTTGTGTATTACATGTTCATATAAAGGATTATCATAGAAGAGATGGATTAAATTATGTACCCAGAGAGGGGAAAATGTCATTTTAACGATATGAGTAAAAAGCGAACCCAGGCACTCATATCGACAGACACCTCAACTGCGACATGTCTCGTAATATATGTATTATAATCGCCTTTCCGTGCCCGTTTTTATTTCTTTCCATTCATACTTAAATTCATAAATCCCGACACTATGAATACATCACCCACTCGATAAAATGTTACGCGCAACGCTTTTAATTACAGCTAGTTACCTGCGTCGTGGGTACTCCGTCCCACCTCCGTCCCAAATCGATGCCCCCGCCATGGACCCGCTGACATAAATCCTCACTGTCGACATTTCCGCATTCGCAGTTCGGCAACAAAGACCACTCCACTCAGTCGTAGAGGCGGTCGTAAACTTAGCGGTGGTCAATGCTTCCAGAAAATCCATACGGCGAAACGGCGCGCGTCATGTTGTCAATAATTCAGGCCGACAACAAAACGGGGCAGCCGGGCAGAGAGAGAGAGAGAGAGAGAGAGAGACCAATAGCAGCAACAACAACAACAGCAACAACAACGCAATGAGCATGAAATAAATGCGCTGTTCGACGGCTGGCTCCATTATTTAGGGCCCGCTATAGACGTAGAAAAGGGAATACGAGAGTCGTGTAATAAACGGCGCGCAGAGTGACACGCGAAACACTTGCATTTGAAGACATGCCCGCGGAAAAGACGACACCCTCGCACGGCACGCAACGGCTCCGCCAGAGGAAACCGTGAAAAATCTCAAGCAACACAAAGGAATCAATCACAGCAACAATGCGTATGTTCAACTAAAAGCGATTGAGATGCAAGACCACAGACCCGATGCAACGTCATAAAACTAGTTGATGCACTGAGGACCGGTCGGTCCTTGCCTTGGCTTCTTCCCCCCTGTGGAGCTTTCTTCTAGAAAAATGTATGCAGCGTCACGACTTGCTTGCGGCACATGTCGACCAGAAGGTGGCGCCACTGTCGCTTGTGGATTGGCGTGAGTTATGAGCAAAATGCGCGCCAATAACGAGCCCAACAGATTTCGTTGATGACATCGTTGTCTGGGGGAGGGGTGGGGAGGGAGGGACCGGTATCTAAGGGAGGCAGGGTTGGCACATCGAATAAGAAACTTGCAGGAATTCCTGCGAGCTGCTTGTTGCTCTGTACGCTTTGCGATCTTCTGTCATGTTCTTCGGCATTTCATTTGCGTTTTCAGTGCGTAAAACAGTTCAACGACCCCGCCCCTTGCCGGGTGCAGAAGGCAAGCATCCCATTAAAATTCCTCAGTGCATAAGTCACGTTGTTCTCGTTGTTGAATTTTGATCCCATTGCGATGGGATCCGTCTGTCTGTCTGTCCGACGAAGGCGCCACGCCATAAGAACTGCATCACCATCCAGGGACAGAGTGAGAGCAGAAAAGGCGTCCGTTGATCGCGGTTCTGATCTGCGTACAGTAACAATGCAGATCATGCGTGCTTACGTATGTATGTATGTGTGAGAGGTGCATCGATGAGGCAGACATCCACCAAATGGTCCACAGAGAAGCAAGAATGGCACGTTTGCCAGACAACGCTGAGGCTCTTGTAGTTCATACCTAATGAAGGTTGCGGCAGTAATGCGTCCATCGAGGCGGCTCTGGTGGTCTTCTGCATACCAGCGAAGCATCACATTAGCGCGGATGCGAGTATATGTGCCAAGAGCGCAAGGATCCACTCCGAAGTGGGTTTAAAGATGCTGCGAGACATGTTGAAAGTGGCGTTTATTTGATTGACATGATAAAACAGTAAAGATTGTAAAGTAATTTAGAGAGATTCGTAAGACGGAAAGAAGACATCACAGCACAGGAACAGAGGGAAGCAACACAGACAGAAGGGAAAATTTAAATAAAAAGGAATGCGGTGCTCATTGTCTGTGGCATGAATAGTGATGCATCATGAATGATGGCCCTCATTTGTTAGCAAAGGATGGCAGCGGGTGCATGATTAATTCGTGCTCCAATTCTAGCATTTTTACAATATAGCCCACTAACACTTTTCTACTCCTTCCACTCTTAATTCCCCCCACTTTCATTCGTTTTGCAAAACATTTCCTATATCAGGACCATCAAGAAAACCATTGAGGCTATCTGAGTGAAATTTGGATAAAATATTTCTAGTAGTTCTGAAGTTCTGATATTAAGCTATTGACCAGCTATTGAGCTGGTATCAACACCAAATATTATATACATGCAATATATTGTATAAGGGGCGTGATTCATCTATTTTATCCTGATGAGTCGAAAAAAGAATTTTCTTCGAATGTATTTTGGATCTATTTCTCTGTCTGTCCCAAGAAAGCTTTCCCAGGGGGGCTTTTATATTTTTTACAGCTGCCGATTTGGGAAAACCATTCATTGGAATTGTTTTACTACTAAATGGGCCTTTAAAAATTGTTGTGCCTTTCTTCGTCTATATTATTTTCTCTATACATAGAAGCTTTTCCATTCTATCGTTTGAAACTACAATCTACTGATATTTTTTACAATCAATATACAGTCCTCAAGTATTGCATTCTCTTGAATCAGCACGATTCGTGTTTCGCTCCCGGTCATTTTGTGTTCTCTCTCTCTCTCTCACCGTCATTCTATCCTCTACACTGCAGTAACTCTGTTTGTAGATCTGCGTTCAAATCGATCCAATGCGGTTTTATTGCTTGTATATCCGGCGCTCTAACGGATATTGAGTGAGAAAATCGACCTGAGAAGAGATAAAAAAGTCCGCTTTTAACTCAGGTCAGCAACGTTCAGATGATTTTTGATGATAGTAACGAATTTGAACTGTGCTACAGCCTGAGGGTGCAACAGTGGATGGTGCAGTTTGTGGAGGGCTCTATTCCCCCTGCCAAGAGAGAGAATCTTTTGATATATAATATGTATGTATGTATGCATGTGAATATATGCAAATTACTATAAACTTAATATTCACTTTCAAAACGATTGAAACTCATGTTGGTTCAGATGTTTATACTTATGTCGGTGTTAATATTGATGTTGATGTTGATATTCTTGATTACTGAAAAATGTTCTTGACAATCATCTTCAAAGCTTTCTTTTATGTGACAAACCAACTAAACGACAATACACATTAATGATAATTGTGACCCATATAAAGATTTTCCATTCTATTTCTTTTCCTTTGCTTTTTCTGTTCCTTTGTTTTTTTTTTTCTCTTTCTTTGTGTTTTTGTTTCTTTATTCTGATGTTGCCTTTGATATTGAATCGGATAATTAGCACCACATCAAAAGAGTTGATAAGAATAACACAAAATTGCCGCTAATGATATCCAGTTTAGTATGAACACTGGTTAGTTTGTTTATACAACTGAAAAGCAGCAACAACTTCAACTCCAACAACAACAATAACAACACCACCACCACCACCACCAACAATAATGATGATGATACTCGTACATCCCTCGCGGCCAACATAACCACATCATTGCAGAGTGCAAAGTAATGATTTTAAATCCAGACTCATTACGAGAAGCTGCTGCTGCTGCTGCTGGTGTTATTGTTGTTGTAGTTGCTGCTTTTGCTATTGCAACTATTAAACTGCTTGCTATTAAGTAATGTGCAAAAAAACAAACAAACAAACAGCTGCAACAACAACATCATCAACTGATTGCTCAGATGTTTCTACTACTTCTGCTGGTCCTCTTGTTGTTGCTGTTGTTGTTGTTGTTGTTGCTGCTGCTGTTGCTACCACCAACCAACATTTGATGTATCGCACTTTTTTTACGCTTATTTAAACGCTGTCTCTAAAACGCGGCTTTGATATGGTGTTTGTTTTTTTTTTCTTTGTCGACTTTTCAAAAGTTTCTTTGTATCGAAACGAACGACTTTTTATTTTATGCAAATGTTGTTTGTCCACCGAACGTGGTTGCCACCTAAAATTGTTTGTGCTCCTACAAGAGACCACCAAATCTAATAAAATGACAATAAAAGCAGCCACACATGCCAGCGAATTGTCACTTGTTGCTGTTAATTTATAGAGTTCCAGTAGCAATCGATAAAGTGTTGCGTTTAAAAGCTTAAAAAGAAGTAATAAAAATGACTAATTTGGGGTACCTCTCACTCTATCTTTATTCTTTCGATTTTTAGTAAGTTCAAATAGTTGTTTCTTATGCATACATATACACACACTTCTCTTTGATGATATATTTTATTTTGAATATTTTGTTTTATTTCGTAGAACTTTCTGGCAGCCAACGCTCAGTGCTGGTGGAATGCGCCCCTGACTGCGGCCACGCGGGCCCTCAAGTATGCCGGTCATGTGGCCCCCGGCATGTTGTTGGTCACAGCGGAGCCCTGCGCCCTCGAAGTGCTCCGTGGTGCATTTGCACGCAGTGTGCTAAAGCCACCGGCGACGTATGTCATCAGTTCGGTCGGTAAGTTGAAAAAAAAAGAAATTTTAATTCAAACAAAAACATATTGCCACTCAAAAATGTGTGGGTACAAATTTGAAATATTATCTATCTCTGTAATAAATGGGTTAAAAAAATCTTCCATTGGAACCTCCATTTATGTATATAACGGTTTTATAATTTTTTAAAAAATGTACATGGTTTCATTTAACCCACTACAAAACTCAATCACTCATCCATCACCTAAAAAGCAACACCACAACACTTTGTTTGTTTAATTGTAGGTTTTAACATTTTTTTGTCATTTATAAAAAAATTTCTCAATTTTGATAACACCAGCCGCCGGGAGCTTTGAATACTCGTAAATACGAATACGAATACTTTTGCAACAGTTTAAAGTGTGTTTTAATGTTGCTGATGATGTTGCGAAAGCATGTTTTTCTAGCTTCGTTTTTGCAGTCGTTGTTGTTTTTATTATTGTTGTTGTTGTTGTTGTTGTTGTTGTTGTCAGTACTCCTGCTGCTTTTGTTGTTGTTGTTGTTGTTGTTGATAAATCGTTTTCGCGCATGTGCAAACATTTTATTTCGTTCGGTGATTTTATGGCGATAACTATTATTAGCCACGGTTGTGATTTATACGAAGTGCAATAAATGAGTCTCAAATATTGAAAGAAAACATAAATTAATTCGAATAAATTTTGTTAGTAGTGAAAAATTTACGAAGTGAAATTTACGTCGTAAAAAAAAGATTACACACGCTCCTCTACTCGTATTTTTCTCCTTTATTTAGAAAAAAGGAAACAACAACAACAACAACGAACCGTTGCATAATCATTAGAAATTTTATAGGATTTCCGACATGAAATAACACACTAGAATTACGTTCATCAAATGAAATGTTGATTTAATGATCCTTCAATAAATACATCCACCACTTTTACTTCCTTCACATTTACTTAAATTCGATTTTCGCATTCGAAACTCTTTGAATCTACGAATCTACTCGCAGTTTGTGAATGTGAGTAAAATATTGGATACCAAAACAATACGAAAAACAGCATGATTGTCATCATCACCACCATCTTGATGCTCATCAGTTGAATAAACTGTTGAATCAACTGCCTGTCGTTTGAATTGAATTTATCCAAGATTTTTACCGAGATGAGTTACTTAATAGCGCCACCTTTGAGCTGGTTTGAAGGACCAAACTGTTGAAATACGTAAGAATTTAATACATCCTCCTAAAAGTATCAATAGATGCAAATACATATAATTTGCCATCATAGTCTGTGTTCGTTGAAAAATCATTTTGGAAAATCCTCTGATTAAAAAGCATGTTTAACCTTAACTATTTATCCCCCATACTTTTCAAGCATCAAAGGTCATCCGTATACGTCCATTAATTCTACTTTCTTCGACAGTTTATTGTCGCCGATCGTGTGATCTCTGGTGCTTCAATCTGATGTTGCGAATTTTGTGGTCTTTTGCTGGAACTTTTTTGGACTTTTATTGACTTGCATTCAGCTCTTGTTTTTATTGCATTGTAATGGACATTAACAACCTGTTGCATTTGTTAACATTGATATTGCCAATTGCTTGAACAGACTCTTGAGCACACTCTTTTATTGCTTTTTTTGCTTTTCCTAATCTTAATACTTCACTACTACTTTGAAGTTGGCATTCATTTTGCTGTTGTTGTTGTTGTTGTTGCTGAACTGTGACGATGTTTCACTTCGCGATCCTGTCTGCCCATCGGCAAGTCTTGAACTTCGCCATGATGTTTGCAAAAAAACACCGCCAACATCAACAATTTAATTATCGCAACAACAACAGCAACCAGCTGCATTCATGAGCTACAACAACAACAACAACAACAACAACAATCACAAACGATCATCAACAAACGTTCCTCACAGTTAACAACTTCATTTATGGCCATTTATCCAAAATATATACAATAGAAAGGTAGATGTTCACTATATAGTACTGTATAGCGAACATCTATAGAAATAAAAAAAATATAGAAATCTATAGAAATATAGAAACAAAAAAACAACTAAATCAATTTTACGATTTTCTGGAATGTATCGAATCGATTTTCTCTGAAGTATCCGTCACTTAATAGTTCAAAATTCATGCAGCTTTTGAAAAAATTATAAAAATTAAATAATCTGTAAAAAAATCGCAAAAATTCGAAGTGAAAATATAAATTCTAATCTAATTGAAACATTAATTTTATGCCCACATTGGTCCTAGCCAACAGCAACAAAAACGACAGAAATGCATTCCGTAGCGCCGGCAAAGTCAACCTCACCATCACCCTCGCCTTCACCATCACCGGCAGTGACACCCACGAACTCCACAAAAATTAATCCTCTCAACGATGACGATCTCTCAGAGTTGACGAAGAAGGAGATCCTCTTCTGGTCGCGTAAGTTGCAACTCACACCCTCCGAGCTCTTTACACTTTCCGAAGGAGAGCTCGAACGTCACCTGGCCGCCCTCAATCAAGAGGAGCAGGATGATTCCGAGCGCCATTTACGTCTAAAGCGTTGGCATCACCTCGTTGCCCTGAAGCATGATTTGCTACAGCAGCAGCAGGACCGCTTAAAAGGTGGTGCAAATAGACGCAACGTCTGGGATATTTTGCTAGAAGCTGCAGAGGAAATAGAATCGAATGCTCCATACGGGTCATCGTACGGGTCATCATGCGGGTCACCATACGGGTCATCATCATCATATTACTCAGATAACGCATCTGCTTTCGATCCCAGTTTACTAAGTGATGCTTCCACTCCCAGCCCTGGTCGACACCGTTGTGCTCCGGAATGCGTTGCTGCGCCACATCCGACAGGCAACGAGTCCTTTTGTCCGAATCCCAGAATGGCTTCTACACCGAAGCGGAAGATATGCGGCGAAAAGCCCACCTTCCGCAACTTCACCGACTACTATATGGAATACTCGGAGCTGGGGTCGAGGGAGAAAACGCAGAGCATCACGATAGACTGCTTCAACGAAAAATCAGGAGAGGTGCGAGCTGCATCGCGATCGTCTTGTAGACCCAATGCAACTTATAATGTTGGAGGTAAGGCCGGAAATGCGACATACAATGTACCGTGCAAAAATGCAACTTACAATGTTGGAGGTCAGGCTGCTAATGCCACATACAATATACCGTGTCCAGCGAATGCTACTTACAATGCTGGCGCCGGGGCAGCCAATGCTACATACAATGTACCGTGTCCTGCCAATGCTACTTACAATGCTGGCGCCGGGGCAGCCAATGCAACTTACAATGTACCCTGTCCTGCCAATGCTACTTACAATGCCGGCGCCGGGGCAGCCAATGCTACATACAATGTACCGTGTCCTGCCAATGCTACTTACAATGCCGGCGCCGGAGCAGCCAATGCAACTTACAATGTACCGTGTCCTGCCAATGCTACTTACAATGCCGGCGCCGGGGCAGCCAATGCAACTTACAATGTACCGTGTCCTGCCAATGCTACTTACAATGCCGGCGCCGGGGCAGCCAATGCAACTTACAATGTACCCTGTCCTGCCAACGCAACCTACGTTGCCCGGAGTGGTGGAGCGCCGAATGCTACATTCAATGTACCGTGTCCTGCCAATGCTACTTACAATGCTGGCGGTGGGGCAGCCAATGCAACTTACAATTTACCCTGTCCTGCCAACGCAACCTACGTTGCCCGGAGTGGTGGAGCGCCGAATGCTACATTCAATGTACCGTGTCCTGCCAATGCTACTTACAATGCTGGCAGTAGAGGAGCCAATGCAACTTACAATCTTGGAGTTCAGGCTGCTAATGCAACATACAACGTACCGTGTCAGCAGGCAGATGCAAGTTTTGCTATTGCTAGAAGAGGACCACTTGCAACCAGCACTCCAGATGACTGCCAAGCGGGTGCCAATGTAACGCATCTTGGATCAAGAGCAGGCTTGAGTTCTTCGAGAAGATCAAATCGCTCGGCATGCCAAGCACAATGCAATGCAACCTATAATGCACCGAATAGATCAGCCGACCAGTCCTATACTATTGCTAGAAGGTCTCCTCGACCAATTAGTCCTGCAATTGGATGTCCAGGTGATGGATCATTCATAGCAGCTTCTCGACAACGCGGTGGTACTGATATGCCAATCGAAAATACAAGAACAAAACAGATAATGGAGAAAACACAGCAGCAAGCCTGGAGTAACCCATACAATGAGAATTTCGATGATAGCGGCTTTCTTTCGGAAAGGGTAGATACGTCGATGCTGGAGGACTACGAAGCAGACACTTATTAGGGAAAGCGTAAATTTAACGTAAAATACAACCAAAAACTTTAAGGAAACAAAATTGATTCATGCTTAAATTTTTAATGATAATATAATAATATGTTTCGCAAAAACTTTATTACAACAATATAATCATATTTCTTAAATATATTATTTGTGAACTGAATTCTCAAGCATGTTCTAATTTCTCGAAAAAAGAGTTTCATAACTAGCAAATCTTGCTGCTTGAAAGCGATTTGCTTTGAATATCAGCTTATCTAATGTCTTATTATATTCCGCAATAACCCATACAGTGAGTAAGAAAACCCGAAAGAGGGGATTCCTTTCTTTACATTTAAGTTGAGTCGAAAAAGTTTCCATTCGCCCATAAAGCCGACTATGATTAATATACCAGATAATGTCTGCCATAGAAATATTGACCACATTTGCTTCATCTTTTAAGAATCTCGCCTCATTAGCATAGAAATGTCAACAGTGGTGTCACGGGTCTGCCTTCGTTGGTCCCCGCATCCTTCCTTCGCCCCGTTCCTGCACCATTCTGCGGTGTAACCCATTCAACGAACCATTAAATTGCTCTTTCAGCGAGCACTGATCAATCCCTACTTGGCTTTCAACATCCCAGCGCCATCTGTTGAACGACTCTTGTAATTCATTACCTCCCATTGATGGCTGATCGTTGTTTCCTCACCTTTTGGCCTGTTGCTCATTCAAATGGATCGTCGCTCTGCTGCCTGCGGCGGCATGATCTGTAGTCGGAGTCGAAGCGCTCGTAAACTGTCATTCAACTGGACACTCGGCAGCAGTCGCAGTCCGGTGCAGCCGTCGTTAATCCCAGTGAAAAATTGGGCTGCAATCAGACGAATGAGTTATGCGGTTTTCCAATAATCTACCACCGGCCAAAGCTCGACTCTGGGCTTCGCTTCCTCGTGGTCAGCATCAAGGCGACGGACCCCCTTTTTTGAGTTAACACGATCATTTGAGAGCAAAAACCTAGACAAAAAAAGCGTTGACGTTAAATTCATCGTGAAGCAGTAGCTTCAGTGGCAACAACGCTCTACATTTTGGCGCTTTTTTGTGGTCTCTGCTGATGTACTGGCCACTCGCCGTTACACACACACACACACATCAGTTCCTCGATCGTCGAATATCATC
The DNA here is from genome assembly GCA_949629155.1 of Myopa testacea. Lineage (NCBI taxonomy): Eukaryota > Metazoa > Arthropoda > Insecta > Diptera > Conopidae > Myopa > Myopa testacea. The sequence goes on along the minus strand of OX451348.1, from coordinate 36,002,959 downwards.
GAGCATCGATCGATGCTGGTGCCCAGTGATCGCGTTTGCGAAATTTTTAAATTAATTTCAATATCGGAGCTCGATCGCTGCTGCACTGCGCCGGGAGTGCGGCTCAGACGCGATCAACTGATGGGGACCAACACTGCGCTGTTGGTGGTCGATCTTGGACTGAATTGTTTTTGTTTTCTTATAGCTTACATCGTTGTTGTTGGGCAAAATGTCGACAGTAAAATGAAAAACTATTATTATCGCTTAATTGACGCTTTGTTTTTGAAGGTTATCATCATCATCGCCATCGTCAAGCAAGAAAAATCCTCCAGCTTCATCCTCTTACTACCAACCCGAACCGCCTCTTTATCAAAACACTTCATCCTGGACCCATCGCCATTCACTCACTTGTTTACTCATTATCTTCTTTGGACTTGGCATTAATTTATTTAAGGCTATTTTTTATATTTTACTAACTGCTGCAAATGTGCTGCAGATGGCGCTGCTGATGGCGGCGATGTTGCCAGCTCCTGCTCCTTCCGCGGTTGCGTTAAATGAAGTGCGAGACAGCGAGTGAACGAGCGAATGAGTGAGTGAGTGAGTGATCGAGAGAGCGAGCGAGCGAGCGAGATAAATACAGATAAACGATTTTAACTTCCGCGCTCGATTTGCTGCTGGAAAATCGCGAGTAAATTGAAAAATTGCAATTTGTTGTTAATTTTGTTGCTGATAAAACCGAATTTAATGATGTGAATTTGGCGAAGATAAGCGCGAAGTTTATAAATTATCAAAACTCGAAGAGGCAAGGATACGAATAAAAGATTAATCAGGAGTTTTTCTCTCGTACATTAAGTGAAAATGAAGTAAATCTACTTTACCATGTTACGAGTAACAGACGGAGTTTTTTTGAAAGTAAGTTCGAAACTTCAGGAAAAGTTATCAGCTTCAGCCTTTGAATATAAATTGCCCAAAGTTACGGGGGCAGACTTTAGTAATGAATGCAAAACTTTACAGAGATAGAAGTTATTTGTCATTGTCTTAGAAAGGTTTGCTGTTTGCTCCAATTAATAGATAGAATTTCTACAGAAGTCTGTCATCGACTTCGTAACCATGGATTTACTTTGTTCGGTTTTCTGGAGAAGCTTAGATTACCACCTCCAGCACACAGAGACGCGGAGAGACTGACGTGGGTGGAGTGGAGAGGAGCACAATTGAACAGATCCTGAAAAAGCACAAGGAAAAAGGGGTCCAAATTTACTACCTGCCAGTATTGATTTCAGTTGCATTTTTTAGAAATTTGTGCAAATTTATTCCACTGTCCAAATAAATTAACTTGACGCCTCAATGCGCGCCACCGTGTTCAACAAGCTTCCATTTAATTTTTGGATGCCAGCAACAACCGCGTCCAGCGACGTCTATCGCTAGCGGAGGACAACAACAACAACAACAAATGACACCAACAAACGGACTGCAGGAAAGCCACAAAATTAACAAACGAATTTGTTAAAAGCGCGCTGGAAACTGCCACAAGGCAGCGGCTGCAACATCGCGTCAGTGGCACAAACGAAAGCAGGCAACAGACCAGTCACACTATACTGTTGCCAGATGGAGACATTTTGAACACCTCTGATAGCCTGAGTTCAGAAGTGCTACATTTCAATCAGCACTCGCATTCGTACGCTACTTTAAGGGAAAATCAATCAGAGACTCTGGATTTCTTCTACTTTATTTCATTTATAAAATCAAATCAAATCTTCATTCATGAATATTTCATCAGATCTAAATTATGACATTATTTTAATTTATTTTAAATAAAATTTGATGACAGATTTTTCTTTTTTTTTAAAAAAACAAACAACTTCGAATGACACAAGCATTTCACGCAAGATTGCATTGATTACATTAGTTACTTAGTGACAATGACACCATTTTCGGAATTACGAGTATTTTACGAGTATTTATTGTAAGTATTTCTACTTTTTTACATACATATATACTTATGTATATCTATATTTACATATGTACATACACACACATGGATATGGATATCGAATACACAACAAAATGTAGCAAATCCGTGACAAGCTGAAACATTAACGCGGACACCATTTTTTACCCCCCCGATTCCTTTCCCTGACGTCACGCCAACGGTTGTTGTTTTGGTTGTTGCGTCGTTGCGTCGCTCTAGAAGAAAGTTGTTTCGAAAGAGCTTCGTATGAATGCATGGTTTTTCTTGTCATGGCTCTTGTCACGGTATCAAAATGTCAGATCTGTGCTGCTGCTGCTGCTGCCCACACATTACGATATTTTGACAGTATGCAAAATCCAAAATATATATTATAGTAAAACAATAACAACAAAAACACGGTTTCCTCTTTCTGCTCTCTGCTTGCACTCAATTAATTGCTATTATGTTTGCGTTGTCATTCGAGTAACATTTGAAAGAAAAACAGGTGTTTTTTGTTTGACCGAACACTTGAACTTAGTTTGTGGTTCGACATTACAAAAGCAACAAATATGGCAAACATTCAAATCAAATTTTTCTCTTTTTTGTTTTCTTTTCTTGAAGTATGTTGTATTTATTTCAGTATTTATAATGTTGTAGCTATCTTTGTCCTTCTCTTTCGTACAAGGAATCTATGGAACGACTGTCAATATAGCACTTAAATACTAGCTGCTGACGGAATTCCAGATCCAAGTCAGATTTCCACGACAACAAAAAGTAAAATGCAAAAAAAAAGTGTCTGGAACTGTGTTTGTTTCAGGGATGGATAAAGGTTATGGTACCAGATAACAGCTCAGATGTTACTAGAATCGGATAAAGTATCCATATAAGCCTCATCTTTTTATTTCTTATCGTTCTTTTTTCTCCCACAAGAGATGCCAGTGATACTTAAATGGTACTCCTATACTTGTAGATAATTGATCTGTAATTTCCCATAAGCAACAATAGTCTATTGTCTCTTGCTTTCCGCCCTCGGCTACCATCATTTATTGTACAACACAAGCAAATGGAAGTACATGTAGTTTTCTCTCTCTCTCTTACGTCTTCTTAACCACGTAAGCAGACGATTAGAATGGATCTTGTAGTGTTCTGCCGTCGGCTGTTCCATGGTCTTGTTCGACGGTGTGACGTTGATCGTAGGTTATACGAGTACATTAGATGTCACCTGTGGGTAGCTGCTGTAGACGATCTCAGTCACTTGTGAGTCACTTGTTTGGTTCGGTTTCGGTTTCGGTTTCTCCTCTGGTGTCTGAATGAATACTTAACCGAAATCATTGTGATGTGACACAACTTGTTACTCTTCCAAAGTATTCACAACCAGAGGCTATCTGATGTTCAGCGAAGCATGATAATCGTGCGATTCTCATAAAACTGAAGCCTAGCCAAGAGATGATAATAGCTCGGGAAAAGAATAATTTGTAGGTAGGTAAGAATATAATGTAATATAATGTACTCGTAGATATGAACTGAAGTTGAAGTGTACGAAGTTCTGTACGCAATTTAAAAAAATTTAATTTCCACTCGAAACTCGAATGGATGCTCAGCCTAAAGAAGCTAACGGTACTCGTTCATTAAGTGTCATTATTAAAGTGATCGTCGTCAGTTGATTACAGCGACAAACGAACCCAAATCGTGGACTGATTCACTCGATCCCAAGGGTTAAAAATAAGAAAGATCGTGTTTTTATTGTATTTAAGATATGCCCCCCCCCCCCTCTCTCTTGATGTAGTTTTACAATATGTACATTTGTCGCCTCAAACACTTTCCCATGTTGGCTCCTTATTTGTCCGAAATGTTAGTTTTGGTTGATTTCTCTGGGCAGCTTCTCTTCGTATCTCCGTTGTAGTTGTTGTAGTTTTTGTTTATACCCAAATATGTACACGCAGTCAATAAAATCAGAATGAACAACAATGGCACAGAAATCGTGCCAACACGTTTTTCAGTGACTCCATTTGAAAAAAATTGCCTGCCCCCCTCTAATCTGCGAATCCCGAAAAGTGACTCCCTCAGAAGTTGGCTGGAAAACTTGGCACAGCAACTTCGGGTTTCTCTTTCAGGCCTGAGGTCGATCGGTCGTCTGGTCGCTTGTTGGGCCAACCTGAATGCCAGCCCGATCCGGAGCTGATATTTTGCATGATCAGTTGACTGCCGCCGCCTGACTGACTGCACTTCCGTGACAACAAATTGATCGAGCTGTGTTACTGTTTTTACTGTTGTTGTTACTGTTGTTATTGTTACTGTTCCTGTTGCTGTCTGTCTCGTTGTCTCGTTGACTCCTTTACTGTTGTTCTCATTGACTTTTGTTGAGCTTCATTTTTCGGTTTTAATTCAGCAACACTTTTGACCATTTCTTCATTTTATAATTAGCTGCATGCAGATCAAAACTCGAGTTTGTCTGTTTGCCTCTCAACACGATCAGCTCGGGGCACTTTCAGCAGCAGTACTGAGGAGGCACCGAAACACTGAAACACTGAAGCATTGCAGCACTGAAGCATTGTATCACATCCATAAGACCAACCGGCAAGTTTTGGTGGATAATTTTTGTTGCTTTGAACTGATGAACTCTGTGACTCGTTGGCTGGCTGCTGAATGACGACGCTTTTCTCGCTGATGGTTGCTGTTGTCACTCTGCCTCAGTTCGGCCAAACTTAAGCTGCGGTGTAAACCGTGGACGGTGTTGCGCGATCATCGATGCTCCAATTCGTGACCAACTAACTAGTAGACCAGTCGGCCACTTTGTCTAGTTGTGATTTCATCCATTGTTGTTGTTGTTGTTGTGTTTAATGAAGCGCATGCACAGTTTATTAATAAATCGTATTGCTCAATGTTTGATCAGTTGCTTAAGTGTTGAAAATTTTTAATAACGACTAATAATGAAAAAAAAAGGCGCAAACCCAGCAACTTGCAGAGGATATCATATATTATGATGTTTAATACAAATCCAACAACAAAATCGGCGACGATTTCTTTATGACGGCGATCTACTCATAGTGATCGTGTAAAGTCAAATGCTAGTATTTTTTCTCTTTTCTTCTTTTCTCTCGGCTTCTTATAGTTGAGTATATGTTACTATATACATACTCTGTATGTTGCTTTCCATTGTCTACGTTCATCTCGCTACGTTCACGTTCATTAACTCAACCTGATCCATTGATCTGCTGCTGATCGTTTGATTAGTTTGATCTGCCGTTTGTCCGATTATGAGCTCCACTTAGATTCATTTTATTGAACTGATTATCGTTGCTTGCGATTGTGCACTGCTTTTGTTGCATGTCGGTGGCATGTCGGCTGCATGTTCTTCGTCCGTCCGCTTGTCAGCTTGTCTGTTTATCGTTTGTAGCATGTTCAGCGTTGCTCTGGTCGGCCGCAACGATAATGATTGCGATGATGAGCCCGATTGTTGTTGCTAGTTGTTGGCATCATTATCGCATTGTTGATTTTTCGTAATTTCTCTGTTGTTTGTTAACATTGTGATCGTTGTTGTTGTTGTTGTTGTTGTTGCTTTCAGCTTGTTATCGAAATGATTGTAGGAAATTTCAAAACTACGATCTGTATTTCCGCTTCACCTGAAATTTGTTCAACTTGACGTTTGTGGATCGTGTACGTAGGTGTTTCAAATCTAGTGTTATACATGGTGCTGTACATGGTATATGAATGTAAAAAGCGTAAATGTTAACGATTCGATTATTTTGCACAAATAAGATTGCGTAATTATGTTGCTTACTTTTGCTGCTACCAACAAAACGCCTAACAAGCCGAGCAGATTTCTTGAGTCACTCACTTAACAGCTCACACAGCAGCTTCTCGCTCTCGCGGAGCGAAGCGGAACATCAAAGCGAGCATCACCAGCCAGCCAGCTTCTCAGCTTCTTGGCTACTTGAAAAGCTTGACGTTTCCCCGCTTTGCAAGCTTCACTGCGACTTCGAACTGCGAAATATCCTGGATAATCTTATGCAAAATCGTGATGAAATTATTTTAAGGCCCCCCGCTCTTTGAATTTCTTCTTTCAATTTCAGTTTTATTCATTCATTTGCAGTTTTCATTTCATTTTCAATTCGTCTCGTTTTGTTGTTGGTATTCGTATTATTTTGCATTTGTTACCAATTTGGTAACAGTTACGCTTAATCCGCTCTGTGTTGTTGCTGCTATTATTGCTGTCATTGTTGTTATTGTTGTTGTTGTTATTGATGTTGTTGTTGTTGTTGTTGTTGTTGTTTTATGGCCATGGTCTCCTGTGCATTTAGTCACGTGAGCGCACGAATTGTAGATTGAATGATGATGTCTAATTGAGCGAAAAATCGTTACTGATTGATTGTTTAAAGTATTGTTTGCATGCAATTTTTCCTCACTTTTTTATTTTTTTTATTATGTTTTCATTTTCTATCATTTGGTTTTCTTTTCCTTGGTTTTGTTTTTGCTTTTGTTTTTGGGTTTCTTTGCTTTGTTTTTGCTTTTATGTTTTACAAGATAATCTTTTTTGTATTTCTTTCGTTTTTGTATGCTTTTTTAAATTTTATGGATGGTGGCACTACGGATTTGTTTTTATTCTTGCTTCTTGTTGTTATTTTTGTTGTTGTTGTTTTTGTTGTTGTTGTTGTGGTTGCTGTTGTTATTGCGATTAAGTTGCATGTGTTTCGAGATGCGAGCTTTTCTCGTGTCTGTTTGTCAATGTTGCATACACGTCACGTGCCACTGCATGCAACTCGTAGTCGAAATCGACGACGTCGTCAATGACGAAGACGAAGACGAATAAAATGCATGACGCACGTGCGGATCGAACACCGAATATCTATCGGAGTACGTTTTGATTCGTGTTTAATGATAAAAACAAAAGCGATCACAATCACACAATCACACAAACGAAAAGCTGATTAAGTAAACGTTTCCATACACATATTAAAGTAAAATAAACGATCTGTAATCTGTATCATCTTTCAATGGAACTCAATTAATAGCTGTTTTTGTTTCTATCGTAACCGAATCCGATGTGTGGAAATCTCAACCGTCACGATGATAGAATCAATCAATTAAACTTCATTCATAATGTTCATAATTAGAAGTTTCTTTCTTCCTTTTGTCATTATCACTTTAACGGTCTTTATTGGGACTTTTATTAAGATTTCTATTAAAAAGCCATTTAATTAGTATCAATGGTATTTTTTGCCACTCGCTCTAAAGCAGGAGGTCACGCCTCAGGAATCACCTCACCACGCAGCTCAGTGATTGCAATTAATAATAATTAAGCTCGAAAATCATTTCGAAACGTTTATCATTCCTTTAAAAGAATTTCCTGTGTTGTAAATCACATCGCATCGCCTTCTGCCGGCGCATTGAAGTTGACATTAATAATAATAATAAAGTTTCAAGTGCTTTTCGGCCAGAAGAAGAAGGAGAATCTAGAGATATTTGAGTATATGTTAGAATCTAGTTAATAAATTTCAGCACAGTTCTAAAATAGCACTGTTTTCCCCCTCTATAAATCATCGGCTTCATAAAAGATCTCACATACTTCAGCGGTGCGAAGATCTACGATGCGATACGAGGCGTGAAAAGAATTTACTTAAAAATAACTTCAGCTCAAGAATTTCACAGTTGATGATACATTTTGAAGCGTATATAAATATGTACAAACATAGATATTAATACATACAGACGTACATATGTACATGCATATGTTTTGTGCGTTGAAATGAAGTGCACGCTGAAAACATGTGCTTCTCGAGTTCGCAACGAGGATACACTGTTTACAAAGCAGATTTCATAAACAGAATGTTGATAGCAGCATTTGTCTTTCATTCACAACAACCAAAGAGTATTAATAGATAAAGAGATTTCACGAGACCTATGATGCTATCAACATTTAGTTTGAATGAGTCGAGTTAAGCTCAGGTCGAAAAACTGGTCGATATCGCGGTCGACCACTTTGACTGCGAACTGAAGCTCGTAGCAAAGCAAAATTGAATGATCTACTAAGGAGTGAGTGGTTCGGAAGACCTTTTTTAATGAGTATGAAGCGATCGGAAGATCGACTTTGCGTCTGTTATTTCCCACTAACAATGCAAGCGAATATGCGTAAGAAGAGATCGAGCCAGCACTCGGAAGCCAAGTAAAGCGTGAAAGAAAGAATCGATCGATTTGTGGAGAACAGCGGGCGATGAGAAGAACGGTGCGATTCGTCTTCTTTTGCTTCTCTTACAATAACAAACCATGTGCGGCCGTCCGTCCGTCTGGGTTTGCTTTAAATTTTGCATTTTATGATTTTTGAAAGAAATTTTGCTTTTCTTAGCTTTGTTCTGCTTCTTTTTGATGCCCAAGCTTTGTAAAGCGCTGGCACGACCTACGTTCCGAGCATAGCGTGCTGTTTAAGAATTTGTTTTTGGACAGAAGATCTATTTAGTCGGCATATCAACAAATTCAATACGTTATACGAGTAACACTAAAATATAAATGGAAGCAAACTTATGGAAGTATTTATATTATATGTCTGTGGTAATACAAGGTATAATTTGAAATAAATCTACTACAGTCTAATAGCCCCGATGTTATTAGTAATACTTATTAAAAATTATTTTACAACACTTATTAAGTAACATTATATAAATTATCATTCATATATATGAAGCTAATTTTTATTATTTATTATTATATTATTTTTCCAAAAGTCTTCGCATTTTTACATCCGCCATTGATCCAGGTTTTGTTCGTTTTTTTGGGGTAATTTTCTCGGTTTCTTTCTGTTTTAGCCACTTTGACTATTTTCGAATTAGAATGGAAATTAGATATTTCAAAATTTGTTTAATGTGGCCAAAACAATTCTCATTTGGATTAAGCCATCCCGGAAAGAAACGTACAAAGAAAGATCATAATACAAAATTTCTGTACACAAAAAATTACAGTGAAACGCAACCTTATTTGCAAAACCCCTCCGATAACTTTTTTCGCTTACAGCACTTTGCGATTTGTTTTGAAAAAGCTCTTTTTTAAAAAAAGTTGCCATGAGTCGCATTTGCAAGAAAAAATTATACAAGAATTACTTATACAAGAAAATTATACAAGAATCAATAAGTATTACTAATGACATCGGGGCTATTAGACTGTAGTAGATTTATTTCAAATTATACCTTGTATTACCACAGACATATAATATAAATATTTCCATAAGTTTGCTTCCATTTATATTTTAGTGTTACTCGTATAACGTATTGAATTTGTTGATATGCCGACTAAATAGATCTTCTGTCCAAAAACAAATTCTTCAACAGCACGCTATGCTCGGAACGTAGATCGTGCCAGCGCTCTACAAAGCTTGGGCATCGAAAAAGAAGCAGCACAAAGCTACGAAAATCAAAATTTCTTTCAAAAACCATAAAATGCAAAATTTAAAACGATTCCAGACGGACGGACGGCGACACATGCCTTGTTATTGTAAGAGAAGCAAAAGAAGACGAATCTCACCGTTCTTCTCATCGCCCGCTGTACTCCACAAATTGATCGATTCTTTCTTTCACACTTTACGTTGCATACGAGTGTTGGATCGATCTCTTCTTACGCATATTCGCTAGCATTGTTAGTGCAAAATAACAGAAGCAAAGTCGATCTTTCGATCCCTTCATACTCATTAGAAAACATCTTCCGAACCACTCACTCCTTAGTAGATCATTCAATTTTGCTTTGCTACGAGCTTCAGTTCGCAGTCAAAGTGGTCGACCGCGATATCGACCAGTTTTTCGACCTGAGCTTAACTCGACTCATTCAAACTAAATGTTGATAGCATCATTGGTCTCGTGAAATCTCTTTATCTATTAATACTCTTTGATTTAAATACCTTACTCATGACATGAATATCATGTCGGTACCTCGTATAGTTTAGGAGATAAAGCTCGTAAATCATTGAACTTCAAGGTGCTGTAACTCGAAAATCAGACGAGAGCGACAAAAAGTGTTGTTGTTGTTGGAGTTAGCATAAGAAACACCAACAACAGCAGTAAAATTTGAGCTCTTCAGCTACTCGTATACTTTTTTGCTGAATTGACTTGTAATATAACATCAACGCCAACTACTACAAAACTATTCATGGTTTCAGCGAATCAATTAATATCTATTTTTCATGGCGGTGCGACGAAGTAAAGTGTGGTAAAACGGTTTGTAATATTTTATAGTCAAAAACTATTATAAATTCTTAAATAGTATCTAAAGCTATACAAATGGCAGCAAAAAGTATTAAAAAATCATGCAATAAAATCATACATGTCTCGACGATCCACAATCCAATCTGTCC